>CM029678.1:16528372-16883372 GCA_017311315.1 Dendrocalamus latiflorus
TCCTGCGCGATGGCCGCCTGCAATAATATTTCGTAAAACGCCCCATCAGGGGGGCAGTTGCTGGCTGGCCGCCTTAGCGAGGGCGTCGGCCTGCTCGTTCTCCGCACGGGGGATGGCCTTGACGGTGACGCCCAAAAAGTGCCTTTCCCTCGCTCTCACAGCCGCGAGGTACTTGGCCAACTCAGGGTCCTTGGCTTGATATGACTTGTCCACATGACCAGCCACCAAGCGCGAGTCGGTGCGGACTAGCACCCGTCTCGCGCCGACTGCCTTGAGCTTCGTCAGGCCAAAGAGTAGCGCCTCGTACTCAGCCGTGTTGTTGGTAGCGGGGAAGGCGAGGCGCGCCGAGTATAGCAAGTGCTGTCCTTCGGGCGTGACGATCACCGCACCTATGCCCGCGCCCGCGACGCCGTAGGCTCCGTCGATGGTGAGCGTCCAGACGGGGTCATCGTGCGTCTGGACGGGCTGGGCCGGCGGGGTCCATTCGGCGAGAAAATTTGCAAGGACTTGGGATTTGATTGCCGTTCGTGAGGCATATGTCAAGGAGAAGGGAGCGAGCTCGGCAGCCCATTTGCCGATGCGTCCTGTGGACTCCTTGTTGTGTAACATCTCTGCCAGGGGGAATGAGGAAGGCACTGTGATCAGGTGGGCCAGAAAGTAATGCCGAAGTTTCCTGGAGGCCATGACCAGCGCGTAGGCGAGCTTCTCAAGCTCCGTGTATCTTGTCTTGGCGCCTTGGAGGGCTTCAGAGACAAAGTATATGGGCCGCTGCCTGGCGCCTTCCTCTAAGACGAGGACGGCGCTGACCGCGGTGGCTGACGCGGCCAGATAGAGCAGGAGGGGAGCCTCTGGTGCTGGGGCGACCATGGTGGGGAGGCTTGCCAGGTGCTCCTTGAGCTCATTGAAGGCCTTCGCGCAATCGCCGTCAGAACGAAATCCGTCGCACCCACGGAGTGTCTTGAAGAATGGCAGGCCCCGCTCCGCCGCCCTGGATAGGAAGTGGCTTAGTGCTGCCATGCGGCCCGCCAGCCTCTGGACCTCCTCGTTGTCTTGGGCGGCTCCATACCCAGGATGGCGTCTACTTTGTCGGGGTTCGCCTGGATTCCCCGCCCGGACACGAGGAAACCTAGGAGTTTGCCCGCCTGCACCCCGAAGACACATTTGTCGGGGTTGAGCTTGATGCCCGCCTTCCGGAGGTTGTCGAAGGTCTCCTGGAGGTCCCGGCCATGCAGAGCAAGCTGCCGGGTTTTGACCACCACGTCATCGACGTAAGCTTCGACGTTCCTCCCGAGCTGGGCGGCCAGGGCAATAGCGACGAGGCGGGTAAAGGTAGCGCCTGCGTTCTTCAAGCCAAAGGGCATCCTGACGAAGCAGAACGTCCCAAGTGGTGTGATGAAACTGGTCTTCTCCTCGTCATCTTCGGCCATGTATACCTGGTGGTAGCCGGAATAGGCGTCCAAGAAACTCATTAGTTCGCACCCAGCGGTGGCGTCGACCAGCTGATCGATGCGCGGCAAGGGGTAATTGTCCTTTGGGCACGCCTTGTTTAGCGCCGTGAAGTCGATGCACATGCGCCAGGCCCCGCTGGCCGTTTTGACTAGTACCGGGTTAGCGAGCCACTCTGGATGGTGGACCTCGCGAATGACCCCGGCCCGAAGAAGCTTCGCCACCTCTGTTTTGGCCGCCTGCTGCCGGTCCATCGACATACGCCGAAGCCTTTGCTTGACCGGCTTGGCGTCGGGGCGGACCGCCAAGCGATGCTCGATGACCGCTCGGTCTACGCCCTTGATGTCCTCCGGGGACCATGCGAAAATGTCAACGTTGTTCTGAAGCACTCGGAGCAGATCCCGTTCGACCCCCTCGCCGATGGACACAAACTGTCCCTCCGCCTGGAGTGGCACCTTCTTGACTCCGCCCTCGGGCCGAGGCTTGGGCGTCCACCCGGGGGCGGAGGGCCCCTCGCCGAGCGTGTCGGAGAGGGCGTGCACCGGGCGATGCGGAACTCGGCTGCCGACCTCAGCACGTCTGGCCAGGTCCTGATCGCCGAAGACG
Organism: Dendrocalamus latiflorus; assembly: GCA_017311315.1. NCBI lineage: Eukaryota > Viridiplantae > Streptophyta > Magnoliopsida > Poales > Poaceae > Dendrocalamus > Dendrocalamus latiflorus. Next base: position 16,530,425 of record CM029678.1, read on the forward strand.
GTGATAACACCCTCCAGGCCCGGGAGCTTCACACACAAAAACGCGTAGTGTGGGATCGCCTCGAAAGAGTTGATGGCGGGTCGCCCCAGTATGGCGTTGTAGGGATGTGGGATATCCACGACGTCGAAGATGACATGCTCGGTCCGGATATTACCCTTGTTGCCCTCCTGACGGAAAGTGACCGGAAGGGACACGTGCCCCAGGGCCTGCAGCGGTTGACCTCCGAGGCCTTGAAGTGGAGCTCCTGGCTGCTGTAGCCGGCTGCGGGGGATCCCCATATGGTCGAGGGCCTCTGCGAACAGGATATTGGCGGAGCTTCCCCCGTCGACAAGGACGCGCCGGACGTCGCAGCGTTCTATGAGGGCCTGGATGACCCAAGGGTCTTGGTGAGGGTACTCCACACCCCTGGCATCGTTCAAGTCGAAGGTGATGTTGCCGGGCGGCATCCACGATTGCGGCTGCTCCCCGGGGCCCTTGAAGAGGAACCTCCGGTGATGATGCTGATGGTGCGATGCTGCGCGCCCTCCGCTGCGGTGGCTCGCAGGGGGTACCCCTTGGGTGCCCCACGTGGGCTCCGGCGAGGGGTCGAGAAGGCAGAGCCCGAGACCCGGCCGTCACCCTCCGCAGTTCCATAACTGCGGTGCATGCCCTTGTGTAATGATCACCGTAGCCGTGCACCTCGCACCACTTGCCATAATGTAGTAGCTCTTGTTCTGCGTGGGGTTGGCCGCCGCAACCAAGTCCGCCTTCCGATCCCCGGTCTCCCCTCCATGAGGCGAGGTCGGGTCCTTGGCGGGCGCTCCCGGTGTCGAGGACATGATAGGCCGCCTGTGATCTGCGCGGGTGGCGCCGAGGTTTGTGCCTACCCCCTGAAGAGCCTTCCTGTACCCCGGTATCGCTGCCTCGGGGAGGGCCTCCTCGGGGCTCTCGGCTGCGGCCCTGCTTCGAGGAGGGACCACCCGCCCCCACCTCGCACGGGGGGCGCTCCTCATGGGTGAGGTCGAGGGCGGTGATGCTGCGTCTTCGCGCATCCTCCTCCGCCCGCGCATACTCGTCCATTTTGTTGAAGAGCTTGGCGACTGTCTTGATTGGCCTCCGCACGTGGTACTCGGCCATTGGGCCCGGACGAAGGCCCTGTATGGCTGCATTAACGATGGTGGTTTCATTAACGTCTTTTACTTGGCATCGAATCTTGGCGAAGCGCTTGAAGTAGCCCCGGAGCTTCTCCGAGGGCTTTTGCTTCACAGCGAAGAGCTGGTCCGCGTCGACTCGCTCGACATAGTTTCCCTGGAAGTTGTTGTGTAGGCGGTCGCGGAGCTGCTCCCACGCGTAGATGGAGCCCAGCTCTATGGTAAAAAACCAAGAGAGCGCCACTCCTTGCAGCGCGAGGGGGAGTCCCTTCGCCTTCGTGGTGTCGTCTTCGCCCGCAGCCTCGACCGCGGTTTCGTACACGCGCACGAACTCGCGAGGGTCCGTGTCGCCTTTGTACGGGTCGATGACGCTAGGAAACTTGAAGTCTTCGGGCCATGCCGCCTGCTGCAGCCCCACCGAAAGCGGGGACTCCGGATCTAGGCGCCGCCGCGGCACGCGGCTAGACGTGGGGGCTTCGCGACTGTCCGCCCTCTCCGGCGTGGGCTCGGGCGCAATTACTGGCGCGGCCTGCTGGCCCCGAGCCTCTTGCATATCTCGGACGGCTTCGCGAAGGTCCCCTAGTTCCCGCTGGAACGCGTTGAGGGCTGCTAGTAGGGCGCTTTCCACCGCAGGTGCTGTCGGGGCCGCCGGAACACCCAGCGGACGGGTCGGTGCAGGGACCATCGCCTCACGATCTCCAGATCCGCCAGATGCTTCATTGCGCCCCCGGCCGCCTGATCCGCGCTACCGGCGAGGGTGGCGGGGGCTGTCGTTGCAGCGCCAGCGACAGGGTTGGATGTCGTTGTAGCGGCGCTGGCGGGGTCGGTTGGTGTAGTGCCAGCGTCGACGCCCGCGACCGCTGCGCCTGCGCCGCCGCCAGCTCCTTCGGCGGCCGATGCCGAAGCCCTAGTATTCACGCGCCGCTCCGACCCAGCCGTCTTCTTTCCTTTCGCCGCCGCTGATGAAGCTTTTTTCGGTGCCATCCTTCTTCTTCGGTCTTCAGGCTTGTCCCTGTCCTCCCCACGGACGGCGCCAACTGTTGTGGTTACTGACCAAACAGAGAGAGATGGTAGTGGAGAGGTGGGAGTGTTCTGCCTCACCCTCCCCCTCATCCTGATATATATATTCACATGGAGTATGCTTTTACAGTTATGCCCTTACATCCGTACATCCCCATTAGGGGTACTTATGTCATTACACATGTTACTCTGGTTCTTATAACCTCCTAACAGGCCTGCTGGGCTTAGGTGGGGGCCACCCCTACAACAGAAACCTTTGAGGCATATCCTAGGTCAAATCCCGAAGCAAATAAGTTGAAGCTATAAGTAATCTAGTTTATTTGAGAGATAAGTGAAACTGCTATCCACACTGTTGGCAAATCATTGCAACCTTTGAAGGGTAATTGATTTGTCCCTAGAAATATGTTAGTTGCCAGTATGCGACCACATACATGGGAATTACACGGTAGCATGAAGCCGCTGCACATATGCCAGATTGGTACACATTGAAGCATACCATACCCATCTGATATTACACATGCATATTGGCAAATGCAGTCTGCAACTGTAATGCCACTAGAAGTTATAGCCATTTGCTTGAAGAAAATATAACTCTTAAAATACTAGATGACCTATTGGATTTTAATGATCCTGAATGATCTAAATCTATCATATTTATCTGGAATCATAAAATTTTAACATGCATATAAATGACCTAATTAATCACATATATTCCTGACGAATAATTGTTCCATATGGGTGGTTAAACTAGAATTATATTCTAGCAAAATATATTATATTCCATGTAGATTAATCGATGGTCATGTTTTTATGTGGCAGTGTTATATTTATGCTCTTGGGACCATCCTATAGATGTATATTATGTGTCAAAAAATAATACTCTTGAATAGGTCAAAATATGTTGCATTAACATAAAACTTGAAGTTTGAGTAATCCAAATTTTAAAACATATTATGAATAATTGGATCATAATATTGGGTAATATATAAGAAGCTAGAATATTTCTGCTGTCACAGATTAATAACCCACCAGATGTTGGGATAATCTACTAGTAGTAGAGATGTGCAGTTTTCATACCACTACATTAATAAATCGCTATCTCACTACATTAAATGAAAAACCCCAATTAAGGATTAGTGTGTGTTAGAAGAATCAATCATTTTCTATATAATATCGTCACCGTAGCATACACCATTTGGGCCACCACAAGTAGTTGGGGTCAGATTGAATATGAAATTTCATCTATCATGTGTCCATACTAAGGGGATTTTGAAGTATGCCATTAAGCAAGATCAAATATCGATATCATGGGGAGAGAAATGCCCAAAATCTTAGAATGTCGTGAAATTTTCCTAGAGAAAGATCTTTAGTATAAGGTTCACGAACTAACCAAACTAAATTTTAGTTGATACTCTTGTACGTTAGAAGTGGGGAGACTACCGGATTTCTTTTCCATTGCATGCAGAAGTTATATAGTATTTACTTGAAGTAAATGCGTCACTAAGTTTAGAATACCCCGAGTTTAGTATATCCATCTTTGCAAAGTTGACTTATTGGTCAGTGATCTAAAGTCTACGAGAACGCCTGTGGATCTAAGGTATAGCGACATTAGTCAAAATAATCGTTAAATACTCTAGAATAGAACTCACCTTGAAGGTGAAATACCTCATAAAGAGACTCATCATGAAGATGAAACCCCAGTAATTAGACACACACATATTATAATACTGGGGAACACGGAATGATCAATAAGCTTTTGTTTTGGGAAATGACGAAGATTTGGTTAACACTAAAATACACTCAATTATGAGGATATTTGGAGAAAAGTTGTCGAAAACCACTTTGCCTCTAAAAATTGCTAAAGTCTCTCGTATGAGAACATAAATCTGGAACTAAAGTCCATGGTTGAGCACTTGAAATGTTCATATCGGGTAAAAATGAAAGGAAGCAATTGAGACCGAACCATAATCACAAATGAAAGTCTTGGAACATGTTAGTTCAGACTTGATAAGTCATTATGAAATGATGAGATGGTGAAAGCGATGGTTCAAAGATCACTATAGAGATCGATATTCTTCTATTATGAATGAAATAATGTTCCATTATATAATAACTATGGCAGATGACATGAATAAGATATGCATTTATTAGATTTTGAAAATTCTTGATGGGATTTTTGGAAGGACTCAAAGCCTGATCCTTGAAGGACTCGGTGTTTCAACAAGAAAGTAAATTGTAACATGTATATATGTATATAAATCTCATACTTAGTAAACTCTTGTTTGAAGAAAGAGTATCTTTAGAAGAGAAAATTTCTCTTAGAAGAGAGAACATCTCACTGAAGAGAAATTAACTCACCAATCGATCCAAAATACACCAATGATTATGTGATTCCTAGAAGTGGATAAGGACCCATCCAAAACCCAAGGGAATGGAATGAGTAAACTAAAATCCAGAAGTGTGCCACATAAGCACATATGAAGTGTATCTCCTACCAGAAGTTGATGGAGTGGCAATATCCTTTATTACCATGAAGGTATCATATACATTGGTGTTAATGGAAAATTCATTAGTCCCCTAAGTGCAAAAATTAAGATTGGTTATATTGATTCTGTGGTGGTATGACCATGCTTTTAGTTCCGCGGAACAAACTTTTAGTTGTATAGTACTACTCAAAGACGGTTGTTAAATATTAAGACCTTGAAAGGTTTTGATAAGTCATATCTAGAAGAAATGTGGCATTGCAATTGATTACCCCCATATACTGATTAGGATAAATTTTGCTTGTGTTGCGCGCACACACACACACACACACATATATATAAGTGGTATTTTGAAAAGTTAAGTATATTACTCCCAAATTATTTTATGGTCTCGTTATCTAGATGAATAGTGAGACAAATGTCTAGACGACTATATATTGTGGTAATCTAGTAGATATACTCGCAATATACTAGTCTCTATTCATTTCTTAAAATGTATTAAAGGTATTGGAATAATAAGATTTCATCAGAAGTTGTCTTCAGGGGGAGCATATGCTAAATCTTTATAGTTTTACATGAGATTTAGAAAATCTCGACTTTAGTCTAACCTACAAGGTATTGATTTGATGATCACTACCTTGAAGGTTTTACCACCTATCGGCATAAGTCCAATCGATGGACATGATAAAGATCTTGAGTATCATAATAAATCTTGAAGTCCGTTTATAAATCCTGCAGATAAGTGTTGTACTCTTTTTTTCCTTAGTAAGTTTCCTGTTGGGTTTTCTTACTTGAAGGTTTTTAATGAGCCAACAAGTACAATACAATTTAAAGTGTGCGGTGTATTCTTTTCTCCATTCTTTTTCCCACTGGGTTTTTAGGAGTTTTTAACGAGGCATATGCATATCGTGGCATGAAGTCTTACAAGAATGTGCTTGACTCAAGTGAATGATTAGCCACATCAAGAAGTCATGTAGCATAAACACCGTTGAGAACCCAACTATTATCTGTGAAAATAATACAGCTTGTGTGGCATAAATACAAATGAGCTATGTTAAAAGGTAAAGATATTGAAGGTTAGATCTTAAACCATAGCCCTTATTTAAGACTAGAAGACTTATATGATCCTGAAGATATAATGTTGTACTTTTTTCCTTTGTGAGTTTTTCTGAAATTTTCCCACGTGAAGGTTTTTATCTAGATCGGCCAAAATTGTACGCTAGTGTCCCTCTCTGTGTACTCCCTCTCGCGAATAATCAAAAGGCAAAATTTTCAGCCAAAAGTCATAAACCGTAGCCCAAAAGAACATGCTCACATCAAAGAATCAACATGTGATTACTAACATGGCACTCTACACGTAAAGTGTTTTATATGTGTTTTGAATTGCTGCTAAATGTCTGATCATTCTAGGAGCGAATATTCTAAAACTCAATTGACCAGCTTATAATTCCAGTTAGCATGCTATAGTAAGTACAGTATGGACTTACATTCTACGGAATATGAATCAACCAGCTATTCCTTGAGTAGTTAATTTGACCTACTGATGTTTTTAGATTAACCTCCTGTTACTTAAGTAGTTAATTTAACCTGTTAATTTTTTAGCTATAGGGGTTCTGCCAATGCTATTTCTTAATTATCTGATGTTCCTTTATTAAAAAAGTGTGTGAGATTGAATAGTATTTTACTATTATTATGTATTTAGATACTACTCTGCATAATTTTTTTTGTATATTGCACTTAAATCATACTTGTGTTAATACGCTGGGTTGATTCTTTCTGACGGCCGCAGATTTCTATGTTAACAAAGAAGATAGTCTCACAAGTGCAAAGGAAGGATGAAAGACGGTATATAGTTGAGCAAAAAAGCTACTGGCAAAGATGTTAAACTTCACTAAATTGGCTGAGAACATAGTTCCTGATTCTTTGCCATCACAATCTAAGGTGTGAATTCTCTGTAGTTGACTTATCTCTTCTTTAAAGTAAAGTGCAAAAGGAGATTAACTGTTGCACCATGTCATCCAACTAATACTTCACATAAAACACCATACACTACTAAATATGGACATACATGTGTGTAAGATAAACAAAATGTTCACGGAACGGTTTTAGATCACATTTGCTTATATGTACTACCCTTATTTGATATTCCGCTGCAACATACGGACATCTTACTAGTAAGCAATTACATTGCTACACGAGAACATATGTATACTAACCAACTCACCAAGTCCACAAAAGTGAAGGAAAATGAGCATTCCTATTTACATTTTTCAAGCCACCGAAACAAATGTCCAAACTAGCGACCTTGCCAATTCCTATTTACACAAACGAATTTAAAAAAAATTGCCTCTTTGGAGTTTACATTACCTGTACAACAAGGATACCATTCAAATCAGCCAGTGCATTGGGAGAGCACTCCGGGTGGTGGTACTATGTATATCCCCCATCGTTTTCCTTCGGGTAACAGGTCTTAACAGACCCACTCCCTCTTTCCTGTACAAGCGCAGTGTAGATGTCAAAAGGAAATTTCCCTGGTTTGTCTGCAGAATAAAAGTCAACAAGTGAAATGGTGTTAGAAGCCATTGTAAATGCAATTGTGATTGCTGATTTAAGCTCAAGTTCTATTGGTTCCTGAAAACAAAAAAAAATATTGGTTCCTGAAAACTAGACCAAAGTATTCCCTACAGCCATTTGCTCACAAAAATAAGGACCAAACTATTATTATGTTGCAACTTCCAAGATATTTCCTGCATCCATATTCAGATGACAAAACATGTTGGATGCTTAATCTACAATTCTACATCAAGTGTCAAAACTCTCAGCTGTCAGTAGTTTAACAGGTGAATATGCCTGTGGTGCAGAAATTTCAGTTCCAGTATATGCATATGCTTGTGCAACTTTCGGGTTTAACTTAATTGCGTAAGCTTGTGCATGAAAAAAGGTATGTAGCTGAAACTCACCAAATAAGTGAAACTTAAATAGCAGTCCAGTTGAATATGGATTCATCAACACATAGCTCTGCTCCTCTTGCAGCACTTCTTGATCTCCAAAGGGGTTTTCAGCAGAACCTGAATCAATGTTGAACCACTAAATCTCCTATGATGATGGATCCATTGCTTCAGACTCAAGGAAATGAGCAACGGCAGAGTAGAGTTGCTGTTCTTCAAATGGTTTTGACACATATCCATCCATTCCACATTGCATACATCCTTCAAAAGTCGCTTGAATGACATCGGCTGTCATGGCTAATATTGGTACATGCCAATGGGCCCTATTTCCAAGACTCTCAACTGATAGTTCACCTGCCTGGATCATGTGGTTGATTTTACTCTCTACAGTACGGATTAATCTTGTAGCCTCAAACCTGCGATGGAAATAGACAACTGAGTGATCAAAATGCAAGTGACCACTTGTTATAATCCTAAGGATAAAGCATGTATAGACCTTGCTTCAGAAAAACAAAAGATCAACACAAGCATGATGCTAAACTATTCTATGACCAAGTGACAGATTCTGGAGATTATTGTTAGAGATATATGTATAGTTTGTTATTCCCCATTGTTATGAGGGGTTCTTTGCATATTTACCACTTGTACTTTGTGTATATATACTGGCCCATTGGCCTCATATGAATACAAGCGCTATTCATAACATGGTATCAGAGCCAAAACTAGGGTTTTGGCTTACCTAGGGTTCCGCGCGCCGTCGTCGGCCTCCCCGCGCCGCCGCCGGCCTCCCGCGCCGTCGCCGGCCTCCCCGCGCCGTCGCCCGGCCTCCCCGCGCCTCCCCGCGCCGCGGCCTCCCTGCGCCGCTCCTCCGCCCACCGCTCCTTCGCCCGAGGCCGCCGCCGCCGTCGGCCCCGCCCGACTCCGCCTCCCGCCGGCGCCCGTCCGCCCGGCCTCGGCCGCCTTCCCCGCGCCGCTTCTCCGCCCGACGCCGCCGGCCTCATCCACTCGACGCCGCCGGCCGCGCCGGCCGCTCGCCGCTCCCTCCGCGCCGCCGGTCGCTGCGCCCTCCGCACCGCCGCTCCCTCCGCGCCGCCGGCCGCTGCTTCCTCCGCGCCGGCCGCTCCCTCCGCGCCGCCGCCGGCCGCTCCCCCGTCGCCGCCGCCGGCCGCTCCCCCGTCGCCGCTGCCGCTCCTGCCCGAGTCCGACCGAGGCAGGCTCGGTCGGTTTTGAGGAGCAGACCGACCGGGGAAAAGAGAAAAAGAAAAAAAAAAAGAAAAAAAGAAAAAAAAACGTCGTTCTAACTGCCGCGCCGTCCAGCGCCGCCTGTTAGACTTCGTTGCCTTGGTCGCCGCGCCGTTCAGCGCCGCCTACCAATGGGCACCGTTTCCCTCCCTCGTTGCCCGGTGATCTTTGATGGTGTTAATTACACCGACTTCGTGTCTCACATGCGCATCCACATGCGTGGTCTTCGTCTCTGGGGCGTCCTCTCTGGCGATGTCACCTGCCCGCCTTGCCCTATTCCTCCGACGGAGCCTACGCCTGTTGCATTGCCTCCAACAGCTGCTGCTGATGATGAAGCTGCTGATGAAGCTGCCTCTGCCTACCAGGAGGCTCTGGATTCCTACAAGGATCGTCTGACCATCTACACTCAGTGGTACGATGATGACGCTCGGGCTGCTGCTGTCTTCATCGCCAGTGTCCAGCCTCAGTTTTCTTCTGAGGTTGTGGGACTCCCTTCGGCTTTCCAGATGTGGACTCATCTTCGTCAGCGCTACGAGCCCTCTGGTGATGCCCTGTACCTGTCCGTGGTCCGCCAGGAGTACTCTCTTCAGCAGGGTGATGCTACTGTTGACGTTTTTTACGCTCAGAGTGCTGCCGTCTGGCGTCAGTTGGACTCACTTCGCACTGCTGGCTGTCGTACCTGTCCGTGCTGCCTGGATGTCCGTGCTGACCTGGAGTTTCAGCGGGTTTACGAGTTCCTTACTCGCCTTCGTCCTGAGTTCGAGCAAAGGCGTGCACAGCTCCTTGCACGCCACCCTCGTGTCGCTCTCCTGGAGGCTCTTACTGAGATACGCGCAGAGGAGACTCGTTTGAGTGGTGCTGGTCTGATGCCACTCCCCTTTGTGCTCGCCGCTCGTCCGCCTGCTACACTGCCTCCTCCAGCGGCTACCACAGGTGGTGGTGGCCGTCCTCCGTCTGGAGGTGGCCGTCCTCACTGTTCCTACTGCGACAAGGATGGCCACACTGAGTCCCAGTGCTACAAGAAGAAGCGGCATCTTTCACGCCGTTCTTCTACTGGCACTAGTGCTTCTACGACGACGTCTGCCTCGACTTCTTCAGCAGCTTCTCTCACCGAGCAGGAGATAGCCAGACTTCGACGCCTACTTGCCGCTTCAGGTTCTCCCTCGACAGGTTCTGCAGGTTCTGCTACTGACTCTTCGGGCACTGAGAGACCACCTCCTACACAGTCAGGTACCTCCCCGTGGATTCTTGATTCTGGAGCATCTTTTCACATGACTCCTGATCCTTCCACTCTGTCTTCTATTACACCTCTTGATTCTCCTGTCAGTGTTCTTACTGCTAATGATACATCTATTTTTGTCTCTGGTCGAGGATCTCTTAGCAACTCATCTTTTCATGTTCCTTCTGTTGCTCATGTTCCTCGCCTTACCTTGCAGCTTCTTTCTGCTGGGCAGATTACTGACCTTGGTTATCGAGTTATTCTCGACTCTGACTCTTGTGTTCAGTACTGCCACACGGGAGCTCTGGTTGGTTCTGGCCCTCGGCGCCGTGACTCACAGCGTCTCTGGGAGCTTGACTGGCTTCATCTTCCTTCCGCTGCCACCACCGCCGCCAGTCTCTCCGCTTCTGCCACTTCGTCTACCGGCTCTTTCCAGCAGTGGCATCACCGTCTTGGCCATCTGTGTGGATCTCGTCTGTCATCCTTAGTTCGTCGTGGTCTTCTGGGGTCTGTCTCAGGAGACGTGTCTTTAGATTGTCAGGGCTGTAAGTTAGGTAAACAGATTCAGCTTCCTTATCCTCATAGTGAGACTGTGTCTCAGCGTCCTTTTGATCTTCGTTTCGAAAGGGGGTCATCGTTATTATATTATTTTTATAGATGATTTCTCTCGCCACACTTGGATATATTTCATGTCTTCTCGTAGTGAGGCCTTGCCTATCTATAAACAATTTGCCACTATGATACACACACAGTTCTCCACTCCTATTCGTGTCTTTCGTGCTGATTCTGCTGGCGAGTACCTCTCTCGTCACCTGCGCAGCTTCCTTGCTCAGCAGGGCACTCTCGCTCAGTTTTCTTGTCCTGGTGCTCATGCTCAGAATGGTGTCGCTGAGCGTAAGCATCGTCACCTCCTTGAGACGGCTCGTGCTCTGATGATCGCCGCCTCTATTCCACCTCACTTTTGGGCCGAGGCTGTTTCCACTGCCACCTATCTCGTCAACATCCAGCCCTCTTCTGCTCTTAAGGGTGCGATCCCTGTTGAGCGTCTCTGTGGTTGTCTTCCTGACTACTCTGCCCTTCATCTGTTTGGCTGCGTTTGCTACGTTCTCCTTGCCCCTCGAGAACGCACCAAACTGACCGCTCAGTCTGTTGAGTGTGTCTTTCTGGGGTACAGTGCCGAGCACAAGGGATATCGGTGCTGGGATCCTGTTGGTCGTCGGATACGGGTTTCTCGGGATGTGACTTTCGACGAGTCTCGTCCATTCTACCCACGTCCTGCCTCTCCTTCGGCTTCCTCTGTGGAGTCTCTGTCTTTCTTGACCTTTCCAGATACTCCTATATCTGTTTTGCCCTCGTCCACCTGTCCTACTGAGTCTCCACATATTCCCCCTGTGGCCTCTCCGCCGTTGTCGCCGCCTGTGTTGTCTCCTACGACTCCCCAGGCTCCTCCCACTATTGTCTACACTCGTCGACCTCGTATTGAGAATATTTCCGATGAGCCATCTTCTTCTGATGTTTCATCTTCTTCTGATGCTCCATCTTCCCCTGATGGGTCATCTTCTCCTCGCTACGCTCTCCGCGATCGCCAGTCGATTCGGCCTCCTGCCCGTTTTGCCTTTGCTGGCGCAGCTACTCGTGAGCCTGTCTCCTACCGGGATGCTGTTACTCACCCTGAGTGGCAGCTTGCCATGGCCGAGGAGATTGCTGCCCTCGAGCGTACTGGTACTTGGGATCTTGTTCCTTTTCCATCTCATTCTCATCCCATCATGTGTAAGTGGGTCTATAAGATTAAGACTCGCTCTGATGGTTCTCTTGAGCGCTATAAGGCGCGTCTTGTTGCTCGTGGTTTCCAGCAGCAGCATGGTGTTGACTACGACGAGACTTTTGCTCCTGTGGCCCACATGACCACTGTTCGCACTCTTCTTTCGGTGGCGTCTGTTCGCCACTGGTCTATTTCTCAGCTTGATGTCAAGAATGCCTTTCTTAATGGCGAGTTGCGTGAGGAGGTCTACATGCATCCGCCACCTGGGTATTCTGTTCCTGAGGGCATGGTCTGTCGCCTTCGTCGCTCTCTCTATGGCCTTAAGCAAGCCCCTCGTGCTTGGTTTGAGCGCTTCTCCTCTGTGGTCACTGCTGCTGGTTTTTCAGCTAGTGATCATGATCCTGCGCTCTTTGTCCACACTTCGTCTCGTGGTCGGACTCTTCTTCTCCTGTATGTTGATGATATGATCATTACGGGAGATGATTCTGAGTACATTGCCTTTGTCAAGGCTCGTCTTAGTGAGCAGTTCCTTATGTCGGATCTTGGTCCTCTTCATTACTTCCTTGGGATTGAGGTTACTTCCACTCCAGATGGTTTCTTTATGTCCCAAGAGAAATATATTCAGGATCTTCTTGATCGCGCCTCTCTCACTGATCAGCGTACTGTTGAGACTCCCATGGAGCTCAATGTTCACCTCCGACTCTCTGATGGCGAGCCTCTTTCTGATCCGACTCGCTATCGTCATCTTGTTGGGAGTCTTGTCTACCTTGCTGTTACTCGTCCGGATATCACTTATCCAGTTCATATTCTGAGTCAGTTTGTTTCAGCTCCCACTCAGGTTCACTACAGCCACCTTCGAGTTCTGCGATACCTTCGTGGGACTATCTCTCGCCGTCTCTTCTTTCCACGTTCCAGCTCGTTACAGCTTCAGGCCTATTCGGATGCTACTTGGGCCAGCGATCCCTCTGGTCGCCGGTCTATCTCTGCTTACTGTGTTTTTCTTGGTGGTTCTCTTATTGCCTGGAAGACGAAGAAACAGACTGCAGTGTCCCGTTCGAGTGCAGAGGCTGAGTTGCGAGCTATGGCTCTTTTGACAGCAGAGATTACTTGGCTACGGTGGTTACTTGAGGATTTTGGTGTTTCTGTCACTACACCGACCCCTCTCTTGTCAGACAGTACAGGTGCTATCAGTATTGCTCGTGATCCTGTGAAGCATGAGCTCACCAAGCACATTGGTGTTGATGCTTCTTTCATGAGGTCTGGTGTGCATGATCAGGTGATTACTCTTCAGTATGTGCCTTCAGAGCTTCAGATAGCGGATTTCTTCACGAAGGCCCAGACTCGAGCACAGCATAACTTCTATCTCTCCAAACTCAGTGTTGTTGATCCACCATGAGTTTGAGGGGGGGTGTTAGAGATATATGTATAGTTTGTTATTCCCCATTGTTATGAGGGGTTCTTTGCATATTTACCACTTGTACTTTGTGTATATATACTGGCCCATTGGCCTCATATGAATACAAGCGCTATTCATAACAATTATCTCCACAAGCCTTGTAAATATCACTAGCTTCGTGGCTATATCAGAGTTCCTCGCTCTCCATATATAGACTTGTGCAGTAGTTCCATTACTTGGGCATCACTAAAAATAACACTAGTTCAAGCAGACCATAACTACGATAAAAACAAGATAACATATTTTCATGTGAAACTATTTAAAGACATTCCTAGAGAGATTGCTGCACTAAATATCTGTTGTTGGAGATCTTATAATACACACACCGAAGTACATAAGACATAACATAGAACATTTTTTGAAAAGGCGTCAACACATGATATCTACAAAGGGAAAGGTAGATTACCCATCCATCTCAGGCATCTGAACATCCATAAAGCAAGCATCAAAATTATGAGGAGGTTGGAGCATAGCAATTGCATCCTTTCCACTGTCCACACAGGTAACTATAGCTCCATATTTCTTCAAAACACCAGCTGCAACTTCACGATTGACAGCATTATCATCCACAGCTAGAATGTGTTTGCCTGTTAGTACACTTCGAAGAACCAAAGATTGATCTCTAATCTTCGGCCTTGTAACTCCAACCCCTAGTGCTCTACGAAGACAAGTCACAACTGTACTAAGACGAAGGGGTTTTCTTATGCTATCAGCATATCCTACCAACCTTAAACAATCAGAGTCAGCAGGGCTTATTGAACTTGCCAAAAGAAACAGCTTTGGCATAGTTTGCCAAGACTTGAGTGTGCCCTTTAGTTGAAGATCTACAATACGATGGAAAAACGCCATACCCGAACCTTCACCCCAAGCTTCTTTGTCAACAAGCACCATGTTCAGATTGCTTTTGCTGTTCAACATGTAAAACAAGACGGCATCAGCAAATATGCCAGAAACAATGTCAAGACAACGAAAAACATAACAACGTAAATATTGACTTGAGAAGCAATACTTATGATGGCTTCTCTCGAGTACTAACATTAAAGTCAGTCAACATTTGTCCCTGACCAATGTGGCATCACTGATAGCCATAACTTACGGACTTAATAGTCTCATTGAGTGTCAAATTGCCTTATGCCACGTTCTAACTAATGAAAATTTCACTGCATTGCTCCTTTTCCCCCTCTTTTGATAAGGAACTAGTCTTTCTTTCTTTATCTGGAAGTCAGTACAGAAAACATCCAAACAAATAACACCCAAGCAACTCACAAAGTTATACTAATGCCACATGGTGAAATAATTTATGCTTATTAAATATAAGACAGGTTACATTCATTTGAATGAATCACAAGATATAGAAATAAATCAAACTTCGTAAAGCATGATACTCGAAAGAAAATAAACCTTGAGTTGCAGGCTTCCAGTAAAGCAGAAAGTGCAGATTCAGAGGTGGCAGCAAGCAGGGTTGAGAAAACCGGCGGTTACCGGCCGGTAACCGCCGGTAACCGGAAATACCGGTCGCAACCGGGATTGGAAATACCGGCCGAAAATTTTTGAATTGAAGATTTGAATTTTTGACTTGTTAATGCAGTGGGTATATTAGTTTGGGTATTGTTTTTGATATATAAGGTTGATTAGCTATTGTTGGAAGTAAAAAAGGTGAATTATTGTGATTGGCAGCTAGTAGTGTTGTTGGCAACACATGTTGGACCCATTGTGCTGGAAAGGGCATTGGATACTTGTCTTTGAGAGTGTTTTGCAGCACTTTAGCACTAAAGAAAGGGCAGCAACAGTTGGCACATTAGATTGGGAGAAGAAATCAGCATCCTGGGGAGAAGGGACTAGCTGTAGCACGCGAGAGAGAAGTCAAGTAGCTGCAGCAAAGTGGTAGAGGAGAAGAGGAGATATGGCAATTTACAAGGTTTTGTTATATGCCGAAGCATCTCAATTACTTTTGGCCTCATAGTTACAACAAAATACTTCAATTTTGGGCAACAAAAGTAGAGCTTTTGGGATAGTTTCATGTAGTTTGATGGAGCTTTTTTACAATGGATTAGTTTGATGTAGTGGAGCTCCAATTTAGGGCAACAAAATACTTCAATTTAGGGTTGAGAAATTGGATCCAAATATTTAGCCAAACCCTCTTCATTCCACCGGTTTTTCCGGTTTTTTCACCGGTAAAACCGGTAACCGCCCGGTAACCGATCCGGTTACCGGTCGCCTCCCGCCCCGCCAAAAAATTCCTTTTGCTGAAATTTGACCGGTTGGAAACCGGGATTACCGGTTACCGGGCGGTAACCGGCCGGTTACCGGTACCGCCCGGCGGCCGGGATTTGCCCCGGTTCCGGTTTTTTCATCCTTGGCAGCAAGATCACATTGTATTCCAAGTCTCCGCAGATGGTAGATGGTAATCTCAGCACGGGCACATCTTCCATCAATAATAAGTGCTCTCATTCCTTGAAAATCTGATGGAGTAGGTTCAGAATAATACCTTTTAATATCACCTGGAGTTTTTCTATTTACCCTGAAAATGGCAGTAAAATAAAATGTACTGCCAACTCCTGGTTTACTCACAAACTCTATTTCTCCACTCATCAATTCAACCAAACGTTTCGTAATACTTAAGCCAATTCCAGTTCCACCATATGTCCTTGAGGTGGAACTATCAGCTTGCATGAAAGGTGTAAAAATACGAGTCTGAGCATCTTTAGTTATTCCAATGCCAGTGTCTTCAACTGTGACCAGTAAGTTCACTGTATCTGCTACTGAATATTTGGACATGCTAAAATTTTCCAAGGATATCCAGTTATCTGCTACTTCCAGACCACTTAGAGTGTTATATGCCATGTTGTTGTTGGAATTCTCTGTAATTTCTCTTTTTTGAGCAAAAACTTCATAAAAAATTTTCCTTGTCCTCTTCACTTCCTCAACCAAGTGCACTTGAATAAAGATATGGCCCTGTTCTGTAAACTGTATTTACAGGCAGCCATGTTAAGATGAAAAAAAATGAGATCAGTCCTAGATTGAATACTTTCTTTTTTCTAACCAAAGCAAATGTTTTATTTGTGATCTATGTAAGGAAAGCCTACTTTAGCTTGCACTTAGACAAATATTGAATCAGCTTAAGCATGAAACAGTATCATAGTTGCTCCTGCTGCAGTTATTTGGGAGTGGTTGCGGTATATGGATGTAAGCGAATCTCAAGGTAAAAAAGTCACAATGTTAAAGCTTTAGCAAATGATCACCAAAAGTTCTCCAGAGTACAATAATAGAGTGAAGATAGTGGCATTGTGTCTACATAGTTGTCACTTGTCAATAAGAAGAAACATGATAGCAAATCAAAACTAACCTTCATAGAGTTCCCTACAAGATTTGTAATGATTTGCCGAAACCGCCACGGATCCCCAATCAGAACATCTGGAACTTGATCAGATACAAGTACCGCCAACTACCCTCATAAAAATATCATATTGTTTCAGGTCCCAATGTTCCATTGCATTTAAAATTATCTTCAGACTTCAATGAACATAGATTAGGTCTCACCTCTATGCCTTTAGCCTGTGATTTTTCAGAGAACATAGATACCACATTATCAAGAATGTCACGGACATCAAATGGCACTGCCTCCAACTCAATCCTCCCTGACTCTATCTTAGCCATATCAAGGACTTCATCTATTAAGTTTATCAATGCCTTTCCGCTTTCTTGAGCTGTGCCAACAAAATCTTGCTGAGTTGTATCAAGTTCAGTGTCCATCAGCATTTGCAACATACCTGATTCAGGAAGAAAGCTACTTTCAAAACTCATTTAACATTATATTTTGCAAATAATGCAAACGCAACCAAATATTGCCAAAAAAAAAAACAGAAGGACAAACCTAGTACACCATTCATTGGAGTTCTAATCTCATGGGAAACAGTTGCTAGAAACTGCAAGGCAAAGCAAGCTCCTCTTAGCAAACAAGGAGAACAAGGACAGGAAGGAAGTAGCACACAGGAGATAACAAACTGAAGTAACAGTCAATGACACTGCTAGAGGTGGAAGAAACCTGTGACTTTGCAACATCCGCCGCCTCAGCTTGTCCTTTGAGTTTTCTCATTTGTATAAAATTATCTTCAGCCTCTTCAAGAGAATTCAGAGTAGCATAGATAATATATCCAACAAGCAACACAATTATAGCCACCGCTAATGATATCGTTATTGCAGACCATGGCAAAGGAGGTTCATGTTTGAATCTGAAATTAAAATGCGAAAAAGGAATCACTGAGCACTTTTTTTTAAGTAAAAAGAAAATATTGTATGAATTCCACGCACAATAAGATTAGTACCTGCAATGCATTTCATGTTTGCGTGTCAGGTCCCCAAAATCAATACTACTTATATGCAGATCACCAGAAGCAGTTACATCGGAATCATACATTTTAATAGGACAAGTATGATTTGTGGTGTCATATAACTTAACAACTATCTTTTGTTTGCTAGCAAGTTGCTCCAGGAGCCTTTCCACCAGAGACGGAACATCAAATGAGGAGCCAAGATAACTGTCAAATGTCAACGACAGCAATATGGTTAATTCTCCCAAAGAAAAGGGTATGAATAAAATAAATGAATGTGTATAGTTCAGCTTGAAACATTGGAAGCAGGTATTACCCCAATGTAGCTTCAATACGCTCCTCTGGTGTTGCATTTGGAGGAAGATCATATTTATACACGGTGAACGTAAGCACCACACCAAGGTGATTAGATTTTAGAAGCTTAAAAGGGGATGTTAGAGCCCCTTTACCTGTTGCCCGGGAACGCAATATATTATCATGATCTTCCTGAAAACAAGGCTGTGCTGTTAGGAAACAAGTCACGGGCTCACGGCCTGATAACTAATTCAGAGAGAGAGAGAGAGAGAGAGAGAGAGAGAGAGAGAGAGAGAGAGAGAGAGAGAGCGCAAATCAGGCAAAAAAAGGGACAGCTCAAGCCTTCAAATCTATCGCTAGTCCGCTACTATTTTGCTTTGGTACCACCATATAACTCCACATTTCGCAAGAAAAAAATTTACATTGCACCCAAAAAAAGTCACTAAATAACAAAATTTGAATTTTCTCCACAGTTGTTGACAACAGCAATGGACCAACATTATTTACTGAGCTAGCATATCTGAGACAGAATCTACTTAAGGTCCATAAATAAATTGTACACATGAAAAACAAAATAATGACATCCTGCATAGACTATTAATTAATAAAGGGTGCAACATGCCTAATGGAACCCTGTATGTATGTTTGATCTGACTTTATACAACAGACAAAACATTCAACTGGACACCAAACAATATAACCATCCAATTGTCCTATTTTCTTGAAAAAAAAGATTATATCTTGATGTACCAATTTCAAAATTAAAAAAATAAAGGATTAATCAAATTTATTTTTAAGTATTTGGAAAATAGCAAGCTTATCCTCTTCATAATAATATTTACAGTGGGAGTAAGTCAAACAAGAACATTGCAGAAAAGGCCTCCAAATCTATGAACTCACCTTTCCAGACATCATATCTACCGATATAATGTGCTTTACAGTTTCCTGGGAGAAAATAACAGGTGCATACTCATCTTGAACTGGTGAAGGTTCAAGCTTTTCAGGATTATAGTCATGAACAAGAGACTGATCTTCAGCTTCCATCTTTTTAATCTTCCACCCATGTTGTTGCTCAAACATCTCCCTTTCACTGTGCAGTACCTTCAATGCATAGGCAACACCACTCATCAATGGCCTTTCAAATGTTGTTCTTGCTGTGAAATCCTCAAATGTTTTCTGCCAAGTGTCAACAATAGCAAACTTTTATTATCTTGACAAAGAGTACAGTTCCATTAGGAATTTAGGAGGATGGAAAACAACATAATATTGTTCCTAAAAACAACAGCAATCTTTGCAAAATAGTGTGTTCTCCCCAATTTCAATTATAATGGTTTTTTTTCTGTCTTTCAGGTGTAAACGGTTGAATGTGCTGCTTGGGAGGTAGAAATTGTTAATGAAGTGATAAGGTTCTATTTGTTGCTTAGCACTTCATCAAATGCAAACTGTTATGTTCAATTTTTAAATTAGGGTTTCCTAAACAATTCAATATTCTGGTGTTCTGCTTGCAATGCCGGCAATGGAATAGACTCTTTCCCAAACAGGGGCATTATTGTACATTGTAATTCCCCGGAGGGGAATTCAGCCAAGTACTAACACAGAAGTTCTACTGAGCTAATATTTAACCCCAGAAGATAAATCAGACCTAACAACTAGTCTAGAAGCTTCTGTGATACGGTAAAAAATACATTAGCACTAAGCAGGGGCTGAAGCAATGCACAACTTGCCCCAACTATACATCATATGAAATATTATAAAGAAGTTCACCTGACCCCTTCTAAACTATATGGCTCTTACTATATGGCACCCATATTGAAAACTTTTTTGCGAAGAATATTGAAATTTTGTTGATTCACCCCTGGTATTGAGAAGCCAATATGCAAAGGAAGAAAGGTACCTGATCAATAGCAGAAGGATTCTTCCCATGGTGAAAAGTTGAGACTAAAATAGCCAAAGCATGCACATGGTTCATGCTTACATTAAACTGATCCTGTAGCATCCTAGCTCTCTCATCACACATGTTAGCAAGATTCTCAATTCTCCTAGCAACAACATCTGCATACATGCTTGAAAATATCCATACAGAACTACAAAGCCCAAGTAAGACACCGATAAGAAGGGCTCTCTTTGACCATTTTCGACTTATCTTAGCACTTGGTGTCTGGAGAAGTTTCTCATGCTGACACAGTTTGTTTGATTGCTTCCTCCTTTTGCAAATAGTTATAACTACTGAAATTACAATTAGCCCAACTGAAGCAGATAGAGAGAACATCCGTTTGTGATTGAAACTCAACACATTATTGTGGTCCACATTCAGGCCATTGATTCCAGCACATAAGTCACATTCACGCGGCTAGATAGTAGATACATTGAAAAACAAAATACGAAATCAATGGAACTTTCTAATGGTTAAAGACTAACATAATCTTTGGATCATGCAATAGTCAATATTTAAGAAATGCATAACCACATGTCAAACCAAAATTTACTTTACAATATGGTTAAGGTTCCTTTTCTTTAATAATGACTAAAATGTCACCAGCAGACGCAGACACTTCAATAAATATAATCAGGTGTTTGGTATAAGCGAATTCCATAGAACAGTGAACTCTGAAGAAATGTAAATACAATTTATTTTTCTTTAGCTTCAATGAGCCTCAATTTAACAGTTCTGAAATGGAATCAAAAATCAAAATACTGCATGATTATCTATCCTGATTCCTGAGTTACTAGCATTTGACGATTGACAGCGAAAACAAAGGTCCACCAAAACATGCTTGATAAAAGAATCAATGTGGATGTCACAGAATATGGATGACCTGTTCTACAAAGATAAGTGACAGCATGACCTGAGTTTTAGTGTTGTCGTAGTGAAGCTAACTCTTCTATACAGTAACTGTGCAACACAAAGATCATACTTAATCTCTGTTACATCCCAGCATGCACAAATTCTTCCACCAACATATACAGACATGCCAACATCATGCACAGATGCACTCATCTGAAATATTTAGAGTCAAGCTATCTGGACAATGTGTTTAATAGGTAACAAGACAAGTTGAAATTCCAGATCATTCATGAATCAATCACACTGCTTTGTATTGCAAGTTTACACAATAATGCAAAAAACTGCAACTAATTTGACACTCCAAGTTCATCCAGGAGAAAAGAAAAAACATGAAACACTCACATTGCACTGCGTGGTAAGAGAACCAATGTCTTGTTGTATGATATTTTGTAAGAGCTTATTTTCCAATAACGCATGTGCATGTTTATTTTTGTCATATTCATCTTCAACTGTGCAATATTCTTTAAGAATTGCATCCTTCAACCAGTTTTTATTTCCACCAGATGGCTTATTCTTAATACAATGAGTATCTGAGATATAAGGCATGCTGTTGACTCGATTTCCATCATTGATCATTCCAGATTTGCACATCCATTCTCTCTACATCATAACAGCAAAGAAACAGTTGAAACTAGCAGTTAGAAATCCGTACTAATAAGAAACTTGAGCATGATGAATGAACTATGCAATGATATATTGCCAAAAATAAGGAGATTGTGCAGATCATATGATGTGACTAATATCATACAATGATTTGATGTTACATATTGCAATTAAGTATATTTGTGGAGAGTTTGTGAACATTATTAGGAATGACCTGTCTGTTATATACTCATCAAGCTACTGGCCAATTCATGGTTCAATTTTACAGTCATTTCGAATCCTGGTCACCACAAGGAACCAGCAAGCAGTAAATTTCCCAGTGGATTCCGATCAAGTGTGTGTCAATTTGCATTATCTCAATATTTCGTGTTTCCTCAACCCTACAATAGAATAAATTTCTGAACGCCATTGAAATAGAACTCAATATCTCCAAAACCAGGCAGTATAGAAATCCATGTACCCGCTGAAATTTCTGGTTACCACCAGTTTCTGAAACCCTGGACCTATTCCATGTAGTAGTCTAGTAGACAAATAAGGTCATATAGTACTTAGTGCAGTTGACTATAAGAACAGACTCAGTATTCCAAATGCCACTAGAATACTGGATGTCCAAGTGACCATACAGCAGTAAGCAATATTTTCCTTCAGCTGCCAAGATGACATACAAACCTGGAAGGTAACCATTTTACACCCAATCTCTTGTCCAGAACAGTATAAAACGGTGCTCTACTTCAGATGCAGCATATGTTGGCATGTTGCACGATCATACCCGCCATCAGGGTACACAAGATGCGACTACATGCCTATCTGGATTACATCTCACCCAACAAATGCAAGCCCTCCTTTTCAATCATTACAGCAAATTGCGAATAACATGAAACAAAATCAATATATTAATAAACTGCTCTGCATACTACCAATTGGCACCAGATTACAATTCAACTCCATCTAAGTCTCCAAGACTACTGCAACTTGGCTAGAAAAATGATTTTAGAAAGGTGAAATAAATTGAAGGATGGTGCCCACCAAGGCCAAAACCTACCTAAATACATTGATTAGGTCTGCCAATGCCACATCACCGAATGCAGCTACACTTACAAACTTCCAAACCACTTCCCTCCAAAATAAAAATCTGAATCACACCAAGCAGTGTATTTTGTTTGCACAAGTTACATGCTTAAAAAAAAATACAACTGATCCAAGTGATCTCAATTTGTTCCATAAACCAGTAAATACTATGTGAATTATGCTTTTCGCCAGCCAACCAACTTTGGTCGAATGCACACAACACCCGCAACCGCAATGCATGAAAAGTATTGACAAAGGCCTGCAAAGCTCCCAATCTATCCCATTCAACTGGAACAACAGAAATGCACATGACAGTAGGAGATTCATCAAGCTAGGAACAAACAAGCAAGAACCTGTAATACCACCAAAATGCAAAGGTAAGAAATGCATGGAATGAAAGCTACCCAAGGGAGAATAAAGGAAAGAAAGTAGAGTTTTGCCGTCAGACCCATCGGCTTTAGAATGCCGAATAAAAGTAGCGCTCACAGAGGTTCCCAGACCGTCCGGGGCCGGTCGGCGCCTCTCGCTATTGTGGGCTTCGTCATTCGGCAGAAAATTTAGCAAACACCCACTTATACTAACTTACTTATCGAAGTAGAAAAAGAAAAGCCCAAACAGTGAAGAACACTTTGGACCAAAATGTCCTTTAGGCAACAGTCACAAGGAGGAAGGGTAGGGGTAAGATGAGGGTACTCCAGTCATTTCACAAGCCAAGAGAGTAATAAGACCAATGCCTCAATGCATAAGCAGGTGAGTCACTGGAAGGCCTCATCTCACTCCCATTTTCCTCCACTGTGAGCAAAGCCACCCAACCAGTGAGGGTATTCCTTCCCCCATCACCTTCCTCTATGCCAAAACAGAGAATAGAAAAAGCTCATCCACAGCTAGCCCAAAGGAAACACCAAGCCGAGCTCAACCCCATCACGACCCAAGCTTCGTGCCAGCCATACCCAAGCAATGAGGAAGACGAAGCCTGAAGGAGAAGAACTGAGGAAGACGACGGGGAGGAGCAAGGAGGCAACGACGACTCTGGAGGCGCAAGACTTCCGGCGACCGTCGACACCACGCCAAGTCAGCGTCTACCCCCAGTTTTTTTCTCAGCCGACATTAAGCCCCCATTCCTCCCCCAATTCATCAGCGGTGAGCCCGTAGCACCGTCGTGCACCCTTCGATGGCAGTGCATGCTCCCCGGCGCATGCACTTCAAGTCCCGACACGACGGCCACCTTGAGCCTTCCCAACTGTGCGTTCTAGACCAAGGCAAAGGGAGTAGTTAAATCAAAAGCACAAAAGTAAAGAGGAGGAAGAGTGAACCAGTGATGCCCAGAGCTCGGGGTGGTGGCGGTTGGAGGCGTAATGGCCGAAGGTCGGTGAACCCCTGGCCGGCTGCAAGCCGTGGCTAGCGAGCCCCGACCCCCGACTACTAGAGGTGTAGGGGTGGCGCCAAAGGGAACGATGAGCTCGGGGAGGCGGCTGAGCCCCTCACCGGCACCGCTCTGGTGGTTGATGGCGCCAAGCACCCGGGCCGCGCGCACCCAAGAAGGTGGCAGATCTGGTCCCGATTTGCCGGGGTAAGGAGTGGCGGCGGGGCGGACACTCAGCACCCGAGGCCGACGGCGCTCGTTGCGGCTGCGCCATGTAAATCGGAGCTACGCGCGACGGTGAAGCCAAGAGAGAGGAGGAAGGCGGTGTTGTAGGGGAAGGGCGAGGAGCTGGCCGGTGGCGGTCTCAGTTCGGAGCCATCCATGCATCGTCCCCGAGGCTAACCAGGCAAGTGCATGGTAAAGCGGTAAATTCAGGTAATATTTCCTGTTAGATGAATGATGGTGCATTGCTTACCATGTTGTGGTAGGTTAACTATTTCTGGATGCATGATGATGAATGATGATTGTTGAGACATGACATGTTGATATGCATAAATGGAGAACTTGCATTGATGCATATCATGAAAAAAGATAGTGTTGTGATAACAGAGGTCCACTTTGTGTGGACGCTCCACGGGAGTGGAGAATGAGGTCCCCGTATGAAAATGACGGGCTACTGTGGTCCCCGCCCACAGAGGTTCCCAGACCGTCTGGGGCTGATCGGCGCCTCTCGCTATTGTGGGCTTCGTCATTCAGCAGAAAATTTAGCCAACGCCTACTTTTACTGACTTACCTGCCAAAGTAGAAAAAGAAAAGCCCAAACAGTGAAGAACACTTTGGACCAAAATGTCCTTTAGGCAACAGCCACATGGAGGAAGGGTAGGTGTAAGATGAGGGCACTCCAGTCATTTCACAAACCAAGAGAGTCATAAGACCAATGCCTCAATGCATGAGCAGGTGAGTCACTGGAAGGCCTCATCTCACTCCCATTTTCCTCCACCGTGAGCAAAGCCACCCAACCAGTGAGGGTATTCCTTCCCCCATCTCCTTCCTCTCTGCCAAAACAGAGAATAGAAAGAGCTCATCCACAACTAGCCCAAAGGAAACACCAAGCCGAGCTCAACCCCATCACCACCCAAGCTCCATGCTAGCCATACCCAAGTAGTGAGGAAGACAAAGCATGAAGGAGAACCGAGGAAGGGGAAGATGACGGGGAGGAGCAAGGAGGCAGCGCCGACGGCGACGTGAGATGGGAGCTTGACCGCAGTCGTGCATCGGTTCCCGTGTTTGTGGGACACGTGTGCGCACGCTATTGGGCGGTCGTGTGGCTTCGACTTCCGCCGGTTGAGCTTCCCGATCGTGGGGGAGGCGAAGAGGCTTTATAAACGCGGTCACCGTCGTACCATTGTCGCTCCCCGCTCACTAGCTGCCACAAGATTGCCTTTTTGCTCGTCGCTTCCGTGCGCACTGCTTCCGCATTACTGTTGTCACCATCGCTCGCCGCCGCACTCGTACGCCTCACCTTGCACCTTGAGAAGATTGCCCGCTGTGATGACCGCTCTCGCCGGCCCAGTGGTGGCGCCTCGTCCAACCACGGCGTGTCCTCCCATCGGCATAGCTCGTCGACGGCGGACATGTAGTACACCCTGGTGGGACGCGACCCGTCACTGGCCAACAAACGCTGTAGCACGGAGAAGCTCAACATCGTCTGCTCGAATGCATTAGGGCAGAGCCTCGTGACGAAGGAGACCACCCGGTCTCTTCTGCGCGAGGGGAAGCTGTCGGACCGCAGCGCAGTTCGTCTGCCCGCCGGCGATGAGACAGAGCCGCATCTGGAGGAGTCGGAGGCGGTTGTCTTCGTCACGTACTTCGAAGTCGGGCTCCGAATTTCATCGGCCATGCTCGTCGGCGATGTTCTCCGGACGTATGGGCTGGAGCTAGCGCAGCTGACTCCGAATGCGCTAGCGTGCCTGGCTGTATACAGCTGGGCGTCGCGGACAGAGGGGACATGGCCCAACGCCTCTCTGTTCTCGTTCCTCCACGACGCGCAGTGCCAGCCTAAGAAGCTGGACGAGGGCAATACTCAAAGTTCGGCAGCGTCAACTTCGTGCTGCAATCGTCGTGCACGAAGATCTTCCTCGCAAATTCGACTCAAGCCAAGTGAGAGTCGAACTGGATGCGGCGTTGGTTCTACCACCGCGTGGCAAGCGGCAGCAACCTTCGGTGGACGGGTCGGCCCATAGATTTCAACACGTCGCCCTCGGTGCCCCTTGACCGCGACGACGAACACCGGGCGCGGAGGCTTCTGGGGATTGCCCTTCGCTTCAACATGCGGGACCTCGCGGAGTACGTAATGTACGGCGTGGCCCCTCTTGCCCGGCAATGGTACATCCAATCCGGCCCCGTCCGCCCTGACAGGATTCGCCCGTCAGTAGCTTCACTGCCAAAGCCCTCCAATCCTCGTAAGTTCTTCAACCGCACACTGTGCGCACAAAATAATCGTTGCAGGCTGTTGTAACCTTCCCCCTTTTTTATTGGCAGAACTCCTCCTTGAGGACGCGGAGCGCGCGGCAGTCGTGTTCCTTGGGCCGTACGTGGCCAAGGAGCACAGCCTTCGTGAGGCCGCGACGACGAAGCTCGGGCGAATAAACCGTGTGCGAAGCTCTGGGAATCCCCGTGCCGGAGCGCACCATGCCGACCGCTAGCCGGGCTCGCCCTCGCAATGGCAACGATAAGGGGGGCGCCTCTCCCCCTAGCTGGAGGGCCCGGTCACCCGCTGCCGGATCCAGCCCGGCGGCTGCCCCTCCTGGAGAACCCGCCAGAGCAGAGGCGACGACGGACACCGGGTCCGACTTGGCAAAGTATGCCAACTCCGATATGGAGGCGGAGGCGGACCGCGACACGCCTGGCGACAAGGAGCCCATGAGCGACACAGGCGACAAAGGGCGCGAACACCCCGGGCCTGACGCGGACGTTCTGGAGGGCGAAGTTTCGTTGCCCGCACCAGCTGCGGAGGCCGACGAGGCATCTCCGAAGGCGTCGAGCGCGAAACGTGCTCAGACAAGTTCACTTGCAAGGCTAGTGGAGGACTTCGAGGTGGCAGTGGGAGCGATGTCGGAGTCAGACTCCGAAGCTGAAGCCACTGGGCCCGTAGCGGATCCGGCCACACAAGACATGGGTGGCGCTAACCCGGTCACCCTCAAGAAGATCGAGGGATAACGCGCGTTCTTCAACTGGGGCCTGGACGAGGACTCTCCTCGAACCGGCCTTGATTTCTAGTGTGACTACCTCGTCGCCAAAGAGGAGTTTGAATGGCGTGAACCCCGTCGGACGTGTTACTGTCGTGCGAAGGGACCAGAGCACACTATGAAGTTCGTCCGGCCACTTGCCCTTTGGCAGCCCGACGAGACACTTCTTGACTCCGGCAGAGATTGCGCCGTTTGCCCACTCGACCGCTCCGTTGGACTGCAGGTGCCCAACCGAAGCGTATCTAAGTGTGATGCCCATGCGGCCGCAGAACTCCTTAAACGGCGCAGAGTCAAACTGCAGGCCGTTGTCGACAGTGATGTCCCTGGGAACTCCGAAGCGGCAAATGATGTTCTGCCAGAGAAAACGTTACATGGCTGCAGATGTTACCTTTGGCCAATGCCATCGCTTCGGGCCACCTGGAGAAGTATTCCAAGGCGACTACAACGAATCGGAGATCCCTCGGGGCACGCGGAAGTGGTCCAACGACATCGATGCCCCAGCACGCCAACGGCCATACCGGTGGGATGGGCTGCAAGTTGCCCGGGGGTCTGTGGATGACCCGTCCCATCCACTGGCATCCTTGACACCAACGCACGAGGTCATGTGCGTCCGCGATGGCCATTGGCCAGTAAAAGCCCTGCCTAAATGCTTTTCCAACAAGGGATCTCGGTGCGATATGCGAGCCGCAAAGCCCTGCATGGATCTCAGCGAGGAGGCGCTTTCCCTCGTTGCGCGAGAGGCACCACAAGAGTGGGGCGCAGACTCCTCGCTTGTAGAGAACACCACCCAGGACCTCAAAAGACCTGGCACGATGCTGCAGGCGCCACAGCTCAAGAAGGTCGTCCAGCTCGGCTATGCCCTGCAGATAACCGCAAATGGGCTCCCTTGCTGGGCGATTTGGTGGACAAGTGCCGCGTTGCGCTTATCCTGTTTGACGGCCACGGTGGCTAAGACCTCAATGAAGGCTCCGGCAGGAGAGATCTGCTGACTGGCGGCCTTGGCCAACGCATCAACCTGTTTGTTGTCCGCCCGCGAGATGGCCTTCGCTGTAATGCCCAAGAAATGGCACTCCGTAGCTCTCACGGCAGCTAGATACTTGGCTAGATCGGGGTCTTTGGCTTGATAAGACTTGTCGACATGCCCCGTGATCAAGCGCGAGTCCGTGTGAACGAGCGCCCACCTCGCGCCGAGAGCCTTTAGCTTGGCGAGGCCGAAGAGTAGCGCTTCGTATTCGGTCGTGTTGTTTGTCGCCGAGAACCCAAGATGTGCTGTGTACAGCAGGCGATGTCCCTCTGGTGTGGTGATCACTGCTCCGACCCCGGCACCTGAGGCACCATAGGCTCCGTCGGTGTGAAGGGTCCACACTGGGTCAACTGGAGGTTGCATGTGTGGCTAAGCTGGCGGGGTCCACTCAGCGAGGAAGTCCGCTAGGACCTGAGACTTTATGGCCGTGCGCGAAGCGTACGTGAAGGAGAAGGGTGCGAGCTCGGTCGCCCACTTGCCAATACGGCCTGTGGACTCCCTGTTATGTAGCATCTCTGCCAGGGGAAACGAGGATGGCATGGTGATGAGGTGAGCGAGGAAGTAATGCCGGAGCTTGAGGCAATGACAAGGGCATAGGCTAACTTTTCCAGTTCGGTGTATCGTGTCTTCGCACCCTGAAGGGCTTCAGAGACAAGTACACAGGTCGTTGAAGGGCACCTTCCTCCAGGAAGATGACTGCACTGACTGCTGTTACGGTGGCGGCGAGGTACAGCAGGAGCGAAGCCTCTGATGCCGGGGCGACTAGGGTGAGAGCTTGCGAGGTGCTTCTTGAGTTCATCGAAAGCCTTCGCACAGTCGTTGTCCCAATGAAACCCGTCGCACCCCTAGAAAGTCTTGAAGAATGGGAGGCCCCGCTCGGTTGCCCTGGACAGGAAGCGACTCAATGCGGCCATGCGTCTAGTGAGCCTCTGGACCTCCCTTGCCGTCTTAGGTGGCTCCATAGAGAGGATCGCGTCGACCTTGTCAGGGTTCGCCTAGATGCCATGCCCGGACACGAGGAAGCCGAGAAGTTTCCCCGCTTGCACGCCGAAGACGCACTTGTCTGGGTTGAGCTTGATGCCCGCTCGTCTGAGGTTGTCGAAGGTCTCCTGAAGGTCTTGACCGTGGGAGGCAAATTGCCTAGTCTTCACAACCACGTCGTCAACATAGGCTTCGACGTTCCTCCCGAGCTGGGAGGCGAGAGCGAGCGCGATGAGGCGCGTAAAGGTGGCACCTGCGTTTTTAAAGCCACGCACCATTATCCTTTTTCACCAGCACCGGATTGGTGAGCCAGTCCGGGTGGTGGACTTCAAGGATGACCCCGGACCAGAGTAGCTTCGCTATCTCTGCCTTGGCCGCTTGTTGACGCTCGAGTGACATGCGCCGGAGTCTCTGCCTGATCGGCTTGGTGTCGAGGAGGACCGCTAAAGTGTGCTCGATGAGGGTGCGGTCCACACCCTTTATGTCCATCGGGGACCATGCGAAGACATCCGCGTTGTCCCGGAGTAGCTCCTGCTCAACCTCCGAGGGAAGGCCCTCACCAATGGACACCTGATGGTCTTCGGTGTGCAGAGAGACCCTCTTGACTCCATCGTCCGGCCGGGGCTTGGGCGTCCACCCCGGGGCGGAAGGCGTGCCCGCCCCGGGAGTGTCCGTGAGCACGTGCACCTTCCAATGTGGGCCCCGAGTACCAAGATCTATCTGCCGGGCGAGGTCTTGGTCGCCGAACGCGGTGATGATGCCTTTGTGGACCCGGGAGCTTCATGCATAGGAAACCATGGTGTAGGACTGCTCCAAAGGAATTGAGGGTCGAGCATCCCAAGATGCCGTTGTACGGGTACGGGAGATCGACGACGTCGAAGGTGACGTTCTCGCTCCTCAAGTTGTCGCCTTGGCCAAAGGACACTTGCAGCCGTATCTGGCCCAAAGCCTTCAACGGCTGACCCCCAAAGCCCTGTAGTGGGATTCCCGAGGGGCCTAACCAGCTCCGAGGGATTCCCATATGGTCCAAGGCTGCCACGAACAGAATGTCGGTAGAGCTACCTCCGTCGACCAGGACACGCTTAACATCACAACCTGCGATGGCGGCCTGGATGACCAGGGGATCCTGGTGAGGGAAGTCGACGCCCTCTGCGTCAGCGATAGTGAAGGTGATATCGTGTTGCACCCAGGTCGGCGGTGCTTGTGCTGGGTACACCGCCACGTGGTGCAACCGACGTGCACAAGCCTTCTGCTGCCGTGCAGACGAAAATTCCAAGGAAGAGCCCCCAAAGATGACATTTATGACACGGCGCTAGGCTCCCTCCGGGGCCTGTATCCGCAGGGGGGCCTCTTGGGGTTGCTGCACGTGGGCCACCATTGGTGGCCCCGCATCCAGGGCTCTGTCCTTGGCGACGCTTTGGCGGAGCGTCGTAATGGTGGGGCATGTCCGTGTGAGGTGATTGCCACGGCCATGCACTTCGCACCACAGGCCGTACTACTGGCAGTCTCCTTCGCCGCAGGTTCTATCATCTTGGCCTTGGCAGCGTCCGCGCCCCCGACCTCTGCGACCCCATCCTCGGCCAGCGGGGGCGCTATCGTCGGAGCCGCTCTCGATGTCGAAGACGTAGCAGGCCTTCTGAGACCTACGTTGCTTGCGGTTGGACTTGTCATTTGAGGAATCTACATTTGGAGTCCTTCGAGGAGTCTTGCTTGTGCTCAGAGGTGTCCTTTGAGGATTCCTGCTTGCGCTTAGAGGCGTCCTTCGATGAGTCCTCCGCCTGGTCGGAGTTGTCGCCTCTACGCCGCTATGCATCCTCTTCCGCCCTCGCGTACTCCTCCATCTTGTCGAAGAGCATGGCCACCGTCTTTATCAGCTTATGCGCGTTGTACTCGGCCAGCGGCCCCAGGCAAAGGCCTTGGATCACTGCATTGATGATGGTGGTCTCATTGACATCCTTGACCTGACAGCGAACCTTGGCAAAATGCTTGAAGTCTCTCGGAGCTTTTCCGAGGGCTTATGCTTGATAACGAAAAGTTGATCCGCGTCGACGCGCTCGATGTAGTTTCCCTGGAAGTTGTTATACAAGCGGTCTCAGAACTACTCCCATACGTAGATGGAGTTTGGCTCTATGGTAAAAAATCAAGAGAGCGCTACTCCTTGCAACGCAAGCGGCAGTCCCTTCACCTTGGTAGAGTTGTCCCCGCCAGCGGCCTTGATGGCGGTCTCGTACACGCGAACGAACTCCCTAGGGTCCGTATCACTCTTGTACGGCTCGATGGTGGGGAACTTGAAGTCCTTCGGCCATGCCGATTGCTGCAGGCCAGTGGAGAGAGGGGACTCCGGATCGACGTGTCGAAGCGGGTCGCGACCGGAGGTGGGAGCCTCGCGGCTGCCCGCCCGGTCCGATGTAGCTTCCGTCGCCACTGCCGATGGGGTTTGTTGGCTCCATGCCTCCTGCTGGCTCCGGCTTCTTGCATCTCCCACATGGCCCCTCGGAGATCCACCAGCTCGCGTTGCAACATACCAAGGGCCGCCAGCAGGGCGTTTTCCACCGTTGAAGTGGTTGCACCAGCCTGGGCGTCAGTGCGAACCACCGGGTTGGTGGCGACTACGGCATGTCCTCCGGAGCTATTCAGCGCGCCGATACGATGGGCCCCCAGGTCGGTGACGAAACCAGTGCGGCCGCCGGTGCCACCTGCGGTGCCTCCTGCTGCCCCCGCACCAGGTGTCGGGTCGCTGGGCATGCCAAGGTGGGCATCGGCATCACTACTCTCGCCGACCCGGGCGCCGCTACCAAGGCCAACCACCACACCAGCGGCGGGGTCGGCCGCCACACCACGGACGTCGACGTCGGCGCTCGCGACATCAACATTGCCATCCGCGCCAGTTGCTGACGTATACACCGGCGGCGCGCCGACCGAGGCCCTGGCGTTTGCATGTGTTGCCGCCGTGCTCTTCTTCCTTGCTGTCGATGAAGCTTTCTTGGATACCATCACTTCTCAAATTTCAAGGCTTGCTCTCCGTCGTCCCCACGGACGGCGCCAACTGTTGTGGCTACTGGCCAAACAGTAAAGTAGGAGAGTAGTGTAGTGGAGATGATGGATGGACAATGCTTGCCCCTTTCCTATGTCCAGGGCACGTATATATTTCCATGAAGTGTATTTTACAATCCTACCCTTACATTCATGTGCCCTCTATAGGGGTATCTATGTCATTACACATCCCATCTTGGGCTTTACAACTCTTTAGCAGGCCGGATAAGCTTAGGTGGGGGCTACCCCTACAACAGAGAAAAAGAAAAGAAAAAAAAGGGTTTGGTACCTGCGCAACGGGTCCTTAACCCTGTGCATTTTATGCCAGAGTCAGGCTATGTGCGTAGAGTCATCGCTGCTCGCTTAAGCACTGGTTTTGATATGATGTGTTGAGTCGGGTTGACGTTTGTATAGGTGGAGGTCTCAGTTCGGAGCCGTCCACGCATCGTCCCCGAGGCTAACCAGGCAAGTGCATGGTAAAGCGATAAATTCGGATAATGTTTTAAATGACCTTTGAGGACGTCATGCACGGACGGGAGTAGCACATAAATAATTTCACGAACCAGCAACACTCCTTGTACCACCTTTTGTCAGTATATTTTAGACTCTACTAGTATGCTAGAGTAATCGCTAAAAATACTATGATGTATCTGGGTGCAGCAACATAAATAAATTAGTGTTGGCTTAAATTCTTCTAGTTGTTGACGGAATGGTAAGAGCTTGCAATGATGGTAACATTCCGGGTCTAGAGAGTGGACGGAGTGTTACAGTACCTCTGACGATGCGAGGAGTGACATCAATGCCTGCAACTGGCTCATGCTGAGGTTGAACTGCCCCACCACCTCCTGAGCCACCTCCCTCCCCACCTCCCCACAACCCCACCACCCACATCCACCAATTGCCCACACCACCAAGAAACATCCAAAGAATCCAACCACAGCCCCGGCGCCAACATGGGCCGCTTTCCCTCGCCTGCAGCCGCCGCCGCATTCTCCCGCCCTGTCCGGCGCCATCCGAAACCAAGCCCACCTCACCCCCAAAACCTTCAAGAAACACACCGCCACACCACACCAGAGGGCTGCACCAATTCAGAACCTACAACGCCGGATTCCGACAGAGGCCAAGCATGCCCCTCCCCAATTTCGGATTGGACATCCCAGAAATCACAAAAACAAGCAACCACCACCCAGGCTTCCACTTCTCCCTGCTACCTCCACTGCCGCAACCCCAAGAGGCCATCAAGAACCTGCCTTTCCGCCGAGGCAAGTGAGCTCAGAATTCAGAGCCCACAGGAATCTCATCAGAACCCGCTCGCTCAGCCAGGAAACCGCATGCCAAGAACCGGCCCCAAAGAAAAAGGGATGGATGGGGTTCTTGGTTTCTTGCTTGAATGAGGAGGGTGGGAATCCCTGCACGCCAAGAACCAATCCGAGAACGCGGTAATGATTACTCCCCTCCCTCACTCCTACTGCACTTGCACACCAGGAACAGGAACCAGTGATCCAAGAAACCTACTCCAAGATGTTGAAACAAGCTGTAGGGGCTGGGCTACTTTTGGTTTCTTGCTCAGGGCCTGTTTGGAACAGAGGAATTTCACAGGAATTTTGCAGGAAACAGTTCAATTCCCGCAGGAATCGGGAAAAATTTCCGCATTCCAAACAGGGCCTCAAACTGGGGGTGGGGGTCGGTGGTGGGAGGGGAAAGGGTGGGGCAGAAGCTGCAAAGGGAGGTGGGGGTGGTGGGCTAGTGAGAAAGGGTAGTAGTAGGAACAACTGGTAAATTGGAAAGAAACAAGAAGAGGAAAGTGGAAGGACAAAAAAAACAGTGGTATTACTCGGCTGCCGTGTGTTGTATCTCTCTCTACTGCTTTGATCCTTTTCCTCCTCTGTCTGGTCTTAGAGAGAGAATCAGAGATGTGAGGTGGATTTTTTGATGAGAGAGGGTTCAAGGTGCATATCATTATCATCCTGTGGGCCCTGGCGGCTTAGAGCATTGGTAAATTTAGGCTTCGTTTGGCACAGCTCCACTTTACAAGTGGAGCTGTTTTTTTTACTTCACAAGTGGAGCTGGGTGAAGTTACTTTTTTCAGCTCCACCCAAGGAGCTACTTTTGTCTCAGCAGGTTTTAAGGGACTCCTTGGGTGAAGCTATTTTGTTGTACCCCGTTTGGCACAAAACGGCTCCAAACAGCTCCAGGAGCCGATGGTGAAGTTGTGTCAAACGGGGCCTTATATTGCGAGACGGTTTATATTGGCTTTTACTGGTAAATTTTAGCTACAATTAATAAATAATTATTTAATGAATAGTAATATATTATGTAAAAAAGACAGTACAACAAAATATACTTCAATATTCGGACCGCTATACGATTTACAGAATTGTGATATAATAAAATATAAAATATGTTATAATATGTGAAAACGAAAATAGTGACTATAGAAATGACTTATAAAACCTAGGATGTTTATATTAACTTCTGCTAAAAACAGAAGGGTGTGTCTAGCCATCATCCGGATGTTTTTCCTAACAAACATCCAGATTTGGGACCGTTGGATTAGAGATCCAACGGCCTCTTTTTTTGGAGGGGGAGATTTTTTTACAAGAGAGGGAGATTTTTTTTGAGGGGGGAGAATTTATGGCCGTTGGATCTCTAATCCAATGGTCACAAATCTGGATGATAGTTAGGAAGAAAAAATCCAGATGATGTTTATCAACATCCAAAACAGGAACTAATGTGAACAGACATCAAGGCGGCCCTGATCAATATGGCTTCAGCTTCTGGCTTCAGCTTATTTTTGCACTATTCATAAATTTCGTCTTTTTCTGAACTTTTGGCTTTTTTTAGTTTTTTTACCGGTTCTTTTTTTCCTCGTATTTGTTTACATTATACGTGATGGGCTAATATGTTTTTTCTATTTTTAAATTTTTTTAAATTTAATTATGGTAAATAAGTCTCTGTCAGCTACAGTGCTTTTTCAGCCAACTACAATGTTTTCAGCTATAAGCCATGAGGCTTTCGGCCGAACCGATCACCACCGTAATTATACACGAAATTTAAGCTCAAGAGTTGTATAGAGTTATTGGGATTGTCTTTTCTTGTGGCTCGATTGTTTTCTTATGACGATGACGTTAGAATTGAATCATACATAAATTATGCAAACCAACCACAAACATACGCATCCTATGAACACACGTAGCACCACAAACATATGCATCGTATGAACGTCTGGTTGTGGACAACTCCGATCCGTATTACATCGTTTTCTATCTGTGTGATTGCTTTCGTTATCAAAATTTTTGGTTTCTTTGGTGAATCCATCTTATGTTCTAGAAGACCAGAACTAAATAAATATGTCAATTAGCTTGAACTCTAATCTAATCCAGGTAAACGGGCTTCTTCTTTTCAGTTTCGAAAAACTATTTTTTTGTTTTTCTACAGTAATTAACTTTTAAACGAAGTATCTTTTTAAGATATAGTCTACAAGTTGATTGTAATATACACTATAGTAATTTCATTTATATCAGCCAAAACTGTACGCGAGTTTCTATTATTCCGTACTTTCTCTCATGAACAATTCAAAAGTTATAAGTTGAAGTCATAAGCTATAAGCCGAAACCAAAAAGAGCAGACATTGCTATCCTTATATGCCACAAATCAAGAATTGTTTTAAATTTATGAGTTAAACTACTGGAGCTAAAATGCTAAATTCTCTTAAGGTTCTGAAATTTATCAACCTCACTGAAAATTGAGCTTAGAGCAAGTCCAATAATAGAGCCAAGTGTTTGGCTATAAGTCAAGTTATAAGAGCCAAGTTATACAATAATTTATCTTCTATTTGTCTACAAAAGGTTTTTTATTATTGTGTGGTACCATGTCTCACATTCTCTTTCCTATTCCTCCTCACATACATTTATTATATGAGCCCACCACTGCATAGGCTCCTGTGCCCAGCTTGTTGTTTGCATGAGAGCCAAGCTCTCATCTCTCTCCTCTCTTCTCTCCTCCACATCAGCAAAAATGCTGACTAGCTTAGCTATAAGATCATTATTGGACTTGCTCTTATGGCCATGCGCATTCGGAACATTAGCATTTATGTGCCATTATTGTTTTGTGTGTTACTTATAATTAAATGTGTGAACATAAGAGGAAAGGGCCACACAGTGGGAACAAACTTTACTTTTGACAAACATGAAAGATCATGGCAGAAGTTGTTGAAGTTTGACCTTAGCGAGTCAGTCAGCCTTTTCAATTTATCTATATGGTCCAACAATATTTTTGTTGAATTTACACTTTGTCCTATTTTTATGGCCTATACTGTTTGGTGGCTACCTAAATGTAAAGAAAAGCACTAGGTGGTTCAATGTATAGTACGCCTTTAAAAAAAGGTAATAATGCATGATACGTCTATGTTGCAGACATTAAATATGATACGTCTTTGTTGCAGAAATTAAATATTTCATGTTGTGCTTTATTTAAAAAATAAAGGTCCCACTGGGTTGTTCGACGTATATATATGGTTTTATATTGGCATCCTTTTGTCAAAAGAACAAATAAATTCCCTTAATTTGGTTTCTTAGCCTTTGCCAATAAGAGGGCAATGAGATGAAAATTATAGTGCATATACTTTGTGTAGGACCGAAATGGCGACAGAGGGGGGTGAATGTCGCTCGCTTCAAAAACGCCCTCGAGAAATCAAACACTGATTTTTCAGAAAGATGCAAAACACAGCACCTCACAGAAAATTAAAATTAGTTTTGCTGAAATTTGGAACGCATGCGACACTGAAAAATTCAGCACAAATCAGAGACCAGGCAGTAAAAAATTCAACTAAAAATACCGCTGTTTGATCTACATGCAAAATGGTTGAAAACAGCAAAAAGAATAAAAAGGGAATGCACTAAATGGAGTGAGCACGCTGCAACAGAGAATGACTTAACTTTGACACTTGCTAGCAATAAATGGAATCCACTAAACACTGCAGTCAATCAAGACCACATGCTGCATACCTTACCGCACAAGAGACTGAGAAATCAAGTCAAGAAGGAAACTCTCAGGTTGCTGTCGAGAGCAAGACAAATACAGACAGAAGGACATGCTGTCGGCACAGACCAGAGAAACTGAAGTTCAGAGAAAAAAGCCAACTCAAGCTGCTAACAGGAAATCAAAGAAATTGAAAGAAGGAAGAAATTCTCCTCAGACCACAAGACTAAGAACTTGTTCCAAATAGTCCTAGGACCTTTGGAACCCAGAGAATTTGACTGAAAACTGAGAAATTCAGATTATGCCCAAAGATCTGAAAATTACAGTGAACTTCACTAAAACTCAAAATACTCTCAATCCCTTGATCCTTTGCACATGAAACTTCTGGGGGATATTAGCAATAGCAAGGGTACCTCCCAGACCAGATATCAGCTCAAACCAAGAAGGAAATCAAGATTTAACTCAAAACCCTAGAAACTTGAAGAACTTCAGAGGGAGATCCAAAAAGCCAAATTGCTCATAGGTCTCAAGTCGTTTGCTCATGAATTTTTGCAGGTATATTAGCAATAACAAGAGGACTCCTCAGACCAAAAATCAAGTCATCTCTCAAAGGGAATCAAGTTTTCACTCAAAACCCTAGAATCTGAGTTCATGAACAGAGGAAGGCCAAAACTGAAATCTGAGATTTAAGCCAAGTTTGCTCTTCGGGAAATCGATCAAATGATCTTGTAGCACTAACCCATCATAGAGCAACCCATTTTGACACTTCCTAGCAACCAGCAACAAGAAATAAAAAAACTCAAAATTCAGGCATGGAGAGCTACGAAGAGAAATGAAGAACAGACAAAACAGAGAACCAGGGCCTCAATCAAATTCAAACAAAGCCATCTTGGATTGATAATGAGGAAGAGAGATGACACGATTACAATACGTATCAGCTCATACAATCCCTACAACCCCATACATGCTTGGAATGATCAAGAACTCTCCATGTTTTCCAAGAACAGAGCTCTCACATAGAAGGCATCGAAGGGGACAAGCTCTCAACAGACTCTGTCTCTCCCAACTACTAAAGAGCCAAAGCTAAACAACTCTCTAAAGACTCTTTTGACTCAATCAAACCCTAGTTCTTTTCCCAAATCCATGAGTGGGCATGCAGCCACCACCTCATATATATAGCCTTCGGCTAACGGGTCTCCGCCCCGTTACGCCCACTAAATCCAACGGAGCCTACTCCCGCTTGTGCAGCCACGCGAATTTCCCGATTCGCCCCTCGTGCACCTTCCGGGAAGCTTCCGCGCTCCTTGCCTCGCACGCCTCGCAACCATCTCGAGTCCACGTCGTCTTCGACACCTCTCGACTGTTCTGACCTCAGCGCCACCTGCGCCTAGTCCAGTCCTCCGTGTCTCGCCACAACTCCGTCTCGATGTCCTGCAGCCACACAGACAAGAAACACGTTAAATAGCACCGCTCGATACCTGAAAGCGTAAATCACATCATGCTTACCATGACGAAGTCCAAACCTGTCGAATCATCAGAACATGCAACATAATCCCATACGACCAAGTTTGACCAAAGTCCGACCGAGCCCGATTGCACCACGCAACGACATGGTCTGACCATACAATCCAAACTCGACTATCCTAAACCTTTGTCAATTTCTCATCACTCACATGGAGTCACGACCACATGGTCTCTCAATCTCCCCCTTGATGAGTATATTGACAAACCCCGAAAAAGCGCAAAGATGAGTTTGAAATGCAAGAAAAAAGTCAAACATGGTCCAAAGGAAAGAGAAATGAAGCTACTGACCATGTCGACACAAGGAGCAAACGAAAGAACAAGTTTTCCTCAAAGCTCCAAAAATGGCTTTTGCTACCACTATTCTCCCCCTTTTGGTAATAACACATCAAGAATGCAAAGGAGAGAATATGACATGTCAATGGATGTATATGGCTGAAGTTTGATTATTTCTAAGCATTTTGAGCCATGAGAATTATCCATAATGACCAGAATAAGATACACCAAGCCATAACTCAATAAAAAGCCATCTAGATCATGATATGACATGTATAAACTAGTTAGAACACAAGGATGACAATCTGAAACATAGTGTGTTAAGTGAGAATGTCAAGTCATCAAGGAGTAAAGTCTAACTAGAGATATTCAAGGATGATGCAGGCCATGTCAATTAAGCTAAGCGGAACCAAGAAGCTACAATTGAGACCAAATAGAGTGCTATGCTCAAGAATGAAACATTTGTATAAGTACTTGGTTCTTTTTGTAGGTTAAGTAAATTGAACACATAAAACATTGTCTTTTTAAAGCTAATGGTTGTTTCCAACCCAATTTTTTTGATTATGTGCTAGATCTCAAACCTTATGCGACTACTCCAAGCAAGAAGCTTAAGAAGATAGTCTAGGTCATCCAAAACTCCCCCTGAGTTCATGCCTAGTGCAATGGCAAGCCGTCTCATGAGAAAGAATTGGTGAAATCAGTTTTTTCGCACAAAAGAGATCTTTTTGCTTTGTAAACATGTTGTACTAACTTATGCATCATCAAGAGACTAAAACAGCTCAATCTAAGGCTCAATAAAGATTCAACGCTCAGCTAAGCCTAGTTGACATGGCACGAATCATAAAAGGATAGCTCAAGAAGGACTAGACTCAAATGCTAGCATGACAAGTTTTACTTCAAGTTGTGCAATTTTAATTAACTTATCATGGTAAAAACTAGTCTACACATGTGAAGTCATGATCAATCTGGCATATAAAGTACAAATCATGACAAGGTGTACAGCATTGTAAACATGTCATAACAAGATAATAATCAAGGCTCAATGTAGTTATATTACAATGCAGAATGCTAGAAATGCAGAAAATCCAGCTCCCCCTCAACATTAGATGCAACTTTGAGTTCAAGTTGAGTTATGTCAAAATTAAGCTCCAGGAGCTCCCAAATGAACTCTCCCTGAACCAAAGCAATAAAATCGAGAAGCTGACAAAACAGGTAGTCCTTAAAGCATAGATAAGATATAGAGACAACTATGGCTCAAACTGACTCTCATTTGCCCCATATGACTCCAGGACAATCAGCTGACAGTAAATCACACACTAGAGAACAAACACGTACCATGTCTACCCGAGAGTGGCCCAACCCTCGCTAGAACCTACAAGAAGTGAGTGAGCTCAACCTAGTGAGATAAGAAACAGCTAATATGCAGCATCCTGGAAGCACAAGATAAGAGTAAGAAGTCTAAGCAACTTGGCAAGAAAATCACTCTAACCTATGCTGGAAGGATTAAACCCAAATGCACCCCAAGTGCAAAGCAACAGAAATGAGACAGAAGCATAATCAATATAGTAAAGCAGT
This sequence comes from Dendrocalamus latiflorus, assembly GCA_017311315.1. Lineage (NCBI taxonomy): Eukaryota > Viridiplantae > Streptophyta > Magnoliopsida > Poales > Poaceae > Dendrocalamus > Dendrocalamus latiflorus. Next base: position 16,570,827 of record CM029678.1, read on the forward strand.
AAAGCCCAAAACTCCCCCTCACTACAGTCCGTAAGGACAAACCACCCCAAGCTCTCCCCGTAGAGCTAAAAACCTCGAACTATCCAATGGCTTGGTGAAGATGTCAGCCAACTGGTGGTCACTCTCCACAAACTGGAGCACTATATCACCCTTCTCTACATGGTCTCTAAGGAAGTGATAACGGATATCGATGCGCTTGGTCCGAGAGTGTTGCACTGGGTTCTTAGCAATGTTAATCGTAGAAGTGTTATCACAAAAGAGTGGAACACTGTCTATGACAAACCCAAAGTCCCGCAGGGTCGAAGCCATCCAAAGCACTTAGCTACAGCAACTGGCTGCAGCAACGTACTCGGCCTCTGCGGTGGACTGCGCAACACCGGACTGCTTCCTCGAAGACCAAGATATGAGAGAAGTGCCAATGAATTGGCAAGTGCCAGAAGTGCTCTTCCTATCTATCCTACAGCCAGCAAAGTCTGCGTCCGAGAAGGCTCTCAAGGAAAGACAGGATGAGGAAGAGTACCAGATACCATAGTCAATGGTAGCTCGGAGGTACCGAAAGATGCGCTTCACCGCCTGGCGGTGAGATATGCGAGGAGAGGCCTGGAAACGAGCACACAGACACACAGAGAAGTGTATGTCTGGTCTCGAGGCAGTGAGGTAAAGAAAGGAGCCGATCATACTTCTGAACTCTTTCTGATCAACTGGCTCGCCGTCCTCATCTGGGTCAAGATAGGCTGTAGAAGCCATGGGAGTCGACACAGGCTTACCATTACTCATGTCGAAGCGTCTCAGGAGGTCACGAGTGTACTTTCCCTGATGAAGAAATGTACCCTCCCGAGTCTGCTTGATTTGGAAGCCAAGGAAGAAAGTCAACTCGCCCATCATACTCATCTCAAACTCGGTGCTCATGACATCCGAGAACTGTGAAACCAGAGCATGGGAAGAGCCGCCAAAGATAATGTCATCGACATAGATCTGGACGAGCAAAAGGTCAGTGCCATGCCGGCGGATGAACAAGGTCTTGTCAACTTTACCCATCTCAAAACCATGACTTAACAAGTAGGACTTAAGCCTCTCATACCAAGCTCTAGGGGCTTGCTTAAGTCCATACAAAGCTTTGGAAAGCTTGAAGACATGGTTTGGGTATTTGGGGTTTTCGAAACCAGGAGGCTGTCGGACGTAGACCTCTTCCTCAATAAAGCCATTGAGAAAGGCACTTTTGACGTCCATCTGGTAAAGCTTGAAACCCTTAGAAGCTGCAAAGGCAAGCAGGATTCTAATGGCTTCAAGTCTAGCTACAGGGGCAAAGGTCTCCTCGAAATCTAGACCCTCAACCTGGGAAAACCCCTGAGCTACCAGTCTAGCCTTGTTTCGAATAACCACTCCATCCTCGCTCTGCTTGTTCTTGAACACCCACTTAGTCCCAATAATATTGTGACCTCGCGGGGGCTCGACAAGCGACCAGACCTTGTTCCTCTTGAAATTCTCTAACTCCTCATGCATGGCATTAACCCAAGACTCATCGGAAAGAGCATGAGAAACATCTTTGGGCTCAAAGGAGGCAATGAAAGCAGAATGGAGACAGAATTGAGATAAGTCAGATTTTGAGCGGGTAACACGCTCGAAAAGGTCTCCAATAATCTGCTCTGAAGGATGCCTTTTCTGGATATGTCGGGGAGGTCCTGGATGAGGAGAAGAAGTGGCCTCTACCTCGTGTGCAGACGAGGCAAGGACAGAGCCACTAGCTCCGGAGGAAGCAGTAGGCAAGGGCTGATCACCTTGAGGTACCGTGGAGGAAGGCATCTCAAGGGGAGGATGAGGAGCTGGATCAGGTAAACAACCATCGTCTCCATCGTCCTCATCATCCACAAAGATGGTCTCGGACTGCTCTAAAGAACCTGAAATATCTGGCCTAGTCCCCGGACTGGCCTCGTCAAAGGTCACCTCACAGGTCTCTACCATTTTGCTAGACTCGCAGTTCCAGACCCTATAAGCCCGCGAAGAAGGCGAGTAACCTAGAAAGATCCCATCACAAGAACGTGACTCGAACTTATCTAGGTTCCTAGACTTCAGAATAAAGCACTTGCAACCAAACACACGAAAATGAGAGACGCTGGGCTTTCGCCCGTATCTCAACTCATAAGAAATGCGGTGCAAGTGTGCCGGAAGAAAAACTCGATTTGAGACATGGCACGCGGTGGCTATAGCCTCAGCTCAAAACTTCCGCGGTGTAGAGTACTCATCAAGCATCGTCCTGGCCATCTCGGCCAGCGTACGGTTCTTTCTCTCCACAACGCCATTTTGCTGTGGGACATGCGGAGAGGAGAACTGATGCTCTACACCTGTCTCACCACAGAAACTCTCGAAGTAGGAATTCTTTAACTCCGTGCCATTGTCACTGCGGATCGCTCGTAAGGCACCCGGGAGCTCAACAGAAAGCCTACTGAAAAGACCTCGGAAATGTGAAAATGTCTCATCCTTCGAGGCTAAGAAAAACACCCAAGAATACCTCGAGAAGTCATCGACCACGACAAGAACATACCACTTCCCTCCTGCTGACTGCACTCGAGCTGGTCCAACAGTGTCCATATGGAGCAGCTGTCCCGGTGCATCGGTCATAGTAACTGTGACCGGAGGGTGAGAAGCGGCAACCATCTTGCCGTGCCGGCATGGAGCATAGACTAGATCTTTGACCATCTTGAGTTTCGGCAAACCACGAATGAGATCGTGGCCGCTAACTCGAGTCAAATGGTCAAACCCAATGTGTCCAAGTCTCCTATGCCAGAAAGAAAGATCGCGGGACTCAGAAGCAACTAAACACCTGAGAGAATCACCAGAAGACTCAGAAAAATCAGCACGGAAGATCCTCCCAAAACGAGAAATCCCGCAAACCAGACTACCCGAAGCATCAAGAATTTTGCAATTGTTTTTCTTAAAGCTCACCTCAAAGTCATCATCGGTAAGCTGAGAGACTAAAAGCAAGTTATACTGCAGCTTACTCACCAAGGCAACATCTTTCAAAATGAAAGAATCATTAATCCGCACTGTACCTTTGGCGATGACGCGCCCAGATGAAGCATCTCCGAAGGTGATTGTCTCATCACCTGGAGCGCGGGCAAGGGAAGAAAACCAACGGGAATCTCCGGTCATGTGTCGTGAACACCCGGAGTCTACGAGCCAAACCTTTCCCTTCCCTGCCCAGCGAACCTGAGTCAAACAGAGAGTAAAGTCTCAGTACTGGGGTAAATCAAGAGTGATTTTGGCACCCAATACTGAACGACACGTCGAGTAGCAGAAGTAGCCACACACGACTGACCTCTAGCTACCCTACACTCTCTGTCACTCAAAGCAGAAGGTCTGTGAGCAGACCTGAAGCTGTTGCTAGGTCCGACTGCTATGGGAAAGCGAGTCGAAACACCGGCAACCTACTGATCACGCCGTGGGTAACTGTCTCGACGGAGGAAATGAGATGTACCCTCAGGACGGCGGAAGTCATGACCCGGAGTAGCATGAGGACGAAAACCAGAAGACTCAGAAAAACCAAGTCCTCGATGCTGCCCAAACCCGTCAGAAGCAAACCTGGACCTCGTGCTAGTCTTAGGTGCACTCAGGATCTGGGGCTGACCCTGAATACGCCTAAGTGCCTCTGCACGGTCTCTTCGCGCAATCCTGGCGCGCCTGAAGCATCTCTCGATCGAGTGCCCATCCTTCTGACAGAAGGTGCAGTGGTACTTCACCTTCTGAGAGGTGGAAGTAGCATGAAGAAGCTTCGCCTTCTGAGAGGCCGAAGCAACAGGTGGAATCACCTTGCTGTCAGAGATCCCTTGGACAAAGCCCGCTGATTTGAATTTAACCTCATCAGACCTGGGCTCAACCTCGATCGCACCTCCTACTATGGGTCTGAGAATAGCAGGTGGATGCTTCCTCATATCCTCATAGAAATCATATCCTAGACCCTGATTAAACTTGCAAATCTTGGATTGGTCTAGAATAAGATTGAGCTTCTTCTTGCCGCCTACAAATCTCTCGAGAGTGTTCATAAGATACTGACACTCCCGAAAGAGAGAGGTGCAAGAAAAGCAGGGAGAAGAGGGAACAACAGCAGGTAAGGGAGCAGATGAAAAACCAACAGCAGAGGTAAGAATGGCTTGTGCACGCACAGCCGACTCAGAATGGACAGTCCTATTGCTAGCAGGTTGGTTCTCGTCGCTAAGCGTCTCTACCTTACCCTGGGGCTTCTCCCCCTCAGCAATCACATCACAAGGAGTTGATGACTTCTCTAATAAGTCCTTAGTTAGCTTCACACATTTATCATTCAAAGCAACGAGTTCAAGTTTTAGTTTGTCACAACTAATGCATGGTGAGCTAACAGGATCCTTAGTCGCAAACTGAGCCAATTTGTTGTTTTGATCAATCATCTCTTGGAATTGCTTAGAAACAGATTCAAGTTCAAGAGTTAATTTTGGACAATTGGTGCAAGAACCAACAGGCTCAAGTAAAGAAGCATGCAACTCAGCAATCTTGTGATCTGCCCGTTTTAGGTTCGACTTCAACTTATTGCAGTTTTCACATGACTCAGGCAGATCAAGCAACATGGTATAAAGGCCTCTAAAAGCATTGTCCTTATCCTCACATGAGGTGCAAGCACTAGTCTCAACAGGAGCAGACGAAATGGAAGCAATCCTACTCATCTCTAGTTCAGCCAACAGACTAATGTTCTCCACCTTAACAGTATCAAGCTCGGAGGACAAACTATCATGCGAGGTCCTTAATTTCTCCATATCACCCAGCAAGGCAGAGCATGTATCACAGTCGTCACTAGAGGGACCAGATGTAAGAGCAATAATCTCTAGTGACAATCTGTCTACTTCCTTCTCTAACTCAGTACACCTAGCCCTAGCTCTAGCATGAAATCCACCTAGCTTAAGAAAAGCATGATTGAGCTGGTCGTAGGTGAGGCATACCTCGTCCGAGTCGGAGTACAGCTCGCTGTCGCTGAGTTCGCCCTCGAGGGCCATGAAGCACATGCCGGAGAAGTCGTCGCCGCTCTTGGGATCTTGGTCACCCGTCCTGTCGTCGTCGCTCCATCCCTCCACCTCGCTGAGGTCGAGGTCGTCGAACGCGGTGAGGACACGGTGAAACAGCTTCTTGGCCTTCCCGAAGTCACGGAACTTCTTCTTGCCTTGGGCAGGGACTGGAGGCTTCTTGTTGCGGTTCTTGTCGGTGTAGTCGTTCTTGCCCGAACCGCCGTAGTCAGCTTTGCCCTTCTCCAGTTTGGGGCAGTTTGCCCGAATGTGGTTGGGGCCACCACACTCGAAGCAAATGACTGGACCGCCTCTCTTTCTGTCCCTCCTCCTCTTGTAAGCATGGGAGAACTTCCGAGCTAGGAGGGCCAGCTGTTCATCCTCTAACTGCTCTAACTGATCATCAGTTACGTCACAGAGAGCAGCTAGGGAGAACTCACAAAGCGAATCGGTGGAAAAACCAGAAGCCGAACTGGGATCGGTGACTAGAGCCATCGACTGCGACTTCGACTTACGAGAGACAATGTCGATCTCGTGCGTCTTGAGGCGCGAGTACAGCGCATCAAGCGTCAAAGTCGAGAGGTCGGTGGTGTCCTTGATTGTAGTCACCTTCATATCCCAAACGCGAAGGTCGAGTGCAGCAAGCATTTGACGAGCGTTGTCCGAGTCGGAGTATGTGAGACCGACGGCTCGGAGATTGCTCAAAATCTTGTGAAAACGCGCAAAGCACTCATCAAGGGACTCGCCAGCGAGCATTTCAAACTTGTTGTAATATCGCTTGAACTGGTCCTGTCTCACCGTCTTAATCTGGGTGGTGCCCTCATGGTATGCATCGAGGGTCTCCCAGATATCGAAGGCGGACGGAAGATGAGAGATGCGGTCAAACTCGCTACGACTCAATCCCTGGATGATGATGTTCCTTGCCTTTGCATTCGCCTCAACATCAGCCATGTTCCCGGCATTGATGTTCTCATCGGCAGGAACAGCAAATCGTACTTTGACCTTCCGCCAGATGGCATACCCCTGGGCCTGGATGTATGTCTCCATTCGGCTCTTCCAGAAGGGGTAATCGATGCCATCGAACAGGGGCGGCTTGGTCGAGTACTTGTCCGTCGCCATGGCTCTTGAGACCGGTTAAGATCTATGAATTAGAGCTAACCGGCTTTGATACCAATTGTAGGACCGAAATGGCGACAGAGGGGGTGAATGTCGCTCGCTTCAAAAACGCCCTCGAGAAATCAAACACTGATTTTTCAGAAAGATGCAAAACACAGCACCTCACAGAAAATTAAAATTAATTTTGCTGAAATTTGGAACGCATGCGACACTGAAAAATTCAGCATAAATCAGAGACCAGCCAGTAAAAATTCAACTGAAAATACCGCTGTTTGATCTGCATGCAAAATGGTTGAAAACAGCAAAAAGAATAAAAAGGGAATGCACTAAATGGAGTGAGCACGCTGCAACAGAGAATGACTTAACTTTGACACTTGCTAGCAATAAATGGAATCCACTAAACACTGCAGTCAATCAAGACCACATGCTGCATACCTTACCGCACAAGAGACTGAGAAATCAAGTCAAGAAGGAAACTCTCAGGTTGCTGTCGAGAGCAAGACAAATACAGACAGAAGGACATGCTGTCGGCACAGACCAGAGAAACTGAAGTTCAGAGAAAAAAGCCAACTCAAGCTGCTAACAGGAAATCAAAGAAATTGAAAGAAGGAAGAAATTCTCCTCAGACCACAAGACTAAGAACTTGTTCCAAATAGTCCTAGGACCTTTGGAACCCAGAGAATTTGACTGAAAACTGAGAAATTCAGATTATGCCCAAAGATCTGAAAATTACAGTGAACTTCACTAAAACTCAAAATACTCTCAATCCCTTGATCCTTTGCACATGAAACTTCTGGGGGATATTAGCAATAGCAAGGGTACCTCCCAGACCAGATATCAGCTCAAACCAAGAAGGAAATCAAGATTTAACTCAAAACCCTAGAAACTTGAAGAACTTCAGAGAGAGATCCAAAAAGCCAAATTGCTCATGGGTCTCAAGTCCTTTTCTCATGAATTTTTGCAGGTATATTAGCAATAACAAGTGGACTCCTCAGACCAAAAATCAAGTCATCTCTCAAAGGGAATCAAGTTTTCACTCAAAACCCTAGAATCTGAGTTCATGAACAGAGGAAGGCCAAAACTGAAATCTGAGATTTAAGCCAAGTTTGCTCTTCGGGAAATCGATCAAATGATCTTGTAGCACTAACCCATCATAGAGCAACCCATTTTGACACTTCCTAGCAACCAGCAACAAGAAATCAAAAAACTCAAAATTCAGGCATGGAGAGCTACGAAGAGAAATGAAGAACAGACAAAACAGAGAACCAGGGCCTCAATCAAATTCAAACAAAGCCATCTTGGATTGATAATGAGGAAGAGAGATGACACGATTACAATACGTATCAGCTCATACAATCCCTACAACCCCATACATGCTTGGAATGATCAAGAACTCTCCATGTTTTCCAAGAACAAAGCTCTCACATAGAAGGCATCGAAGGGGACAAGCTCTCAACAGACTCTGTCTCTCCCAACTACTAAAGAGCCAAAGCTAAACAACTCTCTAAAGACTCTTTTGACTCAATCAAACCCTAGTTCTTTTCCCAAATCCATGAGTGGGCATGCAGCCACCACCTCATATATATAGCCTCCGGCTAACGGGTCTCCGCCCCGTTACGCCCGCTAAATCCAACGGAGCCCGCTCCCGCTTGTGCAGCCACGCGAATTTCCCGATTCGCCCCTCGTGCACCTTCCGGGAAGCTTCCGCGCTCCTTGCCTCGCACGCCTCGCAACCACCTCGAGTCCACGTCGTCTTCGACACCTCCCGACTGTTCTGACCTCAGTGCCACCTGCGCCTAGTCTAGTCCTCCGTGTCTCGCCACAACTCCGTCTCGATGTCCTGCAGCCACACAGACAAGAAACACGTCAAATAGCACCGCTCGATACCTGAAAGCGTAAATCACATCATGCTTACCATGACGAAGTCCAAACCTGTCGAATCATCAGAATATGCAACATAATCCCATACGACCAAGTTTGACCAAAGTCCGACCGAGCCCGATTGCGCCACGCAACGACATGGTCTGACCATACAATCCAAACTCGACTATCCTAAACCTTTGTCAATTTCTCATCACTCACGTGGCGTCACGACCACATGGTCTCTCACTTTGGATGAACAACCCATTTCTTCATAGGAACATGGAAAATGTTTTAGAAAGAAGTATTGTTATGCTTTCTATTGGGGAAAAAGAAATGAAATTAACTTAGCTATCTTAATTTTGAACAAATATTTGGAAAATAAAATTTAACTTATCTAATTTTATTTTTAACATCTCTATCAGTACTTAACGACAAAACTTCACATTACATATGTAGTTCTAAATAGAGTCTTTATATATTACTGATCAAATACCCGTACGGTACAACAAAAAATAATAGTTTGATTGCAAAGTAACAAAATGCTCAACCATAGATAATATTCAGTTTCATAGAATTCTTGGTATCTATGCTGAAATGCATGAAGCCAACATGGCTCCAAATTAACAACTATATAATTTTTCATGGCAAAGAATGCTTTCAATACTAGAGGGAATGAAGCATTGAAATGTACTGTTGTTCTTCTATTTCACCCATTAAAGAATTGTAATGACTACTATATTAATAAAGCAAAATGAACCTATCAGCAAAGTATCAAACCATGTGTCCCAGCGGTGCATTCACACACAATACAATGTCAGATGGAAGTCATCCAATCTATAGGGTCTGTTCTTCTTTGGTTTATGACTGTGGTCTATGACTTTTGATCAAAATTTTTGAATTTTAGGCTATTCGCGACAGATATTACGGAGAGAGATACTCGCTTGCAATTTTAGCTGGTACAAATAGTGGGCTTTTAACGTGTACTACAATTAACATGTTGACTCTGTTTTGAGAAAATACTCTGTTTAAAAGTTAGGTACTGTAACAAAAGCTAAAAGCCATTTTTAGAAGCCGCAAAGAACAAACCCATATGAAGTTTGTTCATTTTTCTCTAAGCTATAATACGTATGCTTTATTCTGCTCTAAACAAAATAAATGGATGTACTAAATTAACTCGGTATGAAGAAAGTCATACATGAATCATACGTAGTACATACATGACAACTTCGAACAAATCTCTGGATTCTTCCTTCAGTTTTCACCATCTAAACTTTGTTGGGAGTACTATGCAAGAATTCAGGAGATCAAATAACGTTTTTAAAATGATTTCCTTTGATGAACAGCCAACGCAACAACTCCAGTTACAGTTTACAAACTATAAAAATACCTGAAATTAGTATAGCTACTAGGAAGTTTACCAATTCCCCTTTCAGCTAGATATTGTGTGGACAATGGAATCTTTCCAAGGCTAGAGAAGCATTTTTTTCCATCTTGATTAATTATGACATGTAGGCAGCTGGATTAATTCTGATCCATTAGAGCCTTTTAAAATACACTGATTAGTCGAAAAAGCAATCTTCTATTTCAAAAAACTACGGATAAGAACTCACCTCTTGGGAAATAAAACAAGCAGAACCCGAAGACATGCCATCGCAACCTAAGTATGGAAAATAAAATAGAAATGGGCTCCATGAGGAGGCTATAGAAGAATTGCATACTGCAATGCAGTGTCATATCGCATATCCAAACCAATAGCCAAACAATTCAATAAGACTGTTTGTAACAGCTAATGACTTTAAATTTCCATGTAAAGACTAATACCAATAGTGTGTTAGTGATGTGCCCAAGAGGCAATCATAAACAATTCGGTTTTATAGGCTCAAATGGATATTGATCCATACGGGATTAGGGTTCTAATGGGCCTACAACGTGGAAGCCCATTAGCATGCTCTATAAATATGTGGAGGTGGGGCTGCAGGTTTGAGAGACTATTGTGTTGAAAACCCTGGCCGCCACCTCCCCTCGGCCGTATCCTGAAACCCTAGCCGGGCGCACGGTGCTAGCACACCAGCGCACGGCGTTCCATCCCGGACGTATGGACTTCGGTAGAGGCGCTGCTGTGACTGCGGCGCTAAGCGGGACGATCACAAGGAGGAGACGGTTGGACGGAGAACGTTCGACTACTACTGCTACATCGACGCGCGCTTCGTTGAATCGGCTGCATCAACGATACTTCCGCTGCACTGCGCGTCTAGTGGTAACAAACTGCGATCTCTTACTTGCATGGCTTCTTGGTTTACGCGGTAGAAAATTTTATTCTACGCTAGCATAGCGTACGCGTGTTCCTACATAGTGATCTTTCTATTCTTATCATTTGGAGATCATTGTGATGATCCGTAGAAATGGAAATGTATAATCACTACAGACGATACCTAAATTGAGTAAATGAATAATAACAAAGTTGGACAAACAATTCCAATCAAACTTCTTGAATGAACGAATTTTACTTACAAGCATGCGTGAGAAAATACTATAGCAGTACCCACCAATGGTTATTTTTTGCCAAAGCGTAGGAATTTTGGAGACCAACGCATTTCACTTTTCTTTCTAGCTAACTCATCTAGCGATTACCAGCTATAATGTAATGAAACCTTCTCAAAATAATCACCTAACATATGCTTACTTGAACGAAATCAATAATTTATTCTTTTACTATTCCAAATGTGGCTTGGTACAAGTCATCTTAATAACCAACATGCTTCCCTAGGCATGCGACACAAATTATTTATCACAAAGCCTTTACCTCACTCCAATCTACCTAAATGCCACCCGTTGAGGTTTCACCGCTGAAGGGTTAAATGCACCACAGTCAGAAGCCCCTTCTTGCACCGTATGAGTATAGTAAATCTCTATGCCTCACTGTGAGTAATTCCAAAAACCCTGGTACCCACTTACCACTGGTGATATCTAAATTAAACCTTTATGAGTTATTTAGCTAGGTCATACTCGTTTAGACTTATGGTTGTACGGTAGTGCTCAGTTTGGACAATCACAAATATTGGTCCTTAATTGACTAGGGTGGCATATTCACAATACAAGTTCTCGTGCTAAATCCGCACCAACCCAATCTTACCATCCACCCCAGTCTAATCAAATTTTCACTATTTTATTTTATTTTAAAAATCAATGGCAACACCTATTGCTAAACATTTGATAAAAATAATTGTTTAGATATCTGATAACATTATTCTCACCCATAGGGTTATAGTGACCGAATAGCTTGTTGAAGTAGTTACTACTATTCGAAAACTATCAAATAGTAATATAATCTCAATACTGAGATAAGGGAAGCCTAGGATGACAAAGGTATATGAATGTCAACATCAAATGAGGGTATAACAATTATCGAATTAACTAATAACCTTAAGACAGAAATTAACATTTTATGTAACATAGCAATGCAATTAAATTTGAAATATTAAAATGATTTTGGTAAACATAGGTACAAAATGATTGAATGAGACTTTGCCTTTTTGCATGTTGACTGGACCTTCTAGCTGTGGGTCAAGAAATTCTTCGGCGATGTCGAGTTCTATGCGTAAAATGAGAAACCTAAATAAATAAATACAAATAAAATCACAAAAATATAAAATATATACTGGAAGAAAGATTAGGATTTTAGATGAATTTAAAAATTATAATCACTGAATTTGATATTCGGATGACGGAGAACGAGCTTTTAGAAAATCGAATGGAATAGAAATTCCAAAAAAAAATACAAAACAAGGGAATATTCCAGGGAATCTTATTTTTGTTGGCATTTTGGAGTTTTTGATAGTCTATGACAAGTGAGGCCCGCTGGTCATTGGGTCCAAGCAAAATATTGAAGAACTTCAATAGAGATAACAAAGGAAAAAAAGATGCAAGTTCATGGTTCAAACTCAAGATCTCTATCAAGAGAGTGCTATCTTCCCTCATCTAACCAAGTGGGCAAACTGCTGTTTGTGACAAAAGATCACAACTAAATAATTTGAAGGAAAGAACAAGAGTGAGGGATGAAAAGGAACAAACATAGGACTGACAAGAGAGAAGGTGGTGGCGCTAGTGAAGCGAGTCACGGGAGGTGATGGGAACCCACAAAATCGGTTGCTAGTGACCCAAGGAAGCTTTGGTTTGTACCAGAGAGAAGGTGGTGGCGCCAGTGAAGTGAGTCACGGGAGGTGATGGGAACCGACAAAATTGGTTGCTAGTGCCCATGGCAGGAGACACAGTGTGCCGATCAGGGCAACTCTCGAGGCACGGCCATGGGTGGGCTTGTGTGGGTGATGGTGTTCTGGCAAAGAATATGGGGAATTAGCATGAGCACAGACATGGCCTCAGCCTAAGAAATGCATAGGTGAGCTCGGCTTCACCGGAGGATGGCCAGAGAAGCGGGGCAACGGTGACGTCAGCCGATATGGTGGTGGTGATGGTGGCGACCTTCTATTGCAAATCATTGGGCAAAGTGAGATTGGGACAGGTAGAGGAGGTGTTGGTGATGGTGTAGTAGCAAGTAATCGAAGAACCGCTGACTGGAGATGACAAATTGACGACGGAAGTCAAAACGACCGATTTCAGGAAAAGCTTAATTCCTGTCAATTGGCTACCTCAAAATCAAATTAAATTGGTAGAGAAGTTGTTTGAATACTGGAACATGACATGACGTGAACACAACTTGAAAAAGTTCACCGGAGCAAAAGATGTCATGGTGGAGGTGGATGACCGGCGCACGGGCATGGGCTACGACTTCACTAAAGCTTTGCGTGCTAAGAGGGGATGGCCAAAGACTTGCACAAAGGTAGAACGTGAGGTGCAGGTCCTGTTTATAGGGCAAGAACTAGAGAAACGAAATTAATTTGGCTGTATTGAATTCAATGTCAGTTTTCATTTTGCATGCAAAGAAACTAAAAATTGTTGATTTAATTTCTAGAAAACTGAAAAGAAATTGATTCTAGCAGTGATGGGAGATGTTTCTTGTTGCCTTGGTGGGAAATGATTTTTGGTTGCATGGCAATGGCTTTTGGGTTGCTTGGTTTAAAGAACAAAGAGTGTTGTGCTGCTGTTTGGTTGAAGAAAGAGGAGAGAGAGAGTAGCAAGCTGCACACGGTTCGGCCAAGAAGAAAACCAGCAAAAAGGGAGAAGGGAAGAAAGAAAGGAAAGAAAAGAGAGGGAAAAGGAGAAAGGGAAAAAAGGGCTAAGAAAAATGAGTTCAACTCAGAAAAACGGATTATGCATTTTTCTGGAGATTTTGAATTTTTGAGATTTGAATTTGAATTTTAGAATTTGGATTTTTGGAATTTGAACAGGAAATTGGAAATTGAAATTTTGATATTTTCTTTCAGTATTACACAAATAAAAATCCAGACACTTTAAATAATTAATTTAAAATTAATTTTTTAAGAAAAATGAATTTTGGGATGTGAGGTACATACATGCATGCATGCATTTGTCTCTGTTATCCACTATGTGCATTAGTTGATCCTGGACTAGTACGATTTACACAGAGAGCTACAGAGTTGATGCTCTGGGGTTCGACACACAGGCTGTGGAAAGCTGATACGTGTTGTAAAATCTCTAGGAAAGTTGGTTTGGGCTGTCTGCTAGCTGCAAAAAAGCTAGTGTGTATTGTCAAATCGCTGGGAAAAGCTTATGCGTGTTGTCTACTCACTGATATCTCAAGAAAGGATTCCAAGAACTAGGCAAAAAAGAAAAACAAAAAATAAACCATAAGGCCTAAGATGACTACATAACATTTATAATGTTTTGGTGAAGTTGCACATGGCACTTGGGCCAAGCTCTGTCATGTAGATATAATACATTACATATTACACGTCTACTTTTTAGTTCATGGGTGAACTGGAGTGAGAGCGAGAGTGACTGTAGCTGGCTGAGTTGGAGCGGGAGCGACTGTGGCCTCGGCTGGTTTTCTAATGTTGAGGATGATTGGTAGGCTAGGGCACCGCATGCTCTTACTCACGATACTCCTGAGGCATAGTCCATCACTATTGGACCCCAGAGTAACAACTCCTGGATCCTCTATATTAATCACACTAGTCTAAGATCAGCTAGTGCACACAGTGGTAACAGGGATACATATCAAGCATAATGACAAACTTGATTTAACTAAATATGGGCTTGTTGGCCAAAGTTTACAACCATGGCCTATAGGCCAAATTTAAATATAAGCAGCGGAAGAAGCCCAATAATCCTATCCACAAGCAAATAAGACGCGGCTTATACATCCTAATCCTCACCGAAGTCAAAGCAGTCGTTTGGTAACAGAATTTAAGCAAGGTGAGCACATAAAATATACTCCGCGAGTTACACAGGAAAATACAATAATAATGCAATGCTGACAATTGAAGGCATATAGGGTTATTTGAGCGTAATGCAACATTTAAAGAAATACAGTAAATAGATAGGAAATTGCTGAATTTAATACAATAAGTAAAGACAATGATTTAAGTAAATTAATATCATTAGTGCAGGCACTTACCTGACATTAACCTAATCACGGGTATCTTACGCGAACCATCTTTCCAAAAGATTTTCATATGGATTTCATCCATCCATAAGTAGTTTGTAAAACTATTTTGAAAAATGAAATCTAATATGTGAAAAATTTTACTTAGCTTGCCCATAACCGTGAGCATGGCCATATAGGATAGTTTATACACTTTGCAGAGGTGGTACAACTTTATCCATAAGATACGTGTTGTAGCTACGGGCTAAATAGGAATGAAGGGGGACTGGTAGAAGAGGAAGAGGGAGCCAGATCTGTGGAATGGCTGGTCAGAATGAGAGGATCCCCCCTTTGCCCCTCCTGGGGGTTTATATATATAAGTGGGGTAGAATGGGAAATCCCCATTCTACCCCTTAGTATTTACAAAGGATGAGGGTACATTGGTATATTTACACTGGTATATTCCTCTACACTATTGGGCCTATTACATGTTGGACTAGTTGCACGGCCCAGTCACGGGGGGTTGGGCCACCCCTACAACAGTACTCCCTCGACAGCAAGCGCTGAGGTCCCGATGGGCGAGCTGACGCGATGAACCACCCCAGCCCCCCGTTCCCCGACAGCAAGCGCGAGGGTGCCGAGTGGTGAGACGCTGCAACTAGTAGCTTGCAGACCCCCGAGGCAATGCCTACAAAGAAATCAGTGAGCTCCTGCGCTGAACCCCGCGCCGTCCCGGCGAGGTGACGCCTAGAAGGCGGACGGTGGAGTCGAGTGCCGGAGCCGTGCCGTCCCGCCGAGGTGATGCCTACGAGAAGGACGGCGAAGCCGAGCACCGAAGACGTGTCATCAAGCGCCGAGGATGTGCCGTCCCGCCGAGGCGATGCCTACGAGGCGGACGGCGAAGTCGGGCGCCGAAGGCGTGTCGTCGAACGCCGAGGACGTGCCGTCCCGCCGAGGCGATGCCTACGAGGCAGACGGCGAAGTCGGGCGCCGAAGACGTGTCGTCGAGTGCCGAGGACGTGCCATCCCGCCGAGGCGATGCCTACGAGGCGGACGGCGAAGTCGGGTGCTGAAGACGTGCCGTCCCGCCGAGGCGATGCCTACGAGAAGGACGGCGAAGCCGAGCGCCGAAGACGTGTCATCGAGCGCCGAAGACGTGCCGTCCCGCCGAGGTGATGCCTACGAGGCGGACGGCCACCATTCCCCTACTCTCAAAAATGGTACCCGCGGAGAGCGGGCGCTTGCAACGTAGGCCAAGGGCACTACGCGCACGGAGGCAGGGAGGCGGAGCCGCCGTTCCCCTACCTTCGAAAACAGTGCCCGCGGAGAGCGGGCGCTTGCGGCGTAGGCCGAGGGCACTACGCGCGGAGGAAGGGAGGCGGAGCCGCCGTTCCCCTACCTTCAAAAACAGTGCCCGCGGAGAGCGGGCACTTGCGGCGTCGGCCGAGGGCACTACGCGCAGAGGCAGGGAGGCGGAGCCGCCGTTCCCCTAACTTTAAAAACAGTGCCCGCGAAGAGCGGGGGCTTGCGGCGTAGGCCGAGGGCGCTACGCACGCTGAGGTAGGGAGGCGTCGCCGCCATTCCCCTACCTCGAAAATGGTGCCCGCGGAGAGCGGGCGTTTGCGGCGTAGGCCGAGGGCGCTACACACGCTGAGGTAGGGAGGCATCGCCGCCGTTCCCCTACCTTGAAAAATGGTGCCCGCAGAGAGCGGGCGTTTGCGGCGTAGGCCGAGGGTGCTACGCACGCTGAGGTAGGGAGGCGTCGCCGCCGTTGAGCGGGCGTTTGCGGCGTAGGCCGAGGGCGCTACGCACGCTGAGGTAGGGAGGCGTCGCTGCCGTTCCCCTACCTTGAAAAACGGTGCCCGCAGAGAGCGGGCGTTTGCGGCGTAGGCCGAGGGTGCTACGCACGCTGAGGTAGGGAGGCGTCGCCGCCGTTCCCCTATCTCGAAAAACAGTGGCCGCGGAGAGCGGGCGCTACGCATGGTGAGGTAGGGAGGCGTCGCCGCCGTTCCCCTACCTCGAAAAACAGTGCCCGCGGAGAGCGGGCGCTTGCGGCGTAGGCCGAGGGCGCTACGCACGCTAAGTAGGGAGGCGTCGCCGCCGTTCCCCTACCTCGAAAAATGGTGCCCACGGAGAGCGGGCGCTTGCGGCGTAGGCCGAGGGTGCTACGCACGCTGAGGTAGGGAGGCGTCGCCGCTGTTCCCCTACCTCAAAAAACGGTGCCCGCGGAGAGCGGGCGCTTGCGGCGTAGGCCGAGGGTGCTACGCACGCTGAGGTAGGGAGGCGTCGCCGCCGTTCCCCTACCTCGAAAAACAGTGCCCGCGGAGAGCGGGCGGTTGCGGCGTAGGCCGAGGGCGCTACGCACGCTGAGGTAGGGAGGCGTCGCCGCCGTTCCCCTTCCTTGAAAAAGTCACGGTGCACTACCTGGTGCAACGCGCACGAGTGCGCGATATCCAAGTGGTGCGCCGCTTAAAGCGAGGCACTCCCTTGTGTCTCGGCCGGTCGCAATTTTTATACTCCGTAGAGTGCGTGGGAACAACATCCACGTCTTATTTATACTCCGGAGAGTACGTGCGGGAGCGACGCCCACACGTGCGCGGGACATCCGCGTCTTGTTTATACTCAGTAGAGTGCGCAGGGACAACATCCGCGTCTTATTTATACTCCGTAGAGTGCGTGTGGAGGCGGACCTCGACACTATGTCTTTTTTAGAGTCCGTAGACTGGCGCGTGCGGAGGCGTACCTCGACATCACGTCTTATTTTATAGTCCGTAGACTGGTGCGTGCGGAGGCGGACCTCGACGCTACGTCTTATTTATACTCCGTAGAGTGCGCGCGTGCGGAGGCGGACCTCGACGCTACGCCTTATTTAGAGTCCGTAGACTGGCGCGTGCGGAGGCGGACCTCGACGTCCCGTCTTATTTATAGTCCGTAGACTGTCGCGTGCGGAGGCGGACCTCGACGCTACGTCTTATTTAGAGTCCGTAGACTGGCGCGTGCGGAGGCGGACCTCGACGCTACGTCTTATTTATAGTCCGTAGACTGGCGCGTGCGGAGGCGGACCTCGACGCTACGTCTTATTTATAGTCCATAGACTGTCGCGTGCGGAGGCGGACCTCGACGCTACGTCTTATTTAGAGTCCGTAGACTGGCGCGTGCGGAGGCGTACCTCGACGTCACGTCTTATTTTATAGTCCGTAGACTGGTGCGTGCGGAGGCGGACCTCGACGCTACGTCTTATTTATACTCCGTAGAGTGCGCGCGTGCGGAGGCGGACCTCGACGCTACGTCTTATTTAGAGTCCGTAGACTGGCGCGTGCAGAGGCGGACCTCGACGTCCCGTCTTATTTATAGTCCGTAGACTGTCGCGTGCGGAGGCGGACCTCGACGCTACGTCTTATTTATAGTCCGTAGACTGGCGCGTGCGGAGGCGGACCTCGACGCTACGTCTTATTTATACTCCGTAGACTGGCGCGTGCGGAGGCGGACCTCGACGCTACGTCTTATTTATACTCCGTAGAGTGCGTGCGGAGGCGTCCCCCCACACGTCTTTGTTTATACTCATACCCGTGTCTTTGACGGAGAGTGCACACGCGAACATGCGTCTTTGGTTTATACTCATACCCGTACCCCTGGCTACGGAGAGTGCACACGCGAACGTGCGTCTTTGGTTTATACTCATACCCGTGTCTTTGACGGAGAGTGCACACGCGAACGTGCGTCTTTGGTTTATACTCATACCCGTACCCCTGGCTACGGAGAGTGCACACGCGAACGTGCGTCTTTGGTTTATACTCATACCCGTGTCTTTGACGGAGAGTGCACACGCGAACGTGCGTCTTTGGTTTATACTCATACCCATACCCCTGGCTACGGAGAGTGCACACGCGAACGTGCGTCTTTGGTTTATACTCATACCCGTGTCTTTGACGGAGAGTGCACACGCGAACGTGCGTCTTTGGTTTATACTCATACCCGTACCCCTGGCTACGGAGAGTGCACACGCGAACGTGCATCTTTGGTTTATACTCCGTAGAGTACGCCGACGCTCGAGGCAGCCATGCGATTTAAACCAAAAAACGACGAAAACAGAGACATCAAAGAAATGGCCGAAGACTTGCGACAACAAAATGCTCCAATGTGCAGAGCCAGGAAAGCATTAAATGCTCCAAAACAGGCCAAAATCGAAGGAGCAAAAACGGCAAAATCAAATGCTCTTAAAATGGAACCGCAGTCGCACAGAATGATATGATGACCAACCATTTTTCAATGCCATGTACGTAATCTCATACAGTGCGTACCAGGCGGGATGGTGGCGACGCGGAGTAAACTCCGTAGGTGCGGAGACCCTGGCTACACGAAGCTATCGGAGGCCTCGTCATGGTGTGCGGAGCCACCTCAACAGTCGCTGTGGTTTGCTTGGACTCCGGTTAAAGAGATGCGAAGACCGCGGTTGCGCTTGACGAGGGGGCGCGAAGGCTGTCCTCATCAGCGCAGAGGCTTCGGACGCTCGTATGATGCATGGATGGAAACTCATGCATGCATACATGCGGTTCACTGCATGGGTGGATATTTCATGCCCGCACACGTGAGGATATCTACCCATGCATGCGTATGCGGAGACCACCCGTACGGATTCTGTCGACGCTCAATGCAGACCTCGACTCGGCGACGACACGAAGACCATCACCCGGACAGACTCCGTACTTCGTCTCGCCGACGACGCGAAGACCACCATCCAGACGGACTTCGCCGCCACTGCGCGGAGGCCAGCAGCCGGGCGGAGTTCGTCGAGGACGCGGAGGCCAGCAGCCGGGCGGAGTTCGTCGAGGACGCGGAGGCCAGCCCACGGTGGGGCGTCCGGAATCTTGGTCGCAAAGCCTTGCAGTGCCGAGCGGAGTAGAGGTCTACCTGGCTTCAACCACACGCAAAGGTTGGAGGAGGCTCACGTGCATGGCCATGCATGCATGCAGTGCTTGCAACATAGTCCGGAGCGCAGGCGAAGTGTCATCTGGAGGTGCGGCCAACTCGGACTTCGGCGAAGCAGAGGTCGAGGTCGAAGGTCAAAGTTGCCAGTACGCGCGGAGCCAATGGTCGAGGATGCCAGCGCGGTGAGGCGGAGACCAAGGTGATGTCGCGGAGTCGAAGCGGGCGTGGAGACGAGTGGCGCCTTTGACAGCGCATAGGCCATGGCCGAGGTGACCTCTGGCTACGCCGGCGCCGCGGGGCGTACGGTGCCGTGCCGAGTCCGCAACCGTGGAAGACTTCGTAGGCGCGACGCGGAGACGTGCGCGAGGTCCATCTTGCGGAGGCGAGGCGAAGCCGGAGGCGTGACGCGGAGACGTGCGCGAGGTCCATCCCGCGGGGGCGAGGCGAAGCCGAAGGCGCGACGCGGGGACGTGCGCGAGGTCCATCCCACGGGGGCGAGGCGAAGCCAAAGGCGCGACGCGGAGACGCGCGCGAGGTCCCTCCCGCGGGGGTGAGGCGAAGCCGAAGGCGCGACGCGGAGACGTGCGCGAGGTCCCTCCCGTGGGGGCGAGGCGAAGCCGAAGGCTCGACGCGGAGACGTGCGCGAGGTCCATCCCGCGGAGGCGAGGTCCCGTGAAGGCGGATCCTGCGCGGAGGCGCCGCGAAGTCGGAAGATGTCCTTGTTGAGACGCTCCCGCTGCGCGTTGTCCAGGCCTCCGCATCTCCTCGTATGTGGGCCAGCGGATTCGGACTGTGCTTGCTTGCTCTGAGAGATGCTCAAGTGATGAAATTGCATGTATACACTATTTAACCCTTGATGGCTTCGCAGATGGATGTACATGCGTGCTCATCCGCCTGGGTTGAGGCGAAATTGCTGTACTGAGCTCGCGCTGCCCGAACCTCGCTCTGCACCTGCGCCACGCACCTGGTCTTCACGTGGATGCGCGCCGCGTGCGCGGCGGAGACCATGACTCCGCTATTTGATCGCGCTCGGAGGCTGCAATGTGAAGACTGGCGCGGAGACCCCAAACGAGGCAAGGCTTCATGGCTTCATCGGTGACTATGGTGCGGAGACTCAACTTCGCGCGCTGAGCCAGCGGTGTGCGGTGGGCCTCGATGGCATGCGAAGCCCACTTCTGGTGCAGAGGGTAGCACGGAGAGTCATCCTAGGAATCATTTTCCTGCATGACTACCCCATCACGGAGATGGCAGCAACATCAAAATAGGTGATTCGATTAGATCCATTCAATATACCCTCTATGAACAGGCGATTCTACTAGATCTACTCAATACGCCCTCTACAAAACATGGCGAAAATATGCTTAAATTTTTAGTGAGCAACTACTTATCTCAGGAGCAAAAAGATCCGCATAGCCGCTACTTTTGTTGAATACTGGAGAAATCTCTTCCATACGTGATTTCTAGTCTTCCCCACGGACGGCGCCATCTATTGTAGCTACGGGCTAAACAGGAATGAAGGGGGACTGGTAGAAGAGGAAGAGGGAGCCAGATCTGTGGAATGGCTGGTCAGAATGAGAGGATCCCCCCTTTGCCCCTCCTGGGGGTTTATATATATGAGTGGGGTAGAATGGGAAATCCCCATTCTACCCCTTAGTATTTACAAAGGATGAGGGTACATTGGTATATTTACACTGGTATATTCCTCTACACTATTGGGCCTATTACATGTTGGACTAGTTGCATGGCCCAGTCACGGGGGTTGGGCCACCCCTACAACAATGTGATTATCTCATAATGTCAACCATTACACGCTTCTGTAGGCATGTGTCGGACCCAGATTTTACAATCCGAAATTCTCTGTGATTCCACCGCACTATTCCCTGGATCAGTAGATAGTGCTCACAGATATAGAAATGAACATCAAAATACCTACCATGCGAAAGCATAAATATAATAGAAAACTTACACATAGGCCAGTTAGGCCGAAATCAATAAGATGCAACAGCGGAAACGAAGCACACAAGTGGGACCCTCAGGACATGCCCACAGGCAGCCAACTGGGGGGTTCACGACCTAGCCGTCGACATCTTCATCTTCTTTGCCATCATGACCAAGAGTATTGCTGAAGCACACTGATCTGATTCCTGATTCTAGATTTGTTGTGAGAGTGGGTGTGAGCACAAACCACCGTGCTCCACGAGCCAATACACAGAATGCAAATAAATAGTATGTATGGCTTATCAAAGGAGAGGCTCGGGTTATTTTATTTGCCATAAATTGCCTTTGGTAGCATTATTATCATTAAATCATAGTGTTATTGTTGCTACCTAAAACTCTACACGGCGATTGCTATTTTGACTTAATCCACCAAAGATACACTTTCTTTACTAATTGCTATCTAAGACTCCAAACAACGAGTGTTATCATTTACTTAATCCACCGAACATACTCCTTCCAAATTGATTGCTGTCTAAGACTCCAAACTGCGAGTGACATCATTTAATTAATCCACCGATCATACACTTTCTATATTGATTGCTGTCTAAAACTCCAAACTGCGAGTGACATCATTTAATTAATCCACCGATCATACACTTTCTATATTGATTGCTGTCTAAAACTCCAAACAGCGAGTGTCATATCTCCAAATTCCCAAAAATTCAATTGACTCATCTTATAACCGATCAATTCTATTAATCCCAACATTGCCAACATCTCCCAAGACTTTATATTATTTATCAGTGTTGTAATCTAGCAATTACTTTCACACTCCCTAATTCTCCAAAAAATCATTTAAATTATCTATCTAGCCTATATATTCATTTAGGCTCCACCAATTTATTTCTCCCAGAATCCATACTATCGTTTCCTTTTTATGATCGACATAAATCCACCAACATCTTTATGTGTTTACCACAATAGCCATCTTCTTTTCTTACGACTCTATTTATTCTTCCTGACATTTTATTTTATGAGAAGTATTATCATTATTTAAAAATATAATGCATAGAAATTTCTTGAGACCTAGCAGTTTTGAACAAAAACATAATGTGCAAGAGAATGCAATAATAATAACGATTCAGATTCCATTCACCGTTACATGGTCTCTGCACCATATGCTAGACCTTCAGCGTTATAGCCGCTTACATTATCACTGGGATGACACCCAGGGCAACTCAAAATAGGGCTTTCCACTGCCCTCCACTTTTCCATTTCCACCCACAAAGTTTTTTTGAAATAGAACTATATTTGGTTAATTTTTAAATAAACAGCTGGGCTATTACATTTAGTGAGTGGGTGAGTCAGAGTAGGGTTGCTGGGGATGATAGGGGTTTGGCGGGTGTTGAAGTGTTGATTGCTGCTGTTACTGCAGTCCGCTCGAGCTTGATGACTACGGCATCCCTCTCACACTCCACCACAGCCAGTGCCTTCTCACACTTGGTGAGTTGAGTGCAAAAAGTCTTAGCCTGGCTGCAGCTGGTGGTCATAAGCAGGCGGAGGTCCGAGATCTCCTCTAGAGTCTCAGTATAGGTGGCTCTAATAGCTCGGGTGAGCTAGACCTGGTGGGTCAAGAGTGGTTCATCCTCGGAGATGGGGATTAATGTCTCACCATAGCGTGCTCCTTCCAAGACAAATGGATAGTAGCAAAATGGAGAGGTCAGCATGGTGACCTTATGGATCTTGCACAAGCGAGTAAAAAACAAGTGGGCAGCGTCCTAAAGGACATCGGTGGAAGTGCTCCTTAGGTACTCTATGTGGAAGGTGCGGGAGGTTTACTCGCCTTCCCTTGCGTACAGGAAGACTTCCATCATCCAGGCCTCCCTGTCTCCTGTCTGGGTCTTCTGTCCCCTAAAGATGGGATGATGCTAGTAACGCATGTACTGCATTAGCTTGCGCAGTATGTTAGCAATTTCTCCTTCATCCTCTCCATGGGTGAAGTAGCACTCTAGCCCAATGTTATTTGCTCCGACCATCTACAGTTGAACAGAGGGTATTAGTAACAGTTTAAAGATATAATGAAGGGAGGTGAGCCAACAACTAAGAGTGGTTAGTAAAGGCGGTAGTAAGCTATATTTTTAGTGAAACTTTTGCCTTTTAGTTTAGGAAAATAAGACCAGGACCTTGGATAACAGCCATTCTATAATCACATGAGAGCGATAAATATATACATGCAGACACACATAAAAATATTTTAGCTACTTTTCTAGCCCGTATTTCCGCAGCTATTTACAATAAATAAATATGGCTATTTACATAAACACATCTGTCAGCTAAACATGACTTCCTAGCACATTCCACATTATAAAACAATAGTTACACTAATAAAATGATAATGATATATTAAGCACGTTGCTCACATACGAATGAAGCATACATTTTTCAAAGCTATTCACTCGCTCCACAATACTTTCAACTATGAAAGATGGTAATTCACAGCTGTGCTGCCTCCCTATGCTCTCGCTCGGTAGGAAATCTCTCTTTTCTTTCATTCCCCTCCCTAGCCGTGCTCTCATTCGGTAGCAATGCAACCACACTTCGCATCTTATACAAGCACACGAGAAGCCAGTGCAAATAACAAATGAATATAATGAGAATCTAATAGTGCATCATGCCACTACCCCTATGAGGAATCGAGCCCCTGCCCCTGTGCTCCCATGCACACCCACATGCGCTACCCTCCTGTTCACCGTCCCACCAAACCGACTGTGCTTGGTAGGTGCGTTGCCAAGCAAGGGTGGCTCGGCAGGCTACTGTTGAGCTGCACTGGTTTGAAAACACTTGGAGCCGCCTGCCTGCTGCATTGTACCACTCGCTGCCACGCTGGCCTAGCCTACCGCGCAGCTCACCTTTTGCTAAGCTACCTCGGCGTCGCAGGTGACACGTGTCACCTGTGATGCTTTCTGAGCTTAGGGAATGGGCTATTTTTGTAAAAACAAGGGCTTGGGGGCCAAAATTGAAAAAAAATATTACAATAGTGCTAGATACATGAACAGTTCCTACGCTATGCAACTTTGGAATTTTTTAAAATAATCTATTTTTATTACTACTACATAAATATACCTTCTCTAAAAAAATTACAGAAATGATTCTTTGTCATCATTTCAAACTGGGATATAGCTTTTGTTCTCATTTCTATCGCTGAACTAATGGATGATAGAATGCCATGTTGACACCATGGGTTCTGTTGCCATTTCAATTGGTGACAAAATTATAAATCATCAATTAAAATGTTGACAGAAGGCCTCATAGCTTCAATCGTGATTTTAAATGGCAATGAGGCCCGGCACCCTCTGTCACCATTTGAAATTGAGACAGAAGCCATGCTATAGAAGGCCAAAAACTAGCTAAAATTCATTGTAATTTGGTAAAAAAATAAAGAGGTGAGAAGACTAGAGGAGAAGAAAAGAAAAGAGAAGAGATGAGAAAAGAGGAAAGGAGAGGGAAGGGAGTGGGAGGAGTCGATCTCTGCATCCTAGAGGCGAGTTCTCTGTTTCTTTATAGATTTTATTTGAAACAACGATAGGTTAGCAAATAGAATCATTAGACATGTAGTTGTATTTGGTAGTTGGTATATGTGTAAATAGAGTTGTATAGTTATATTGGGTAGTTATAAGTAGCATAGTTGTAGATATGAAGTTCTCTAGAGTAGTTTATGTAAACTTATAGAACTTTCAGTTGTGGTGAATCAACTAGTCTTAGATCTGGTACATAGATTTATTTGGAAAATAGAGGATACAATGTGTAGGATCCATTATGTCGAGACCCGAATATGCAAATCCAGACTCTCTGTGTATACCGCACTAGTTCAGGATGACACTAATGCACATAGTGTAACATAGATGAAATATCGACCATATACATGACAAATAAAAAGAAAAGGCTCAAATATTAACAATTATCATAGCACAACCTTATGGACAAGCCTGCAATTAATTAGCCTAAAGGCTTAAAGAAATTAACAGCAGAAAACAAGAGTAAGCATAATAGCTATTCGACATGCCCACAGGCAAGCGACTGGGAAGCGAAGTCCTAATATGCGAAGTCATTGAAGAGATCTCCTTCAAACACCTCTGGCTGATATGGCTCTCCTTTAGCAACTAAGCAAATATGGATATAGCCATGAGTACAAAGAGTATTCAGCAAGTCGTTTGTAACAAAGAATGCAATATAGTATGCAAGGCTTACCAATGGATGGCTGAAAGGTTATTTTGCAGAAAGTGACACTTTAAAGTAAATACAATAGATAGATTAAAAGCGAACTTTGAAAATGATTAATAAGTAAATAATCAAAGGAATTGAGAATAACCACAAGTGAACTGACCATTCACTCCAATGAACCACTCGTGAACTAACCATTTATGTAATGAACCACTAATGAACTAAACATTCACTTCCTAACTTAACCCAACCAAACTTTTATGAAAACTCTACCCCTTATGTGAAATCACCAAGCATTATTCATAACAGAGGACATAGCTATTCGAATAGTTTTACACTCTGCAGAGGTTGCACAACTTTACCCACAAGATGTGATCAACTTCACATTCAAGAAAATCACAACAAGGCTTTTACAATGCTCAATCTTAACCTGACCTCGCCCGCTAAAGTTTCGCTGTCGACTAGGCTAACCACCTAGTCGATAATTGCCCCTCTTGTGCCAATAAAACATCAGTAGCAAAATCAAGGTTGAAACTTCATAAATTATTATGCCAGATCTATCCCATACTAGACATGTAGTTTGTACAATAAGGCTCAGATTAATGGCGCACAACGTGTCCTTAAACATCCCTGAAGTGCTAACCACACTTCCCCCCTTTACTGCACGATCATTTGTCCAAGTGAAAACCATTTCGTATAACCAACACCGATGACACTACTCATGCCAAGGTGTACAAATTTTATAATTGTGATCAACCACCATGATTTAATATCTCATTAAGTCAAAATTAATTAATTGATCACAGGTGATGATAACCCAATGTACTACAAGCATGGCTAAGCATACCAAATGTTCAACCCATGTGACAACTATATGGTATCATTAGATAAATACCCATCCTATGGTGACAATAGAATCATGGCATTTAAATTATCAAATGAGGGATTAATTAAATTGGACAATAGCTACCATATACAAGGGCTTATCTTAAAATAGCAATGCACGATAATTTAAAATAAAATAATAATTAAATAGATTTGAAAACTAGGTTTAACATGATCAAAGGACATGACTTGCATTGGCCTTGCTCAATTATGAATTCTTGATCTTCTCGTGGTGCTCCCGCTCCTTCGAAGACGTGATCTAACAAGAGAGAAAATGAATGAGACATAAAATAAATTCAAATGAACTCCCAAAACTACAAAACCATAACCAAAAGACAGAGCTCGAATTTAGATGAATTTAAGAAAAAGAATCAGGTCAATCGAAGCTAGGACGGAGGGGAACAGACTTTCAGAAGATCTAAATCTAAAGAAAAAGGGAAAAAATAAGATTTACTAGATTTATTTTTCTAAGGGAAATCCTAATTATGATGTCAGTACTGATGTGGCAGACTGATTGGGCATCTAGGCTAACATGGCATGATACCTAGCATGACACATGGTACTTAGGCTGAGGTGGCAAGGTGATGTGGCATGACAAGTGGCAAATGACATGGCACGCTGACATGGCTCAAAGGACGGCTCGAGTGCTGACATGGTACTGACACATCAGATTAAGGCTGATGTGGATGTTGACTCGACTACTTGCGTGGCATGGTCTATGAGTCTATGGCACAGTAGATCTAATCAATGGGTCCCACAAATTAGAGACACGGCTCACAGTGGACTCAGTGCACGAAGAAGGTGAAGGGACGCGGCCGGCGCAGTTGAGCCGGCATGGGTAGGCACACGATTTGAGGCTAGGGTGCTTAGTGGCATCAGGGAAGATGACGACGACGATGACAAATGAACCGACAATGTCGGTGACGGTGAATGGGGCAGCGAACGACGGTGGAGAAGAAGGCAACGGCTACCGGAGCAAAAGATGACAGTGGCTCAGCGGCGACAACAGAGCAAGGTGGTGCGTTACATGAACGACGAGGGCACGTAGTGAGGTTGGCTGTGGGTGCGAAAAATGAGAGGGGAGGCACTCATAAATAGGCACGGATGTCAAGGCATGTCCGGCTTAGAGACGGCCGAGACGGGATGAACGCGAACGGCAGCGGCAGTGTTCACAATGAAGACGTCGAACGGAGTCCGAGACAGAGACGAAAGACATAATAGTTGGCCCACCTGTCAGTGGCTTGGAAGGGACGAGCGGCCAGGATGAGTGCGGGCGAGGCGGACACTCCAGATTAGTGACGTGTAGCGGCCATCTGGCGGCTGGACACGGGCGCGACGCTTGGCATGGGCAGGACAGACTGGGCTGGGCTGAATGGCAGGTCGGGCCAGCTGGTGGGCTTCAGCCCGCTTGGCCTTTTAGGATTTTAGGGACTTTTCTAATTTTAGAAATTCAAATAAATTCCTTTGAGCTCTAGAAAATAGCAAATAAACCCAGAAAATTCCAAAAAATTCCTTGAGGCACAAGGAACCCAAATAAAATATTTCCAACAAATATTAAAGTTTAATTTAGCCATATTAAATCCTTTTTAATTCATAAAAATTCAATTTACGCTTGAATTATTTCCAAAAAAATCCAAATGTGAATTCTACTTAAAAAGGCTTCAAATAACTCTGAAAAATAGGATGTTACACATTATTAGCTCTGTGCACTACAAAGATGAAGCATGCATAGTAATTTTGATTTATACAAGACATTTACAAATAATTGTCTTTGTCTAGGGTGTCGCACATTAGACAAATCCCCTCATTTGTAAGTTTATTTTTGAGCAGTGGGTTTGTTCTTTGGTCTACTTTGCATTTATTTCAATGAATGAGAGTAGTTGTCATTAATATGAGATTAGTTGTTGAATGACTGATAGGTATGTCTGAACGAATATTTTTCATAATACACTATGGAGAAGGGGTTCCATAGATAGGTGAAGGAGTCAAATTGGACAATTTTTGTCAGTGACAGCTGGTCTGTAAAATGCGAAGTAGCATCCATAGGGCACTGTTGTGATATGGTTGTACCAATTATTCTCATTAGATCATGCATTGCACGACTTGAAGTTGTGTGGCATTGCTACCCGGGCATGGCAACACATGTATTGGGAGTTAGTGGACTTAAAGAGCAAAATTCATGGAGCTCCTACATGAGATTGGCAACAGAGCATGCGTGGTCGCTAGTCCTATTGGCACAAACCTATGAGAAATTCCACCTAACTCATGTGACACATAAAGATGCCATTGGTGGTGATGCCAAAGAAGTTGGGTTGTCCCACAAATGTGCATCATATTATTTGAACCAAGAAGGGGTAGATGGTACTGACTTAGTCGAAGCTAAGATTGAAAACCCTCCTATGGCCGAGGCGCAGGAACCCATGGGAATTGTAGATGAAGGTGAGCTGATTGAAGCCTTGGTGGAACGGATAGAGCTCAAAGACCATGACTACAAGGCATCTTTAAGTTATGAAGCTTATGATGATGAGCAGGGTAGAGGTGATCAACCTGTCCCATCGGAGTGTAACACATACCAATTCGACAAGCTAGTAGTGAGTGCAGTTGCGTGAGTGGCCTAGAAGTACTAGTAGAATTAGGTCAGGCAAGGAGCATTCTACAAAAGCAATCAAGTTATGGGCAGTGTCATTGAGGAGGATGTTCAAGGTGGTAAAGTCTAGTCCACATGTGAAGTGCGAGATAGAGAAATGCCCTTATCTAGTCCATACGTACCAACCTATGTGGGACACCCATTAGACGTGCTCCATACTCGTTCCACACACTTGCGTGGTAACAGAGTCCATGCATCCCCACAAAAACATGTCCTCATGGTTTGTTGCAAATGTCATGTATGGAGATATTTTTGACAACCCAGATTCAAAGCCACGTTCCATTATTCGTGTGGTGGAGTAGAGGTTCCAATACATAATAAGCTATGCGAAGGCTTGACAGGTAAAGCATAAGGCACTTGAAGTAAGGGTCGATATGTTCAAAGACTCATACCACACCATGCCTAGTCTGCTCCATGTCATACAGCAAAGGGATCTTGGGACCCATGTTGGTATTTTGGAATAGTCCTTGAAGTAGTTCCCTAGGAAGATTATACTTAAGTGAGCATTTTTTGGTGTGTGTATCAATGCATTCAGATACTGTCGTCTGTTGCTATGTGTGGATGGCACCTTCTTGATTGAGAAGTGCAAGGGCCAGGTACTAATTGCAATCATAGTGGATAGCAATAACCATGTTATTTCTATGGCACTTGCATTTATCGAGAGTGAGAACACTAAAAGTTGTTTGTGGTTTCTCATGAATGTGAAAGCTGGTGTTGTGGGCAATTGTCCAAATGTCTACATCATACATGATCGACATGCTAGCTTATTGAAGGCAATTATGCTGCTGTAGCAAGGGGTAGACAACCCACAGCCTGATTTGTAGAGTAGGTGGTGCAAGAAGCACATGGATGCTAATTTCTACAAGCAATTTAGGAAGGACTTGATGAAGCTTTTCAAGAGGCTTGTGCTTAGAACCACTAGAAATTTTTGATGCATTATGGAAGGTACTCGATGACCAGACAATGAAACACATGAGAGAGGCAACGAAGAAGCCTGTAATAGGTGCCCAAGAGCTCCCCGTTGCCCTTAGTAAGTTACCCATAGATTCTACAAAATTGGTCAGAAAGAACGTAAGGCATACGAAATGCTTCTTAGATTGGATTAAGCACAAGCCTAGGGAGAAGTGGGCATTACTTCATGACACTGATGGTACAAGGCATAGAGTTATGATCACCAAATTAGCCAAGGTGTACAACTGGGTCATGAAGGCGTTAAGGCTCCTTTCCTTGGTAGCTATTGTGGAGGGAGTGCTACGTTGTATTACCAAGTACTTCGTTGATAGAAGCACTCTGGCTCACATCTTGATGAGTAATCCAAAACTAAGGTACTCAAATATGATCATGAAGTACATGGAAGAGAAGAACAAAAAGGGGGGATGCATAGAGCATTTAAAATGGGCCCAAGGGAGCTTTGTTTTGAGGTACTTTGTAGGACCAAAAGTCATTGTGGCATGAACCATGAGACAATTGTTTAGGAGTGCACGATGGGAAGGTGCAGTTGTTCGTTGTCCGTAGACCAAATGTATTTGGAACGATATGGACAAATCAAAACTAGGCCTCATATGCTTCTTCGGTTAGGTCTTGTCTTGTTCTGATCATCCCATGGGGACTGTGTGGACAAGCACGTGATCCAGTATGGCAGGGAGATAGCAGATGCAGAGCTGAAGGACATCCCACAGCATGCGTGGGGAGCAGTGTTACTAGCTACCACGTAACGTGGGCTTTGTGATGGGTGTCAGAGGATGGCAGAGAACTCCACACTCTCCAAATGCCCGCTCCTACTACATTTGTGGTCATTTGAACGCTTCTAGATCAGACGTCCACATATCGACTTGGGTCTGTACTACACATGCATCTACATAGTGCTAGCCAATGACATGGACCGTCCTAGCATGGGGACCCATCGAGAGCCGAATATTCAAATTCGAACTATGTTGTGTACTCCACACTTGTCCAGGATCACGCTAATGCACACAGTAAAAATAAAGATGAAATATCGACCATATCACGATAAATAAAGGAAAAGATTTAAATATTATTAATTATTAGAGTTGCAACCTTATGGCCAAGCTTATAGATAATAGCCTAAATGGCTTAAGAAACTTACAGTGGAAAAACGAGAAATAAGCATAGTAGCCATTCGACATGCCCACAAGCAACCGACTGGGGAGTGAAGTCATAATCCACCAAGTCGTCAAAGTACCCTCCTTCACATACCTCTGGTTGATATGGTTCTTCTTCTTCCATTGAGTAAATATGGACATAGTCATGAGTACATAGAGTACCCAACAAGTCATTTGTAACAAAAAAAATACAATATAGTATGCAAGGCTTACCAAAGGATGGCTGAAAGGTTATTTTTGCAGAAAGCAACAACTTAAAGTAAATATAATAAATAGATTGAAAAGCAAGATTTGAAAATGATTACTAAGTAATTAATCAAAGGAATTGAGGATAAGCACAAGTGAACTTACCATTCACTCCAATGAACCATCCGTGAATTGACCATTCACGTAAGGAACCACCAGTGAATTAACCATCCACTTTCCAAACTTAATCCCAACCAGATTTTTATGAAAACCCTACCCCTCGTGTGAAATCACTGACATTGTCCATAATCGGGGACACGGCTATTCGAATAGTTTTTCACTCTGCAGAGGTTGCACAACTTTACCCACAAGACATGATAATCTCATATTGCCATGTCACAACTTTACCCACAAGACATGACAATCTCATATTGCCACGCGATTAACACACTTCTTTTGGTGTGCGGTGGAGAAATCATGACAAGGCCGTTACAATGCTCAATCTTAACCTGGTTCCACCTCGAAATGGTTTCACCATTGAGTAGGTAAATTCCCTAGTCGATAATTGCCCCCTCTTGCGCCAATGTGGATCCATGGCTAAGGCCAAACCACATTCATCTCAATGTCGGAAAAAGAAATTGAAACATCACAAATTAATCAGCCAGGTCCATTCCATACTGGACATGTGGTTGTACGATAAGGCTCTTATCAATGGTGCACAAAGTTAAGTTCTTAGACATTACCCAGGCGAAACATCCATATCCCTGAAGTGCTAACCATACTTTCCCCTTTACTGCACAATCATTTGCCCAAGTGAAAACCATTTTGTATAACCAACGCCAATGACACTACCTATGCCAAGGTGTACAAATTTTATAACTGTGGCTAACCACCACAATTCAATATTTCATTAAGTCAAAATTAATTAATTAATTAATCATATGTGATGATAAACCCATCGTAACTATAAGCAGGGCTAAGCAATTTAAATATACATCACTAAATAATTACCCATCCTAATCCCATGTGACAACTAGTATTACATCACTAAATAATTACCCATCCTAATCATGCATTCAAATTATCAAGGAAGGATTAATCAAATAGGTTATTAACTTCCAATACAAAGGTTTTATAATAAAATAGCAATGCATGATAATTTAAAACAAAATAATACATAATAGATTTGAAAACTAGGTTCAACATAATCAAAGAATATGACTTGCCTTGGCCTTGTTCAGCTAATGTCTTTTGATCTTCAAGTCTTGCTTCAGCTCCTTTAAAGACGTGATCTAATGAAAGAGAAAATGAAACGAGGCACAAATAAAATCAAATAAAAACCAAATAAACTCCAGAAACTTTAGAACTAGGACTAAAAGATAGAGCTCAATTTTTGATAAATTTAGGAAAAAGAATCGGGTCAATCGTAGCTACGACGGAGAAGAACATGCTCTTGGAAAATCAAATCTAAAGAAAACACTAGAAATTCAAAAATCCTACTGTGCTGTGGACTCGGCTCATGGGATAGCAGGTCTACGGTGAACTCGGTGTATGGAGCAGTGTACTGGGCAACTGGCTTTCTGATGTGGCACAAGGGACGGCTTAGGAACTGACATGGCATGAAACGTGGATAACACGTAGGATTAGGGCTGATGTGGCATTTGAGGTGGTGGTGCTGACTTGGATCGGCTCATGGTCTATGGCACAGTGCATGTTAACAAGTGGGTCCCACGGGTCAGAGACACAGCACACGGTGGTCTCGGTGCATGGAGAAGGCGAAGGGACACGGTCGGCGGGGCTTGAGCCGGTGATTAGACGACGGCTAGCCAACGGGTAAGACGGATGGGTTTGACCAGCAAGGACAGTGAAGCACGGAAAAAGAAGACAATGGGCGAGGCGGTGGGTCTAGACAGTGGCGAGGCAAACTTCGGCAAAGACGGCGAGAGTAGCGGCGACGGCTTTGGGATGCGAAACGCAAGGGGTGGCGGTTGGCTTAAATAGGCGTGGACACCTAGGTCAGGAGGGTCACAGACGTCGAGTCCAGGGTGAAGATGACATGGGCACCGAGGCAGTCTTCGATGCGCACACGGCGGCGAAATTGGGAAGAAGATGAACAGTGCTCTAGGCGCTCGAATGCACGCCACGTGGCACTACGGAGGATTGGACAGCTGCAGCAGACAGCACCAATGAATAGTGTGCACACCTCTAGATGCTTGACACGTGGCTCAATCTGACGAACGGAAATTGGTGACTGACGACCATTGGATTGGCCGATGCGAACGGCACGGATGAGGTGGATGATGGCCATCCGATGGACGACACGTGTCACTCATCGGGCGGGGTAAGGTGGCCTAGCCAGGCTAGGCTGGGCTTGGTCAAGCCGGCTGGTGGGCTTTGGTCCACTTGGCTTTTAGGGATTTTTGGGGCTTTCTATTTTTCAAAATTTCAAATAAATTCCTTTGACCCCTAGAAAATAGCAAATAAATCTAAAAAAATCACAAAAAATATAGAAAATTCCTTGAAACACAAGGAACCTAAATAAAATACTTATAGCAAATGTTATTATTTATTTTAGTCATATTAAATCCTTTCAATTAATAAAAGTTCAACTTAAGCTTTTATTAATTTAGAAAAATCCAACTAGTGAATTTTATTTTAAAAGCTTCAAAAAGGCTCTGTCACCAACTGAATTGGCGTTTTTTAAATAATTTAGTTTTTTATTAATATTACATATACACCAACGCTTAAAAATTACAAAAATAATCCTCTGTCGCCATTTAAATTGGTGACAATCCTATGTGGAGACCTTCATGGCATCGTGTAGCGTGCAAGGCAATTTGAAATAACCTTCATGTTGCATTCGTGATTCTATTTTAAGTAATTATGAATTTTGATCCCGACATAACATTTAGTAGTGAAGGTGCGACATATGTATAGACTCACTACTCCTACGATACAAACGGTAATATGCATGAACCATCAACCCAAACTGTAGCTAAGATACATGTCCACCTTTTGAAATAAAAACACTAGGGTTGGAAAAGAAGTCAGGCTTGCGGTCATATGTTCTATGCATTTGGGTCCATTGGTGTCTTTCCCTTCTCTCCCCTATTAATGGTTGCCTAGTAGTAGGCTTCCAGGATATGTGTCAGACCCAGATTTTACAATCCGGAATCTACTGTGTTTAACTGCACTATTCCCTGGATCAGTAGATAGTGCACACAGTTACAGTTCTGATTATCAAAGTACATATCATGCGGAAACGTAAATATAATAGCAACTTACACATGGGCCGATGAGGCCGAAATCATTAAATTGCAGCAGCGGAAGAACGAAGCACACAGGTGGGACCTTCCGGACATGCCCACAGGCAGCCAACTGGAGGTTCGCGACCTAGCCCTTGACATCTTCATCTTCATCTTATCTGCCAGCTTGTCCACTCTTGTTGCTGAGGCGAGGTGATTTGACTCCTGATTCTGAATTTTGCCGCAAAAGCGAGTGTGAGCACTCCGACCCCGTGCTCAGCGAATCAACACACAGAATGCAGTATATATAACATGTATGGCTAATCAAGGATGGCTTAAGTTTATTTTCTTTTGCGAAGAGTGCTTTTGAATACAATTATATAAAATTTCTTAAGACCTAGCATTTTGAACACACGTATATGTTGAATGCAGTAATAATAGTGATTCAGATTCCATCCACCATTACATGGCATCTGCACCATATAGCAATTCTTCAGCGTTATAGCCGCTTAACTTACCACTGGGACGACACCCAGGACAATTCCAAACCAGGGCCTTACACTGCCCTCCACTTTTCCAACCCATCATAAATCATTTTAAAATAGAACTATATCTGGTTAAGTTCCTATGTCCGCCTTGACCGTGGGCACGGCTATTCGAATAGTTTTAGACTCTGCAGAGTTTGTACACTTTCACCACAAGAGACAATCAACTCGTTGCCCCACACGATTCCTTAGACGTGTGGTTGAGCAGACCATCACAGTGACTTTTCAAATTATCGAGTCCCTTTTCTCATTTCACTTTTATGGGAGACTGCCCACTTGCGGTGGGTCCCATCTGTGCGCGGGATGTTTCCCACAGCCACTACGCAGCCGGACCTTCTCTCTTTCCGCAACGTAGGACAGCTGGGAAACTTCACCCCCCACTGGTGTCCCTTCAGGCCCCCTTGCCATAGCATAACCCCTTCGAACCCCAACCCGTGAAATGAGTCCGAGGATTCGATAAATGTACTTAGCCAAGTTGTAATTTACAGACTTGTGGTTGTACTGTTTTACCCGGGAGGTCATGACAAGATTCAGTCCTTAGTGGTATCTGGGCGGTCTATCACTAACCCATTTTGTGCATCCACTGCACCACACTCACACCATCCAACCAATCCGCCCAGATATTTAAGCAAGTTGGGGATTTTGAGGGTATAAAATAGCCATGTCAAATATACCAGTCATTCACACCATGACTGCCCGAATCAATTTCTCATGAGTAAAAGTGATGCTTGGGACAATTTCTTGCCCCGGGTTCCTAATCAATGCTAAGCATGGCATATAATTTAGGACTTATTTTCGAAATGTTACTATTATATTTTTGCTAGGGCGACAAGGTTCACATGTTCAGATATTCCAAAGGAGGGGTGATACTATTCAAAGTAAACAATGGGCACGTAACTAGAATATTAAATTAAGCATGTATTTGCATATAAATTAACAGCATGCAATTTGATAATTTAAAACAAGGTAATTTGCAGAAAACATAGGATCAACATGATCAAGGTACGTATTGACTCGCCTGGCGCGGTTTACCGCGGTCTTGAGTTCACACGATGCTTTCTCTTCAGTTTTGGGCGTTTAACTTCACCTCGAGCTTGACTTCACTTGATCCCATAAGTCTTCATGATTTCCAATTTCTAATTACGCGATAAACAACTGAATCCAAATAAAAGCAATTAACTCAAAAGATCCAAATAAATCCGAATAAATTCAATTTTAGTTTTATTATGAGTTAATGGGTAATTCGGGTGATTTGAGGTAAGACCAGTGGCAGAGAATGATGTCTTGATCTTTTATTATCAGTTTCTTTTATTATTTATTTTTTTATCAAGAAATTCCTTAAAGATAAATTTATAAGTGTAAGTCCCCATTACAATTTGCAACTAATTCCTTATTATGAAATTTTATAAGTAATCTCCCTACTCTTACAATGTGTCTTTACATGCCATTAATCAAACTTAAATTTGTAACTTTATTCATGACCTTTTTAGTTTAATCACACAATCAAATTTTACTCCCATTTTCATTTACAATACATATTCTAAGATTGCTCCATGAAGTAAATTGAGAGGATGCAGGTGATATTCATTTGATAGATGTTAATTCTGTAGTGGGGCCCATATGTCATAATAGAAGCACAGAGAAGAAGGCCACTGTGGCTGGCTGACCGAGGGGGCAGAAGCAGAGGAAACAGGGGAGGTTGCTCGACCAGGGACAAGAGGGCGGCAGCGCCGGCGAAGGGAAGCCGGGGAGGACAGGATGACCCGCAAAATGAGTTTTCCGGGAAACGGGGAATCTAGGGGTGGTGGCTAATCGGCCGGAGCGGCGACGAGGTGGTCGGGGGACGACGTGGGGCGGCCGGCGGTGAGGTAAGTTCGGGGCGGCGGCGGTGGCCGGGAGGAGTCAGCAAATTGGTGCACGCACGAGTATGTAGGAGGCAGTGGGAAGCTCACCGTGCGGTTTACTGGACCGGAGGAGGTCCGGGGTCGGCTGGCGGCGTGAGGCGGGATCGGGCGGCGGAGGCGCACGGCGCCGGCGATGAAGAGGTGGGGGAGGGCCCGGGCGACGGTGGGGGGGAGTTGTAGGAGCCGCGGTGGAGCTCCTGGGTGGCGGAATCGACCGGAGACGGCTTCAATCGGTGGGTCGTCGGTTTGCCGGAGTTGGGAGAGATGCGGCGACCGACACACTTCTGAGGCTCTAGAGGCCAATCCCTTGAGAGGGGAGGAGGAGAGGGATGAGACGAGGTAGATGAGAACGCGTTTCCCCTTTTATAAGCGCTGTGCCAACCGAGCAACGCACGCGGCTTCGTGGCTGACGGAGTCGTGCGACCGGCCGTGCGGCAGGGCAGGCGGCGCGACGTGGGCGCGGGGCTCGGCGCGTGCAAGGCGACGGGAGCGGGTCGGCGCGGTGGGAGGCAAGGGCGGCGGGGGAGGCTAGGCGACATGCGCGCGCAAGCAGGGCGACGTGCGCACAGGAGCGGCGGTCGGAAATCAGAGAAGCAACGAGTGGGGGAGGAGGGAGAAAGAGGCAGGCGAAGGAAAAAGAGAGAGGAGGAGCGGCGGGGCCGGCTGCCAGTGGGGGAAAGGCGCGGGGAAAGCGGGCCCACGCGGCAGTGAGGGGAGAGCTGGCGCAGGAGGGGGGGCAGACTGGCCCGCGCGGGGGTGGACGTTGGGCCGAGCCAATCGGCCGGCCTGGCTCCATTATTTTCTTTTTTTTCTTTTTGTTTATTTATTGTTGATGTATTGCATGTTTATACATAGGTATATACAGGTATATATATGCACATATACATTTATTTTATTTATTTATATATATTGATTTGCACATTAATTTTGTATATATGTATATATTTATGTATAATTTCTTATATTGCTAAACTCTTCCTCGCATAATTTGTATATGCACATATATGTGTATATATATATATATGCATATGTGTTTGTATTTTTATTCATTCAATTTTTATTGCTATTTATGTCATTATTTCCAAAATGAGACTTTGTATTTTAACTCAAGTTTCTCTCTTCTTATACTGGATCATCTTTTCAGATACGCTTTTATAATTTCAGTTTTCTATTATTTGCATATTTCCTTTTTGGCATTACTAATGTTTGTCTCTATCTGTTATGAATTTATTCAACTTTTGAAATCACAACCAAAATCGGGAAAACACCATGAAATCCAAATTCCAATAGAATATACTACCAAAAATAATTCAAAAAAAAATTCATGTTTTCAAATTAAAATTTTTCAGGATGTTACAATATGTATAGGCTTGTCTCAGTCTAAAATAACCTCCCATTCAACAGGGGCATTGGGGGCCATCGACACCTTTCCCTTGTCTTCCACCCTCTTGGCCTTTCCCTTATCCTTCGGGGTGTAAGCTTTCCAACAGGTGAAGTTCTTGGGCACTTGGTAGTTGAACATGTATTTTTTGCTCAATGAATGCCCTATCATACCTCTTTGGGTCATCAATCCGTTGGAAGAAGTAACAATGCTCTATTGTACCTCTTTGGGTCATCGATCCATTGGAAGAACTAGCAATGCTCCGTCACCCTACCATCATGTACAGAGAAAGTTAGTGATATGTAAAATAAAATATGCAATGTGATTTATCAATATGTGACATTCACTTACGTGGTTATTACTGCATATGTAGTGTGCCCGGGCTACAGTGGTTGTATGTGTTAACTGACTGATCTGTGCTGAATTACCACAATTGCACTATGGGAGTGGAAATTCTGGTGGCACAAATGCATCCTTGCAAAAATTATCCTGGTAGGATCCCTTCTTCTCCATAACCCACTTTCACTTTCGAAGCATCTCTTCATAGTTTGCCATCCCTAGCCCCACAGAATGAAGTCCTCTACCTCCTCTCTTATCCCTCCCCTCTCCCCCTATTTTCAAAATTAGCTCGAGTAGAGTGTTCGCTCTGGTCATGGAGTCTAGCCCCTTTTTATAGGTGGCTAGTACATAAATACCCCCTTGAGGCCTCTGCAAGCAAGGGAAAACATGTTATTTCCATCACATAGCCTTAATGGGCCAGCTATGTATTTACACACATAATAGGCCTCTGCCCTGGTGGGTCAACTGGGCCTCAGTGGGGGTCACTCCCCCAACTGTAGCCTCTCATGGTCAAAAAGCTTCACAACCATCAGGTTGAAACCATGTTAGTCACGCTTTGGCCCCTTCGGCCCACCAGTTTGAGGCTTGCAAGGTTGTACATCTTTATTTTGCTGGTTGTCACCCGTGTTTTCATTGGGAGCACCTTTGGGTAGTATGGCTAGACCCCATGCGTTGGTGTGTACCCTTGACGTGTATGTAAGAGCCATTCTGCCTTCCATGTTGGCACCTTCGCCCTCCGTTCCCTAGGCGGCCCTGTGTACATGCATGGCTTTAACGTGTGCCCTATGCTTTAATTTCATGTGCTCCACCCATGGTCATTGTTTCCTTCCAGGTGTCACGCTTCCTGGGTTCCTATGCCTGCATCTTACGCTGGCCCTAGGCACGTGCAACTAGTGTCGTACACATGGCGTTGGTTAGTTACAAGGGTGCATGTTCTTACTAAAAAGGCACACTGTCTCATCGATATTAAGTCCCATGGTGTTTCACTTTTTTCATCTTCCTCTTTGTGGCATCTACTTTTGCCTCTCTACTGTTCCACTCGTCTTGGTCACCGTCAAGTGTTGAGTTTTACTCTCGGTTGTTAGGCATGCCTAGACTACCAACAATCATGCCCATGGCACCCCCATCGCTCCCAGGATGACTAGAGGAAGCGAGCTCAATGGCCACATGGGCATGTCCACGGTGTCATCAAGCTACAGAGGTGCCGAGCTGACTGCTGGTAAGCGCTGGAGAGGATCAGAGCGATTGGGATTTTTGTCAACATGCTGGGCCTTTTATAGGCAATGTATGAGCTCTAAGATGCACTTGTGCACGATGGCAAGGTCTATAACTAGCAACTCTTTCACTACCTGCCTGTAGATGAGGTTGTTCCCCAACCAAGGGACGGCAAGTCATAAGTGTTCACCACGTACTTTGACACCGGCCTTCGTCTGCCATCTGTGCACTTCGTGGGTGAAGTGCTCTAGGTGTATGAGCTGGAGCTTTCGCAACTGATCATGAACACCATTGCACGTCTTGCGGTCTTCTCATGGGCCACCTGGTCGGAGATCACGGTTTCGAGCACCACAGTCTTTGCATCCCTGCACGATGCCTGATTCCAACCTAGCGAGCATGCACTTGAAGTTCATTCAAGTTACTCGAAGGACTTCCACTCCAACTCAACACAGATGAAGTGGGAGTCCAAATGGGTGCGGTGTTAGTTCTACCATACTGTTGAGCCAGGAAGCCGCCTCTGTAGACTAGTAGAGCATGGACTTCATCCCTTCTCCATGCATGAAGCTTGACTGGGACGACGAGGCTCATGCGAGGAAGTAGCGTGTGCTTGCACGACATATGAACATGCGTGATCTTGCGGAGGAGTTTTGCATACTTCGTGTAGCCCCTTAGGCCCAAGATGGTTATTAAATACTGAGTCAGCCCAGGAAGAAGGGTTTCAGTGCCCCCACACCCAGCTCATGAGGCCTACAAATCTAGGTACCCTCTGTACTTTTTGTGTGTTTGGTGCTTGTGGCCTCTAATCTTTTATTCGTAGTTGTTTTTTAGTGCTATTGCTAGATGAGGCTAAGAGAGCCATGATCGTGTTCCTGGGCCCCTATATCCCAAAGGAACACAGCCTTTGAGTTGCTGGGACACCAGATGCCCCGCATCAATAGTGTCTATGAGGCTCTGGGCCTTCTAGTGCTGGAGCATCCCATTCCCTCTACTTGTGGCGGTCA
Organism: Dendrocalamus latiflorus; assembly: GCA_017311315.1. Classification (NCBI taxonomy): domain Eukaryota; kingdom Viridiplantae; phylum Streptophyta; class Magnoliopsida; order Poales; family Poaceae; genus Dendrocalamus; species Dendrocalamus latiflorus. Next base: position 16,611,891 of record CM029678.1, read on the forward strand.
GGCACATGGATCAAGGGGAAGCGATAGTGAGGATGGTGGCGATCGTGAGGACCCTGATGGGCTCAAAGGCTCACCTTCCCCCATTGCCTTAATTCCTGTTTCATCCCTCCCCTCCCCCACTCCCCTTGAGCCATTGGCCAGCCTGGAGGAACTAAGTGAGGGTGAAGATGGTGCAGCGTGGGAGGGGGAGGGATAGGGGCGGGCCCAGCAGGTAGTCCATATAGGCCCAGGACTACCCTGCAACAGTGCAGCCCATAAGCCCAAAATTCCCGTGCTGCCCGGTGCCCTAACCCCCTGCAACAGTGCAGCCCAAAAACTCTCGTGCGGATGCGGCCGTGCCCGGTGCCCTAACCCCACGCCCCACGGCTCCGCCAGGTGCCCATCGCGGCATCGCCCCATCCGCCTCCGCTCCGCCGGCGCCCATCGCCCCATCCGCATCCGCTCCGCCGGCGCCCATCCGCCTCCGCCAGTCCGCGTCCGCCTCGGTGCCTCGGCGCCTCCGCCTCCGTCTCGGCGCCTCCGCCTCGAGGGAGCGGGGTGACCCGGCGCCCGGCGGCGGGAGGGAGGAGTCGGAGCGGGGCGCACCCGGCGACAGCCGGCGGGAGGGAGGAGTCGGAGCGGGGTGACCCGGCGCCCGGCGGCGGGAGGGAGGAGTAGGAGGCGGAGCGGGGTGCACCCGGCGGCGGCCGGCGGGAGGGAGGAGTCGGGAGAGCGGAGAGGCCGAGAGAGCTGAGGGAGGCGCTGAGGGAGCTGCGGGCCTGCGGCGAGGGATGGAGGGAGGGACTAGGGAGAGCGGAGAGGCCGAGAGACTGAGAGAGGGAGTGAGGGACTGCCGAAGCAGCCGAAGCCTTCGGCCCGGTCCTGGGGAAATGAGGAAATGAGGAAAAAGGAGCCGGGTGCTTAAGGGTAATTTTTCTCTACTTGTTTTTTTTATCAATTTAGTAATTTAGACTTTAGATTTTAGACTAATAATTTAGATTTTAGATTTTAGCTGCGGTCTGCATTAATTTGGGCTATAGTCTTGCATTGTTAGACTAAAATCTAAATATTTTACATGCTAAATAGTTAATATGATCATTTGTTTTTTTAGATCTACAACACACATTAGCACTGAATTGAGAGTCTAGAGGCATGAAGAGGAAGAACGGAAGTATTGCATTGCTTTTTCAGAAACATGAAGCAAAAAAGAATGTATCTTGTGCTCCACCACCACCAATTTCAGCTTTAGATGAACAGCCATCTGATCCTATTGTAGATGATAATTCTCCAATTGAAAAAGGGCCATCTGTAGATGATAATTCTCCAATTGTAGTGGTGACTGAAGGGTCAGGTGAAGATGTAATTCTTTGCAAAAGAGAGACCAAGATATTGTTAATGCGATGACACTTGTGGGTTTGGCAAAGAAAAGAATGCAACAGATGAGGTCTAATGGGTGGGAAGGTTTCTTAGGAAAGGTTACATCATTTTGCATCAAATATTCTATTGATGTTCCTGCAATGGATGCTAAATATGAACCTCATGGAAGATCTCATCGTTTTTACCCTGAACAAACAATTGATGACCACTATAGAAGAGAGGTATATATTGGTGTCATTGATAGAGTTCATCAAGAGCTTGAGAATCGGTTTGATGAGGTTAGTATGGAGTTGCTTCTTTGTATGTCGGCATTCAACCCCTCCAATTCATTTGCCTCTTTTGATGCACAAAAAATACTTAGACTTGCAAGTTTTTATCCCAAAGACATTGCAAGCTCTGATCTCATGAAACTTGAACTCCAACTTGATACATATATTGATGATATGAGAGAGGATGATAGATTCAAAGGCCTGAACAATCTTGGTGAGCTCTCTATTAAGCTTGTTGAAACAAAGAAGCATGATCTTTATGATTTGGTGTACTTGCTCCTCAAATTGGTATTGATCTTACCGGTGGCAACAGCAAGTGTTGAAAGAGTATTCTCTGCAATGTGTCTAGTGAAGAATAAGATGAGAAATAGAATGGGTGATCAGTTATTGAATGATTGTTTGGTCACTTTTATTGAGCGTGATATCTTCTCCAATGTCAGCGAGGATGACATAGTTCACACTTTCATGGCCATGAAGAAGCGGAAAGCAAAAGCCTTAAACTAGTGTTGCAATCTTCTATTTATGTAAGACCTTATATTACATTTGAACAATTTATATTATCAGTTATGCAAATTTTGAACTTATTTATTGAATTTAAGGTATTATGAGATCTTTTAGATATATTATGTTTTTTACCGAACCGTTTACCGAATTTTTGTATTAGATTATATCAACATTGGATAATAATGTTTTAGTTAGGCATACCCTGGATTCAAATCCTGGGTCCGCCACTGGGGAGGGAGACAGTGCAGACGGTTCTCACCATCTGGTTGACCCAAGGTTTCCACAGAAGGTGATGCTGAGGTTCGTGTTGTCGAGCTAGACGCGATCACCCTGAGGCCTCCTGAGACCACGGTGGAGGCTGACTTGGGTGCCTCACCAAAGCGTGCAATGAAGCGCGCCCATTTCAACTCTCTATTAGCTGGCACAACCACAGGGTACATGATCTCATTAACCTCGTTGAGGAGGACTCAAACTTCGAAGCAGCGGCCCCCGAAGACCCCCAGGCGAAACGGCGGATTCTACCCCCATGACCTCCCCTATGTGAATCCCTAGCCATGCCAATGATGGGCAAACTCCAACCACATCCCGGGTGACTCCGCCGCAACTTTGAGTCCTTCCTTCAGTTTCTGAGACTTTGTGAGGTTGTCTCTGCTGTGTTCCCTGACACTTTCACCCCCAATAGTAACCCCTCCTTCTCTAGTGGTGACTATGTAGACGTCGGGCAATGGAGTGCCTCGGAGCGACATAGCTGTGGTTCTTATGGAGGATACTTCCCGGTGAGCTCCGATGGAGTTGTCTGGTGGTGAAGCTCATTGGCTATCACCACTACCGGGCTCAGCAGCTTTGCTGAGTGCCGGTGGCACTCGGCAAAGCACGAGAAATACTCGGCAAAGGTTTTGCCGAGTGCCACCCACGGCATAGCTCACACGGCAAAGTTTCTGACGGCAAAGAGCTCTTTGCCGAGAGCTTTTCATCGAGCACTCGGCAAAGACTTTGCCGAGTGCCGAAACGACCCTCAGCAAAAAAAGGTCAGTGGACGGTGAGAACACGGTGACGGCGTCGTTTGCCGAGTGCCAGGACGGAATGGCACTCGGCAAATCCTTCCGATTTGCCGAGTGTCGTGGTAACGACACTCGGCAAATTTTTAAGCTTTGTCGAGTGTCATGGTAAAGACACTCGGCAAAGACGACATGTTTGCCGAGTGTTTTTACCATGACACTCGGCAAAGCAAAAACACTCGGAAAAGTATGTTCCCAGAATGCCCAGAAACGTTACTTTGCCGAGTGTTTTTACCATGACACTCGGCAAAGCCTCCCTTTGTCGAGTGTAACACACGGCAAAGTGGCCAAAAACTGCCTATTTTAATTGTTTATTGCACCCCACTCAAACAAGTCACAATATATCACAGTATATCAACAATATATCACATATAGTCCACAAGTAATCACCACAAGTGTCATTCACAACCATTCACCAAGTGCAACCACAATATATAACATATAATGCAAATCCAAGTATCATTCACCAAGTATCAACCACAATATTCACAACAAACATCACAACCACAAGTATTCGAACCACAATCACCCCGATTGATGTGGTGGGTCATGAGGCACATTATTCAAAGCCGCCGATTGATTCTGCACAAAGGAGAAGAGATTGCATGTGTGAGACAAGATTTAAGGTAGGAACATACAAACTTAAACATTCATACTCCACTAGAAACTCACAGGAGTAGTTGCAGGAGGAGGTGGAGGGAATAGCTCCAGTGGCAGAGGTTGACCCATCCTCTCGCCAAGACTTTGCATCCACTGAAACATCTGCTCCATCCTCTGCCGCTCGGCCTCATTCCTCCGCCGATCGGCCTCCATCCTCGCCGCCATCTCCTCCCGTAGCCTCTTCTCTTCTTCCAGCTGGGCCTACAATATTTCACCCCAATGTTACAATGCAAAGCAAAGGTATGTAAAAATTAATGAACGACGAATAAAACAGAAATAACCTGGAGTGCCTCCATCCGGGACTGTGCAGTGTCCAGCCGTGGGCGTATGGCCGGGCTTGAGCTCGTGCTCCTTGCTCGAATCTGGGAGAGAGTGGGAGTAGTGGCCGTGTCGAGTGTGCTGTCGCCAATCCAGTACCGCCCATGCTTCTTGCCTCCTCCCACCCTCATGACGACTTCTCCATCAAGGTCCTGGGTGCTCGGATCGTACTCTGGCCCATCCTTGCCATCGATGTGTACTCACTGAGGCGGTTGTGGACGGTCGCATTGCTGTACACCGAGGGCGGGTCCTTCGGGTTGTAGTCGACGTCGGACGTCGCCTTGCCCTTGTGAGCCAAAGCCCATGCCTTGAACTGGGAGCAAGGCTGGCCACCATGTGACGACGACTGCGAAAAAAACAGCAAGATGATTAGAAATTATGCAGAATTGAGCGTTATAATAAAGAAATGAATTCGCGTACCCATGTAGCCACGAATTCATTGAGGCTACGGTTGCCTTGATGGTGTGGTGCACCTGGCATCATCAAACGCCGCTCCTGGCAAGCGTTGTGCGTCTCCTCCCACTCGGCGGCGCACCACTTGTCCACCATCTGTGCCTAGCACTGGAGATGCTGGGCGCACCACCACGGAGGCACCTACACGTCATCAAGTATATGACATATAAGAAGATCAAATTAAGCGTACTTAATCTCAAAAAAATCAGTATTAATGTTCTATATTTACCTGCATGTATTCTTCCCGGGTCAGCCTCATGTTTCTTGCTTGAGTTTTGTTGATCTTCACTCCAAGGTAGGTAGCGTTGTATGTTACGATGGCCTGGACGCGCGCCTCGTAATGCATGTCCTTCACGAGTTTATAACAGGCTTTGTGAGCCACACTAGCCGCCTTGGCCTCATATCCCTCCTGGCATCTGAAGAAATCCTGCATATAGACGCGATGTATCCAGTCATTATTTCAAGAATGTCCAATGAATGCGATGTATTGAGCAATGTAGTGCGAGGAAGACTTACCCACAGCTCGGCCGTCACCCGCGCCGCCTTGTTGGCGAATACCCTGCCATCCCGATCTGGTAAATCGGGGAAGGCGACGTAGTGGTCCCACGTGTAGGCCGGCTCCTGCCCTCCGCCAAACGCAACCAGGCCAGGGAAGTGTAGCCTGCACAAAAGACCCAGGATGCCATTGACATGGCGTTTGTGATCACCTGCAGCCACAAGCGTCCAACCCCTGCCCAAGTGATTAAGATAAATTATTAGTTTCTATTGTGATTTTCAACATATCAAAAGAAAAAGTAGTGATAACATCTAAAGTTACTTACCTAGCCCCAGTGGGTCGAATCAGTGAGCGTCTCTCACGAGGTATCGGTCACCTCGGGAGGGTCGAGGGACCTCGCAACCAGACACCCGACGAACCAGAGGAAGCGGAACCCCCTGCCGCCTCCTCCTCCTGCTCCTCCTCCTCTTCCTGCTCCTGCTTCTGCTCCTCCTCCCGCTCCCGCTCCTCCTCCCGCTCCCTCTCAAGAGTGCTCCTGCTCCTCCTGCTGCTCCTCCCGCTCCTCCTACTCCTGCTCCCCGACTGCTCAGCTGCATCGGGCCGTCTTTGGTAAAGCGACCTTACGTTCTTCATACCGCCCACCATCTTTGTTCAATCACCTGCAATTAAAAAGAGTAAACCAATAAGCATAGATAAACAAGACGTACTTAGAAAGAGATGCAAAATAAACAAAACATAATTAGAAAATAACAAAGTATTACATGTATTAGAAATAATCATCATGATCGGGATTAGCTGGATCATAAGTCTCATCATCACTATCAGCCATGTCCATATAATCAACACTATTCGAAGGAGCAATGTTGTCATCACTGTCATTGCCTAAATGTAATCGCTGAAGTAATTCTAAGTCCTTCACATTTTGAACCTCATCTCTAGCGTCCTCGTCAACAACCCTTTCATTGTCTACTTCCATTCCGATCGCTTGGGTTAAGTCCATCTCAAAACTCCCTTCTAGCCCCTCTTCTTGAAAGAACTCTCCGTCATATGTGTTTGGGTCAAAGTTGTAATCTTCATTGTTTGGGACAGGTAGTTTACCGTGTGGCGATACCTTGTACACAACATCCCAACCCTTAAGACGGTCGTCTTTTTGGCACGGGTATGAGAGATAATAAACTTGCGTGGCCTGTTGAGCCACAATATACACATCGTCTCCTGGTAAGACGGATGACTGTCGAATTTCGACTAGCCCAAGATTAGGGGTCCGTCTCGTTACTTCAGGATCAAACCAATGGCATTTGAATATGACAGGATTAAGAGGTTTGCAACCATGAAACGTGAGTTCGTATATTTCTTCAATTCTTCCATAATACTCGACCCCATCAAGGCCAGGCGTAAAAACTCCGGTATTTGTGGTTCTTCGATTGGGCCGACTCTGCTCATGTCTTGTTGTGTGAAAGCGATATCCATTCACGTCATAACCGGTAAATGAGCTTACCCTATAGGCACAGCCATCGGCAACCTGTCTCAACTCGGCACTCATAGACGCATCGGTTTGGCCCTGCAAGCTCAAGCAGGATAGTTCGTTATATTATTCGCCCATACGAGCAACTTGTAATGTCAAACTAAGTACGAGCTAAATTGGACAATACCTTCTGTTTGAACCAAGAAATGAAATCGGGCATTCCATTTCCCGCACACTGTCTAAGAAGGGTCTCAGCTTCCTGCGGGGTAGGTTCCCTTGATTCACGCCAGAATTGATGATGAAATTCCATGCACCAACGAGAAACAAGGGGGTTGGATGCAGAATAGTGACTACTCGAGAACAAGTTTGTTGACAACTTACCGCATGTATGGCTCCACTTGCACTTGCACTTCCGAGTTGCCCTCAGAAAATGCTGAGGTTCGATTCATTTTCGCCAGCATTGTAACGAGGGGGTGGATTGTGCACGCTAGGAAGGTTGTCAGCATAGTACGTTGTTGTGAAGTTTGACACCTCCTCCAAAGTGAATGCCTCTGCAACGGAAGCCTCAATTTTGCATTTATTTTTACATTTAGTTCGATGAACCTTTAGACATCTCTCAATTGGATAGCACCAACGGCCCTGCACGGGCCCCCCCATTCGTGCCTCATACGGGAGGTGCAAAATCAAATGTTGCATCGGATTGAAGAAGCCGGGTGGAAAGATCTTCTCCAACTTACAGAGCAACACAGGTGCCATTCTTTCCAAGTCTGCAATCACGGTCCGAGATATCTCCTTGGCACAAAGCTAGCGGAAGAAATTGCTCAACTCTGCCAGCACTAGCCAGACATGCTCAGGGACATAGCCTCGAACCATCACCGGAAGAAGCCGCTCAAGCCATATGTGGTAGTCATGACTCTTGAGCCCATTGATTCGCATAGTAGATAAGTTCACTCCCCTCCTCAGATTCGCTGCATACCCATCAGGGAACATTAACGTTTGGAACCATTCTAGTACTTCCCTCCTTTGGGGCCTGGTCAAGACGAATTCGGCCTTAGGCTTTCTCCATGTCCTGCCGCCTCTAGGAGGCTTCATTTCTTGCTTTGGTCTATCGCATAACGTTGCCAGATCCACTCTAGCCTTAATGTTGTCCTTTGTCTTATCAGGAATGTCCATGATTGTTGCCCAAAGTGCCTCGGCGACATTCTTTTCAGTGTGCATTACATCAATGTTATGTGGAAGAGAAGGTCATCAAAATAGGGGAGCCTCAACAAGCCCGACTTATGAGTCCATGCATGTTGCTCACCATATTCCACAAAACCACCTTCTTCTTGATTGACCTCGAGAGCATCTATCTGAGCACGAACCGCGGCACCGGTCATCATCTGCGGTTCAGGGTCTATAACTACGACACCTTTCGTAAAGTTCTTGATGTCTCGTCTGAATGCATGGTCAAGAGGGAGGAATTGTCGATGTTTGTCGAACGAAGAATACTTGCCACCCTTCAGCAACCAAATGAACTTCAGAGCTGCCTTGCATACTGGGCATGGGAACTTCCCGTGAACACACCAGCCGTAGAATATCCCATACGCCAGGAAGTCATGCAGGGAGTAGTGGTACCAAACATGCATTTTGAAGTTTCTCTTTGTAGCTCGGTCGTATGTCCATACCCCTTCCTCCCAAGCACGGACCAATTCATCAATCACAGGCTCCATGAACACACCCATATTATTCCCCGGGTGTTCAGGAATTATCAACGACAAGAATATGTTCTGTCGTTGGAAGAGGACGCCGGGGGGAGATTGAGGGGGATAACGAACACGGGCCAACAAGTGTATGGGGCGGCCATCATTCCATAAGGATTGAACCCATCTGTTGCCAGCGCAACACGTACATTACGAGCCTCTAGAGCTTTCTCACGATGAATCACATCAAAGTGGGTCCATGCTTCACCATCGGATGGATGTACCAGCTTCTCAGGATTGTATCGATGTCCATTTTTGTGCCATGTCATCTGTTTCGCGGTTTCCTCGGTCATGTATAGCCGTTGGATCCTCGGTATGAACGGAAGGTACCGTAGGATTTTCACGGGGATCGCAAGCTGCCTCTTCTGACCATCACCAGAGTCTACCTCCAGGAACCTAGAGGATCCACACTTTGCACAGTACTTTGCTTCCGCGTGTTCTTTCCTAAATAGGATGCACCCCTTCGGACAAGCATGTATCTGCTCATATGGCATCTTAAGTGCACGAAGGAGTTTCTTTGACTCGTACATGCTCTTTGGCAGAATGTGACCCTCCGGAAGCATGCTGCCAAAAATTGTCAACATAGCATCGAAGGCGTCTCGACTCACGCTAAACTGGGACTTCAAGGCCATTACGCGTCCAATGCCATCCAGTTGAGAAACCTTCGTCTGGCCGTGAAGGGGTTTCTGTGCCGCAGACAACATGTCGTAATACGCCTTTGCGGTTGCCTCTGGCTCCTCCTCCCTACGTCCTTCAGCAAAGTGTGCTTCATGATAGTCATTTAACATGTCTCCTACCCCGCCATCAGCATCATAATCCTCGACGCGTGGTCTCACGACCTCCTCTCTCATACGATCGGATTCACCGTGGTAGATCCACCGGGTATAGTCTGCCGTAAATCCAAACTTGCAAAGATGTTTACCCATGACCTCCTTTGTTTGTCGACGCGTGTTTGCACATCTGCTGCAGGGACACCAAGTGGCACGCGCTCCTTTAACCTTGGCAAATGCTAGTTCCAAGAAAGCATCGGTCTTCTCAATCCATTCATCGGACAACGAACCCTGACTTGAGCGGCCCGTGTACATCCACTCACGGTCATCCATCCTCTAACATATCAGGGAGTAATATAAGAATCAAATGCATCTACACGATCTTTCTCCTATCTAATAGGTGAAGATAGGTCCTAATCCCACCCGAGGATGCGTAGATGAGGTTAGTTTCCATGCTCTACTCCTATCCGAGATAGAATTTCGGCAGCACCTCCCCGCTGTTCTCCAAATACACGTCCTGGCAGGGAGATTGTGTATCCGGAGAACAACAGGGAGATGCTGCCGAAACTCTGTCACGGATCGGAGTAGACCATGAAAACTAACCCCATCTACGCATCCTCGGGCTGTCCAAAAAAACGTGGACAATTCGAAACAGATACGGTTATAGATATGCAAAGATCTGCATATTTCCAACCGTATCTCTTTCGAACGGGAGACGCCTAACTAGGTTACGCCTAACCAGAGAATAAACTGGGCCGACCAATCAGAGAATGGCATTCAACAAAGTGAAGGTACCATGGTCAATTATTTGTACAGGTATGCTTTTGTTGAACTAATGTCAATCTGAATACCTTTGGATGCCTTTCATGGACAATATATGCTGCGACACTACCACAATGTTCGGGTTAGAGAATATAGAAGAGTATGCGCACTCATATATTTAGTATAGTGTATATCCATGCTTCACCTAGCCAATGTGAGCATGACAGCTCACTACTACCAAGCTCTAGGCTAATAGGGGATCGACAACAGTAAGGAGCAATAGAGAGGAGAGAAGGGGACAAGGGAGTATAAAAGGAGGGGACAATGGCTAGCACATGGCATAAATAAATTGCTAATGGCAGTAACAATTAGATAAATTAGACCTAAGCTCATGATTAAATCCACAACATACAAGGGAAGGACAACCTCACCACAGTAAATACAAGGAGGATGGATAACATGCAGAGAATAAAATTGCTAGAACTTCGACGACTAACTAGTAGCAATGCATAATGTCGATCACCAGTAAATCATCCCCTAACTACCAGGAACATGCAAGGTAGTCCACAAGTAATTCGAGCAACAAAGGGCACACGGTAAGCATAAATTACTAGAACAATAAACACTCAATCCCAGACTTAAGCACATTAATTCATGGACTAAAATGAGGGAGAGTCATGTTGAGATCTTAAGGAGCACATATAGCATATACAAGAAAGGGAACATGAGACAGAATATTTTCAGACTTAGTTCGGGCGGCGGGCGGCCGTGGGGGCGGGGGCAGTCGGGGGAGGCGTCGGGCGGCGGGCGGCCGCGGGGGAGGCGGCGGGCGGCCGCGGGGGCGGCGGCAGTCGGGGGAGGCGTCGGGCGGCCGCAGCAGTCGAACCGGGCGGGCGCGGCGGCGGGCGTGCGGGGCACGCGGGGGCGGGGCGGCGGCGGGCGTGCGGGGCGCGCGGGGGCGGGGGCGCGGCGGCGGCAGGCGTGCGGGGCGCGCGGGCGCGGGGGCGTGTTGTTGCGTGTGTGAGCGCGGCCGCGGGGAAATTAACGTTTTGTTTGTAATGTTTGCCGAGTGCCCCCGATCGGGCACTCGGCAAAGCCCTCCTCTTTGCCGAGTGCCGCCGATCGGGCACTCGGCAAAGCTCCTCCTTTGCCGAGTGTCGCCCACAAAGCACTCGGCACAGCTCCTCCTTTGCCGAGTGTCGCCCACTCGCCCACAAAGCACTCGGCACAGCTCCTCCTTTGCCGAGTGTCGCCCGCAAGGCACTCTGCAAAGATTTTTTTTAATAAAACTTCCTTTCCTCTCTTTCTTTTCCATAACGTGTTTTACAAATTTGTTCGAATGTACTTTGAAAATGCCTTGTCAAATTCACTCAACAATGCATATTCGATGCTTCTACGAATATTAGACCATTATTTCATGCAGTTATAGCTCAAATTCAATTTATATCAATTAAAATTCTATAATTGCAGTTTAAAAATTAAAATTATCAAACGGATCCGAGAAATTACCCAAATTTCACATGAAACAATCTCTGTTGTCTATTGCCTATACAAAAAGTTTTGTAGTCAAACCACAATTCGACTGTCACTTTGACTCCAAATCTTACCGGATCCTTCTCAACTCTACGCTTCTTCTTCAGAAATGCTTCGGTTTGTAAGCATCGCACGTGACAACTTATGCGAAATCTTCTCAATTTTTTACCACAGCCTCCACGTATGATATCATGACATCTTGACAAATCTCATGATTTTCAGACTTCATTTGCTTTTTTAAAAATTTAAAAACCATTCGGCCACACGTTCGTGGTCGTGTTTCCTGAACAAAATGTTCGAAATTCCTTTTCATTTCACAGGTAAGGCCTCAAACCAGGATGAATAACATGAATATCATTTTTCTACTCATTTTTTCCTATTATTTGAATCACTTGCAGTTCAAATTTGACTTGATTCACAAAATTGCTTGAAATGCAATTAATTAATTAATTATAGCAAACAATACAAAAATATACCTAATTTTAACATGGAGTACCATATGTTGTATGTGGAGAGTAGAAAAAGTTTGAAGGGTAGGAAAGGAAAAGGTTTTATTTCTTTGCCGAGTGCCGCAAGCAAAACACTCGGCAAAGAGCTTTTTGCCGAGTGTCAGCTCCAGACACTCGGCAAAGTTCTAACGGCGGTGGCTGACATCTAACGGATGGCGGTTGGTGCCAAGTGTTTTCTTGTTAGCACTCGGCAAAGAGCTTCTTTTGCCGAGTGTCTAATCCGCAGCACTCGGCAAAGAAATTTTTGCCGAGTGTTTTATTTTCGCCGAGTGTCCCAGTGAAGGCACTCGGCAAAGAGGTTGTTTACCGAGTGCCCGATAGATTGCACTCGGCAAAATTCGAGACACTCGGTATATAACAGCTTTCCGGTAGTGCACCTAGTGACTTCATTCCACGACCAGACGCTCTTGGCACCATGTGAGCCACCATGAACTGCACTAACACATCGTTGGATCAGAGGGTATTCTTATGAGACTGTGCTGCTCTTCAGTGCAGTTGAGGCCTATGAGGCGAATGTACCTTGTCTCATAGTGCTTCTTGGTTTGTCCTATCATGGCGCCTTATTGGGTGAGTTTTTTATATGGTGGTTCTATCACACACGCTACAGGCAGCAATCCATCGTGAGTCTGTGAATGCTTAGGAGTAGCTGGCAGCCGCTCGGAGGGCCAAGGAGAACACCCAAGAGCAACTCATGGCTGCTCGGAGGGCCAAGGAGGAGGGCAGGTGCTCACCATCAAGTGGATAGATTGGATAGAGGGGACAATTTCCTATAGCTTATCATGGTGCTCGAGTAGGAGAAGGCCCGTTTGGCATGTGATGTCACAGAGGGCCATCGTTTGCTTGACCATGTGGCAGTTTCGGCATAGGAATCTATGGAGGCATTCGAAGGAATGTTGGTGAGCTAGTCATTTCAATTCTCACAAGGTTGCACAGGCCAGAGGACCTAGTCAGAAGCATCCAACGCATACGTGAGGCATCCATGCTTTCCCTCAATTCTGTTTGAGCCTACAGCAACCACTACTCCCAAGTAACTGCGTGGTTATTGCTGGGGATGCTTCAGACGCACTATTCTAGTTGTGTGGTTGAGTTGGCGGATCCCTAGCTTGATCTGCCTCCCAGAGCCACGGTGATGCTGAGTACCATATATGCGATGCGCAAGTTTGTTCGCTCCTTCTGTTAAGCAATTTTTGGGATATCTCGATGATGCTATGGTAAAGATATCGCTCCACCAGGTGCTTGGCAGCCTGCATTGGTGGATCATACCAGGTGTAGCATTCATCGATGGCCAGTTCGGGGATTGGCAGGTGTGAAGCCATCAAACCCCTTCCTCACACTACGTAGACTTTACTCTATTGGCTGCTCTACTTACAACTTCAGTCACTTTATTTTGTTAATAGTTTTCTTTATTTTTAATGGGTGAGTCCCCTCCGTCCTTGCACTATATATTATCACTATTTTGGGAAAAGGTTGCATTGAACATGTGTCATTACCATCTTTTTTTTACAAGTCCCCTCTGCATATCGCTTATTCTGACATGCGCTTCAGCATTAGGATTGGGAAGAGGATTTACTACAGTTTTGGGCTCGTTTTTGTCCTAGGCCACATATTCATCCTACTGAGTACATAAAGATAGAGAGCTCTCATAAGAGCGATTAGCCCATACTCTTCAAGCCCTTTGTCTATTTGTTTTTGTTGCGTTAAGTAGCATGTGGCCCTCACGGCACCCTCGAAGCATGGTCTGTCCCCACCCTTTGAATGAGCATCGTTGAAGACGGCGGTAGACTATGTAGGTTCATGCATGTTCCATCCCCATCCTTCAAATGAGTGTCATCAAAGACAACGGGAGACTCTTGTTAATTTCAGAGTCTGTCCCCACCCTTTAAACGCTGTCCCCACCCTTTAAACGAGCATCCTTGAAGACGGTGCATAGGGCACTGCAGAGCACAAGGAGGTCCCTTGTCCATTCGGCATTGATTTTAGAGTCATTAGGTTGGCCGGGGCACAACAGCCTCTACACTTTCATTTATAGTGTGTGGAGTATGCGGAGACATATGGGCCCCGCGCTTCTGTTTAGTCTTCGTAGAGTGCATCGGGGCACATTGGGCCCTGTTTTAGACTCCGTAGAGTTGCACGGGGTGCAAGGGCCTCACGCTTAATTTTAGACTCTATAGAGTGGTGGGGGCACGAGGGCCTTGTGCTTCTGTTTAGACTCCCTAGAGTACACCGGGGCATATTGGTCACTAGCATTCATTTTATACTCCATAGAGTGGTGCGGGGCAAGGGGGGCTTGCGCTTTTGTTTTAGACTCCATAGAGTACACTGGGGCACACTAGCTATCGGCATTTATTTTAGACTCTATAGAGTACACTAGGGCATGTTGGCAATTGGTGTTCATTTTGGAATCCGTAGAGAAGCATGGGTCATAGGGCCCCGCACTTCTATTTAGACACAATAGGGTACACTAGGGCACGCTGGCCACTGATGTTCATTTTACACTCTGTAGAGTGGCGAGAGGCTCGGGAGCCCCGTGCTTTCATTTAGAATCCATAGAGTGGCATGGGGTCTGGGGCCCACGCTTTTATTTAGACTCCGTAGAGTGGTGTGGGGTGCTGGGGGGCATGCTTCTGTTTAAACTCCATAGAGTACACCGGGGCACGCTAGCTACCGACATTCGTTTTATACTCTGTAGAGTGGCAAAGGGCATGCTATACCAGTATTCATTTTAGCCTCCACAGAGTGGAGCAGGGCATAGGGCTCTGTGCTTCTGTTTAGACTATGTAGAGTACACCGAGGCATGCTTGCCGTCAGTGTTCATTTTAGACTTCTGTAGAGTTCCATGGAGTCATGGACAAACTTAGTTTGCTAGGGCAAGAAAATGTTTATTCAACCCCGTTTGTATGGGTAAGCTTTACATTATGTTCATACAGGTGTGATGCGTAGGCTTGTGACTTGGATGCTTAGTCACATTGTAGCCAGCGTAGGGCTCCGCATGGCTAGGCATAGTAGCAGTAGAGGCGGTCATCACTCCAATTATGCTTGAGTGGCTCACTATCTAGGGTGGAGAGATAGTACGAGCCTACTCTGACGGAAGCCATCACTATGTAGGACTCGTCCCACTTTGACTCCAGCTTCTCTGTCGTGGTGTCGTGGAAAGCCCTCTTGAGGATGAGGTCCCCTACCATGAGCTACCGTAGCCTGACCCGCTTGCTGTAGGAAGCCGCAGTCATTTAGAGGTACTTGGTGATATTGTTGGTTGCCTAGACCCGAGCCTCATCAGCGAGGTCTAGCAACAACTGGCGTTCCTTTGGTGGTGCTTCAACTAGCATGCGATGGGACTTTGCTTTAAGACTTTGGGTGTCACGTCTTTGTCACTGAAGAGCAATTTGAGTGGGGTAAAGTTGGTAGGGCGGGTGGTCGTGGTGTGCATGGACCAAAGGACTTTAGGCAACTCCTTTGACCACTTACCTTTTGGAAGTCCAATCAAATGCTTCTTTATTTCATTTGAGCTGGTGCCATTGGCACATTCAATGGTCCCATTTGGCTATGGGTGGCCCACTGAGGTATAGCATATCTTAATGCCATGCATTCATAGAAGGCCTAGAAGACTGCTATATCGAACTACAAGCCATTATCGATAATGACTTCTCTAGGGACTCCAAAACGACATATGATGTTCCACTAGAGGAACTTTTGTGCTACCATGGATGTGATCCTAGTGAGGGGGAAGTATTTTTAGACCGCAATGATGAACCGTAGGTCACTGGGAGTGTGTGGGGGTGGCCCTTTGATGCTGAGCCCCTAATGTGCCAACGGCCACACCGGTTGTATTGGCTGGAGGGGGTCGATGGCGTGTGGGTGAACCTCCCCATCCGCTGACACGACTGGCAATGTTTGACCAATTCCTATGCATCTGAGGCTGCCATGGGCTAGTAGAAGCCCTGGTGGAAAGCCTTCTCAACCAGGGCACGTGGGGACAAGTGTGAGCCACATAGACTATGATGAATCTCCACGAGGAGCTCTTGGCCTTTGCAACATAACAGGCATCGTAAGAGCGAGGCACATATGCCACCCTGTTTGTAGAGCACCCCATCCACCATGTCGAAGGTCCTTTCTTAGTGTGTGAGTCTCCTGGGCTCCTACGGGTCGTCTAGTTCCTCAATCCCCTAGAGGAAGGCGATGATGGGCTCCCTCCAATCGTCTTCCTAGCCAATATGCAAGACCTTAAGGGGCTTCGCCTATTCCTGCAGAGTGGCAGCGAATGTGGGGACTTTGAAGAATACACCAAAGGGGGCCTCACACCCTTGGCTGGCTACTTTTGCTAGGGTGTTCGCTTCCATGTTGTCAACTCTCAATATTGATTTGATAGTGATGCCTAGGAAGTGTCGCTTCATCGCCCTAACTATGGCTAAGCATTTTGTGAGGTCAGAATCTTTGGTCTGACATGATGTCGATATGGCCTGTGATTAACCATGAATCACTATGAAGGAGCACCCTTCTGGCTCTGAGTGCCTTCACTTTGTGGAGGCCAAACAGCAAGGCCTCATATTCTGCCATGTTGTTGGTGGTTATGAACTAGAAGCACACTCATAGGCTAGCCTTGTTAGGATGCAGGGTATGTTACACTAGCACAAATTAAAATTTTTTATTACATAAACCAGATAGGCATGCAAGTACGATACCATAGATCATTACCACTAGATGCACAATGTAGCGGAAATAGAGTTGAAGCAGCCTAGTTCAACATGGCGCACGTCAATCTAGTAGAAGTAGACGATCGTCCTCGAGCAGTAGTTGATCTTCCCCAAGCCAATCGTCTCCTCCTCATGATCATCCTAATTAGTGCCGCAATCGCAGTAGCGTCTCTACCGAAGTCCACACGTCCGAGGATGGAAAAACTGTACACCGGTGTGCTGGCACCAGCACGCATGGCAAGGCCTATTAGAGGTGGTGGCTAACGTTTGGTTGAAGCTAAAATCTGTGAAGTAGATAGGAGTAAATAAGGAAAAATCATTTCTTTTTTCAATTGATGGCTGTTCACTGGAAATATTGGGCATGTTTGGTTTGTGATCAAATTTACCTACACAGCTTGTTTTCTAAGTGGAGGGTTGTTTTTACCAAAACAACATTTTACAAGGGGAAAAAACCGGTTGTATTCGAAAGGGTTTTCTTGTGCCTAGAAAAATACCGGTGGAAACATTTTACATATAGAAAAGGTTATAATCCTCCCAACCAGGCCCTTAGGATTTCTGAAGCCATTCCACCTCCGTGCTCTGAAAATGGCGCTTTTGCGGAATGTCAGAACATGGCGATACTACTGGACTCATTAATTCCTACGGGCATGCAGGGAGCCAGATCAAAACCAGCAGAATCGGTCAAATCCAGGTGGATCAGCCGGGTCACTTAAAACCCAGTTGGGACGATTGGTTTTTTTCCAGATCAACTTCATCAACGGTCTCGTGAACGTGACCGGTTTGACGTACTTTTTGGGTCTAGGTTTTTCCGGTTCAACCGCCAGTCCAATTCAGATCTAATAACTATGATTCTCTCTCGCGAACCGTCAAAATTTTAAAAATTTAACTAATTTTAGTTATACACTATAAGTCTCAGTCTAAAAAAACAGGCACAAAATACACAACCGATCAGTTCAGCTAAAGGCACACAGGCCACCTTTATCTATCCGGGATTCCTCTCAAAACCCAAGCGGCTTTTCTTCGAGAAGTCGGCTTCTTTTAAAACGAACGCAAGAATCCAATCCGAGTCGCTCAGCCCTTTTTCTTCACGCGAGCTGGCTGAACAAATCTGAATCCCATCCTTTTTCTCTCGTAGATCGAGTGCACCAGCCAAAACGAAATACTTGCCTTCTTGTTCTCACGCAACCAACAAGCATACCTCTTGGGAGATGATTCCATACATCAAGTGTATAGTAAATTATACTAATATTGATATATATTTAAGAGTTAATTTTAGTTACCATTTGAATATATCAAAATTAGTACAAGCTATAATAGAAAGGTGAAGCGTTAAATCACTTTCCATCTTTCTATCCAGCCCGCGTGCATGCTCCTTGCACCGCATTAAGTGCCTCCCTATTTTGCCTCATGCAGCATGCACACAAGCCGTGCTGCTCCATCACATCCATTTTCTAGCTCACATGCAGAACCGAGAAACACCTTGGCTTGTTTTGCATGCAAAGGACAAAATAGGACCCACAAACACAAGCACTAATATATTTTTTGAGTACAACTAAGACACACTCATATACACGTTCGTCCACGTGGATATATCTAATACACATGTTTGAAGCGAGATAGAAATCAAGAGTCTCCAGAGTGCCGGCACATGCTTTAACTACTAAATACATCCAAATACATGCGTATTTAAAACACTGTTTATATAAACAATACTTAAGAATACTGTTCATTATATAGTTACTTGAGGTGCACGACGGCACCTATTGCCAACTGAAAGAAGCTCGGTTCCCCCAAGCACTAATATATTTGGTTTCCTTGATTCATGTCGTCGGTTGTGCATACCACGACCTGAGCTGAAGTCCAAAATGGGCCCACGTGGTAGCCAAAAAAATATGGATGAAATAAAATAGATAGAATATGGACCTCATAATTAAATAAAAAAATAATAGCATATCTGTATCTCTAAGTATAATAATTAAATACCCAATAAAATTAGAGTTCATTTGAAAATATTTAATACGGTTCAATAATTTTTTTGCCAAATAATATATTTATCTAAAAAGTGCTAAGCATGTCTATATCCACATCAGTACACCTAAAGAAAGGGCAACAAATGAGAGGTCTCATAGAAATCCTAACCAAGATAAGAAAACTATATCATCAACAGTAGGAATTGAAATCTCGTTTACGTTATGTAAGGACTGCAAAGACGATTGCAAAATTTAGTAGATACAAATGCAAAGTTGCGAGCTATTGGTAGAAGAAAGACGTGATGGAGAGCAGTATTGATGCGCTTCATATTCGTCTCGTGAATATTCTGTCGAGACTGAAAATTATTCACTCCGTTTGCACATCTATGTAAAAGTCCCGAGGTCTATGAGAGTAGAGAGCGGTATCCATACCAGTGAAAGTATTGTGACTTTTATTGGATGTTTCTCTCCCCTCTCTCGAGCACAAGAGGTCTATTTATACTTTTCCATCAATGGTACTAGAGGTTACTATGTTACCCTTAAAAAGGTCCTATAACTATAGGGGCTTTATGGTCTTTCCACCGTTTTGCGCATAGCCTCGGTGCACGATGAACCTTTATGGGCTGCGTCCACCATATCCCCTCTCCTTAGTCTACGGGTAGCCATAACCCCTTCGGTCCGTATAAGGTGGAGGTAGAGCGAAGCCCCCCTCGCCGGTGGATCTACATCAAGGTCGTCTTGTACCGTCCTTACTCCTTTCTATACCTCTTTGCTCTGTGCGAGGAGGTATTTTGGTACCCTTCGTCTTGGTCGAGGAGACGAGACTCCTGAGTTGGCTTCGTCTTATCAATGCGACAATTACAACTTAACTGTATAGTTACCGTTCGAAAGCAATTATTATTATCGTTGCGTGTGCGTGTTTACGTTATCAAAATGGGGGAGGCTAGCTATTTCTCGACTAGTTAAAGCTGGATCAACGATCAAACCACACGAGCAAAGCGGGGGATGTGATGATTACGCGCGTAACCAGCATCAAGCTCAATCATTTTCTTTCAACACAGCCATAGGCTTTTTGCAATACAAACAAATTAAAGTGAGATGACAAAAGCACATCTATGATTCATGCGAATTTCGCTCAATAGAAAAAAGAACCAGAAAGGCAACCCTACATGCACATTACGATTTTGTGTTATGTTATGTTGGATCTATAAAGGTGCCACGTGGTAGCAAGCTAGTTGTTATTACAATGGCCCGTTTTCGACATGACTTTTGACTGCTGCTAGTATGTCTGATAGAAACCAAAATAAAAATCCAGCTAAAAAGTCAAAAAGAACAGAGCCAATAGATTGTGGCTTATAATAGTGTTTGTCCTTGTACCATAGGGCCAGTTTAAAGCCACAATAAGTTTGAGCTCTCTCAAATAAAGTGTTTTTTGCGATTATAAAGAAGACGTATACGTACACACCACCACTCACGCCAACACACGTAAACACAAGTGTCTCTCTTAACACTTGTCTAGAAAGACAACAATCAAAAAATAAAATTCTGATGTTCATATTTATACACATATAAGTACGCTCTCTGTTAACTTCTTACGGAAGCCAATTACTTATAAACAAAATTGTATCATACATAGGGTTAACTTGTAATTTTATTTATTCACTGGCACTTATTCGCACAAGGTTCGGATCTATCTCTATGCGACAGCTGGGGTCCCTAGCTTGACCCTTGGCATCTAATCAAAGGAAAGGAAAGCCAAAGCAGCAAACGATAGCCACCCTTGCATCTTGCAAGCCCAAATAATCAGCAACACTCGAAACACACCTAGTCCCAATCAGCCGCAGAAGATGTCACTGTTAGGGTTTGGCAGCATATTCTCCATGTGGAGTGTAACAAAGTTATAGGCTTACAACCAACCAGTGCCATTGGAAGTCACAGGCACAAGACAGACACAGAATAGAAAGGCAAATTTTGGACATAAATAGCACTGTAGATTATCGAAATTCTAGATATAGCCTCCAAATATCAGATTTTCCGTTTCTAGCCCCTGCTAACCACACGATTTACCGGAGGGCGACACGTGGCAATCGTGCGGCTGAGGAGCGCACGACTACTGTGTTGGCCTGATTGTGCGGTCGGCGACCGCACAGTTCTGTAGCGTCCTGAGTCGTGCGGTGCCCGACCGCACGACCTGGCTGCCATCATGTCCGCACGCCGAAAGCCGGAATCCTGTGTGCTGCTGCTGGCTTTTTCACTGATGTTTAGCTCCTGTGCTGCTGCTTGCCTCTTTCTTCTGCAGAACTTTAACACGCATCGTACGTTAGAGCCATCCCCTACTTCATTCCCTGCATTTGAGTGCCGTGTGACTCGCGATAAAATGAAGAGGGTGGCCTGCGTTTAGAAGGCTTCACTGAGTTTGCAAGCGTAGACAGAGAAGCAACGAAATAGCAAAGCAAGAGAGGGAGCGTAGTGAAGGAAAGAAGAACGGCAAACACGGCATTTGGAGTAATTTTCAGTGGGATCTGAAGTTTTCGCAATTGTGAAAGTTGTAGATCGCCTCGTGAGCTTCAAGAAAAGGTAAATATCATCTCCATGCGTCTATAATGTTATCGTATCGATTAGCCTGTAATTAGCGTAAACGTTATTTACGGAGTTGCTGCATGTCATATTTTGATAAAATATTTGTAGTTGTAGTATATTATATTTTATATTTTATGTGAAGAAATTTTGTACTACTGTTGTAGTGAGTTTAGATGGTGTAAGTGTTAGAACAAGCGTTAATAGAAATTTTCTGTTCAGATTTATTCATTAAATTACATGTACTAATTACAGGATAGAAGCCTTTCAAGAGGCATATTTTTCATCAATTTACTCAGTGTTGTGGAGCCTCGAGTTGTGAATTGGATTCTTGTAACCGAAGGAGAATAAGGTTGATGTCTCATGTCTCTGATGCTCCTACAAATTTCCCTAGCCCCCCATTATTCATATTTCTCTCAGTTCTTATATATATAGAATTATGATCTTCCATCTCCTTTTTAATGAAACAAAAGCTAGCACACCCAAATTCCTGAGGTCTTTTTTTCTTAGAGAAAATTCTTAGGTCTTACAATTGGTTTGAATTGTACTAGTTGCATTCTGTCCTTATACGTAACAACTTTTTGTATTCATGTTTGCTAATTCTTGTAGCCAAAATCACTGAATTGAGTAACAGTATGGCGTACATATTAGATCATGCTATGCATGTTTGTGAGAGCTTGCTTCCATAAATGATAGATTAGGAAAAAATGAGTTATTTCATTTACATAAGAATTCATAAGTTCAAAATGATGAAAAATGAGTAGTTGGATTGGTGAATTAACTAGAATAATAAAAATAATAATAATACAAATTAGGAGACAAATTTGGAAAAATTGTAATTTATTTTTCACAGAAATTAGCAAGTAAGATCCATAAATTAGAGAATTAGGAAAAAAGTACATTACATTACTAATTTGATTTATATAGGAATTTGTTAGCGCACTCTGTAAATAAATTAAAAATTAGATTTACAAGTAAAAAAAGTACCATTCATATTTGTATGGGATAGGTAGAACAACGAAATTAAGATGGAAATATTACGTTGTATGTGGTAGGTGGTAGCTGTTGTATGATGGTACACTTGTTGCATGTTATATATATACTAAGAGGGTTCAGTATGGATATATGTTAGGTACGCCATGGGTGATATCCAAGACTTGTTCGTGTTCTACGGAAGTGGTCTCGTACGTGACGGGCCGTACGTGGCAGACCTGTCTAATTGTGACCGGACCGTGATTCGGGCACGCAATCTGAACACCATGAGCCTGTCTGAGCTATGGAGATACGTGCGTTCCGCATTCGATCAGGCACCGCAAGGAACAAATTACGGATGAGGCAGTGTATGCCGCAGTGGTAGGTGCTGTAAGGGAGACAATGTGGCAACTTATAAAGGTGACTAGTGGCGCTTCATGGGCCAACTATATGGAGGTCATGTGCAATCTTGCCACAGCGATTTATGTAAGGCCAATGGTGTATGTTCACTTCGTGGAGAGGACAGAATCATCCGCCATGGGTGGCTCTGGTGGTGCTAGCGGAGATGTAAAGCTTGGATTACTCTCCGGCGGTCATGAAGATGCTGGTGAAGGAGAAGGAGTCAGTGAATCAATGGGAGATGGAGACCTGCGGAGGCGCGTGGAGAATTTTCAGGCGAATGAAGATGCAGAGACACTACAAGAAATCTGGGGTTTTTTGACATTGTAATTATGTCAAAATATATGGAATTCATGTCACAACTTATAGTTTATGACATGCAGTTGACAAAAATTCTAATGTCAAAAAACCCGCGTCATATTCTGACTATGTGACATTTGTTTATTTATTATCATAAGGTTATGACAATGGATTTTAGTGTCATATTGGTTTATGACTTTGGTTTATTGTCACAAAATCTTAGACCTTGCCACATAGACAAATGCCACGTAGGATCAAAGGCTGACATGGCAGAGGAAAAGAATGTCACAAAATGAATTTTAGCCTGCTCAAGCCCACATAGTAGCTGCCTCTTTATGGGCCACAAGCTTTTTTTTGGGCTGATATTGCCTGGCCTATTTTTTAATTTTCGTTTTTTTTCCCATATTTTTTAAATATTGCAGCCCGTATAAAACAGATTTTTAGCCCATGCAATTTTTTTTGCCCACACAATTCAGCCCATATATTTTTTAACCCACACAATTCAGCCCATATATTTTAATCAGCCCTCATATTTCAGCCCATACTTTTTTCGGCCCACTTAGTGCAGCCCATATATTTTAGATCATACATTTCATTCCAGCCCATACACAAAATTCAGCCCGCATCCACAAATTTACAGCCCATACAACAAATCAGATCTCAAATAAGCATTAGATCATAAGCATTGCACAAGAGTTTAGTAGCTCAGTACATCATTTCATCAATATTCAGTTGCACATCAGTACACATCACTTCATCAGTAGCAACACAGCAGCCACAAGCACAAAGTTACTTTACTTCATCAGTAGCATGGGGCTAGTGGTCATCAGTAGCAGCAAAACTTAGCAGTAGTGATTTACTTTACTTCATCCCGGAGGTCATCAGTAGCAGCAGCCACAAAGCTAGCGCTACTGATTTACTTCATCAGTAGCATGGGGCTAGTGGTCATCACTTCCATGTCATCAGTAGCACAAGGTACGTTACTTCAAGAGTTACTTCATCAGTAGCACTAGCACAAGCACAAGGTACGTTACTTCATCAGTAGCACTAGCACAAGCACAAGGTACGTTACTTCATCAGTAGCACTAGCTGCTGTTGCACAAGAGTTCAATACACCAAAATAGATTCATCGCCTCGTAGACACAGATGTCACCAAAATGAGGCTAGTTGTGTTAGAGAGCTTACTATTCAGCATCAGATGGTGCAAACTTGTTGCCAAACAAGGTACGAAGGAAACCTTGGATTTCAAGGCCTTGCCGCTTCAGCTTCTCGGTTTCTTCTTCATTCTTCCTTGCTGCTTCTTCACTCTTTCTTGCTGCTTCTTTTTGATCTTCTACTTCCTTCTGCAAATCAGCAAGCTGTGACTCCAGTCCTGCTTTTCCTCTCCTCTCAACTTGCAACTCACTCTCGAGCTCACTTACACGATCATTCAGTGCATCAGCTCTAGCATTTTTCTTCATCACTGCGGACTGCATGCCAACATTGCGAAGAAAAGTTGATTTTGCCAGAACATGAGCTACAGCTTGAGTAGGAGTCTTCGGATCTTGCCCTTCTTCTGTTGGTTGAGCAACATACGCCTCCATTTGAGCCTAGCAACAATAACAGCTAAAAATTCAGATTTCAATGCTTACACATGTACTGATATGTTGTGTTGTTCACAATAAGAAATAGAGAAAGGTACTCACAATAGCCTCTTTGGCTTGCTCAGTAAAACCCGACTTGCTGCTGCAGTGGGTGTCCTTAAAAACATCAATCGCAGTTGGTGGCACGTCCTTAAATTTGGTTTGCTTCTAAAATACATAAAAACAGAAACTGAATTAAAGACAGCAGTAGCGGCACTGTAGTAACGGCGCTGTAGCAGCACGTAAATAACCGAACAGTAAATTACATACAGCAGCAGGACAGTAGCAGCAGCATTAACATTTAATTACTTGTATCCTAAGATAGCAGGACAGCAGCAGTACATTGACAAAGATTTCATTGAACCTGACATGCTATAAATCTAAAATTATACGTGGTTTACACCATAAATCCTTATATTTGAATCCCAGTTGTTGTGTTTTGTGGATGGAGTAACTGACAAGTAGGGTATTCAAATTCAATTATATAGGCAAGCTGTTAGGAAGAGCAATAAGCTAATAAAAATTCAATGAGCTACTGCAGAAACATCATGGTGCGACTGCCATTCATCTGAGTTACAGAATGAACCCAGATAGCTAGCACAGCTTTGTTCATCACATCTAAACAGCATCAGTCATATAAAAAAAGGAAGAAATCATGTAAATTAGTGGCATCCTGCATCTAGACAAGTATAATTTAGTTGAACCTTAAATATCGATGCAAATGAGACTGATTTTGCCAGTATTCACAGAACAGGGATCTGCAGTATTACACTCCACCTAAATTATGGATAACAGCATTTTCCATGCAACAAGCACCATTTCTGGACACAAATATCACGAAAGTTTGTAAAAATGAAGTGATTTATCTTACCATGATATAGCATTGAGCAACATAGCTCCGAGATCCGGTCATCTGGTGGTACTGGACTTGCTCACGGCTATTTTTGTTTTTTAAACTCCTTTCCTGTAGAAAGACAAACATTAGTAGACAGGCAATACATATATTCTATAAGGCAACATTTGTGATAGATACTAGCGAAGGATACCTTGTGCTTTGGGTTAGACCACTTGTCCACGAGTTGTTTCCACTCCATGTCAGTCATAGTGGAAAGCGGTGAAGTTGTTCTCACTTCATTTGCTGGTATGTCATTGAAGTATAGCTTCTTGAGCTTGTATCTCATCTGCCGCTGTCCTCTTTTGAGCAAATCAGAAAATGCATCTTTCACCGGCACAGCATCTTGGTCAATGGTGAATTGACCCTGGTCAAGAGCATGAACAAAGATCACTAAATTGACTTACACAAATGACAGCCACATATCTATTTAGTAATGACAAAAGAATGACAGCCACATATCTATTTGATAATGACACAAACTGAAACTAGATAACTAAAAGAAACAGTAAAAAACGTACACCAGTTGAATTTCCAAAAATGCAAGACACATGTATTTAGTAATCCATAAACCACAGAAAAACATGTTTCTAGCAGCCACACATTTTTCTAGCCCCAGCAGCAAAGCAGCTACAGATACTCTCTAACCAAAGTCCAAATATATATAACACTGTATGATACAATGAGCTAAGCAAATATGCCACAGAAAAATATCTAAGCAAAGCAGCCAGGTACCTATTTAGTAATCCATATGCCACAGAAAAATAGGTATGTCTTTAGCAGCCCAGTTACTTACACCAAGTTTTTCATTGTAGTTCTTAACAATAGGTATGGCAGCTTTCTCCTTGTAATGCTTCCAGTGAGTGAAGATTGGGACATGGTCCCGTATAATAATACCAGCCTCTGATGCTAGTTTTGCAGCTTGCAAAGGCTCCTCTGGCCGCAACTTTCCTTCAGAGATATTCACTGGGATCTTGTCTCTTAACCCTCTTGAAATCATATCCAAATCTCTGCCTACGTGTGTTTTGGTGATGCATCGACCTATCATGTAATTTGAAAAACAATTAGAGGAAATCATAGATCCATTAATGCAAATAAATAAATCATTCCGGTTCTTCTGTGGACAGGGTACAATCACTTGCCATTAGTAGATTGCTCATTCTGGTTATTGGACAGGGCATTATCATTGCCAGCCATCATTGCATCTTGTGCTGAACAATCTTGTGGGTCTTCTGAACCATCTTGTGGGTTTGCTGTTGGCACTTCATCACCTGAGGCCAATTCCTTTGTCCTCTGCCTTGTAATTCTTGCTGGTTCCTGACCCCGAATTGCCACTGCCATCACTCTCTTTGATGCTCTTGATCCTCCTGCCGGGACAGAGATGTTGTGTGCCGAACTCTTGGTAACTTCAGTTTCTAAGTCCTGTATGGCATCCTTCATGACACAACAAATTAAAACTGAATGAATAACTCTGCATATTTTAACACAAATGACTAAGCTTTGCACATGAACTGCATATTTAACATAAATGCTCGTTTGTCATGAAGGTACCTTATCAAGTACTGCTTGTTCAACGTCTTCACCATCTTCACGGTCTCCAGGTTGATACAATGAGCCAGAGTCTTCACGAGTAGCAGTAATGGCCTTTCGTCTTGATTGTTTCAGAATTTCCAATGCCTCTCTTATTCCAATACTGCGGAACACCCGACTGTTCCGCATCACATTCTCCATCTTCTGCCTCTCATATTCAGTCATTGGAGCCTCTGTACTTGCACGAGAAAAAGAAATCACTCATTAGTGCAACACATAAATGAAGAAATTTAATGAGAAAATTGTATGATCAATGCACTTAAAGGACACACACACCATGTATATTAAGCATGTGAGAACAAAACATACAGAGTAATGTAACATTTAGAATTTGTACTGAAGTTTCACAGTGAAATATGGAACCAACTACACAGCCTGTCACTTACTGAATTAGATTCACAGTGAAGGTAACTTATCTATATCTTCTTTTTTGTATTATGTTCCCTTACGCTTTTGGTAACTGATTCATATTTTTCTAGACTAATTTGTACAAGAAATGGCTTGGACCTTAAAACACTAAATGTCTTGACTAGTTAATTAATACACATCAAAAGTACGAAAGATTAGAAAAGAGATACACAGTAATGCATTATACACACGTCAAAAACACTAATGCATTATACACCCCCAGCCGCTACGCATTATCTCGCCGCCAAGCATCCTTGCAGCCGCTTCGGGCGCCAACGCTGGCTCCTCAGACTGCAGGGCAGGCCTCCCCTTGCAAATCCCCAAATCTGGAGCCTGTGCCGCCATTCCCCGCCATATGGATTGCAAGGTAAGAGGGGGAATCGACAGGTTACCTTCTGGTTCACGTCCGGTTGAGGGCCGGGTGGCCGATTTCCGACCAGGAGCCATCTTCACGAGTTCAGGAAGCCGGGGGCGGAGTCCGGAGGACACCGTTGGAGACGCAGGGCCTCTTCTGCGGCTGAGGGCCTCTTCGGCGGCGGAGGGCCTCGGAATGAATTGGATTTAGGGTTAGGGTTCGGCGGCGGAGGGCCTCTTTAGACACAGGTTGCAGCCGATGGGGAGTCGGCGGCTGCTGAGAGGAATGAATTGGATTTAGGGTTAGGGGGGAGCGGTGACCTGAATAGGTCATGATGTGGGGCGATTTTACTGTAGTATCCCTGTTCAAAGGCTACCTCTTGTGGGATATGTCTGGGTCGAAATGAAATTTTACCTCTAAAATTTTTGGTCTGCCGCCGAGACATGGCGCCACTACGCGCGTACATGGAATTTTTGGCACACAGCATGCTTTCTTCCTACTAAAATACTGCTTTCTAATATAAAAAAATAGTGCTTTCTTATTTAGACTAATAAACAAGGGAAAATTGAATATATAGGACTAAGTTGGGAGTGCTTTTGTGAAATAGGACTAAGTTATTTGGACTTGTAAATATAGGACTGAGTTGAGCGCCTTCTTGCAAATATAGGATTTTTCCCATTTTAATTTCATTTTAATTTTTCAGCCCTTTTTCTCTACGCGAAAAGACTCTTTTGCCCTTCCTTCCTTCCTCCTTCGCCTGGCCGCGCCGCCGCCTCGCCTGGCCGCGCCGCCGCCGCCTCGCCAGGGCGAGGGTGCGGCGGCGCGGCCAGGCGAAGGAGGAAGGAAGGAAGGGCAAAAGAGTCTTTTCGCGTAGAGAAAAAGGGCTGAAAAATGTTTTTTTACATGATTAGTTGTTTCCCAATTGATTACGGAATCAATTGTGCATACTATCCTCATCAATCATTTGAGAATCTCAATTGTCCAATTAGAGTAGCACTGCTCAGACAAGAACCGCAACGTAGTCCTATCAC
Source organism: Dendrocalamus latiflorus (assembly GCA_017311315.1). Classification (NCBI taxonomy): domain Eukaryota; kingdom Viridiplantae; phylum Streptophyta; class Magnoliopsida; order Poales; family Poaceae; genus Dendrocalamus; species Dendrocalamus latiflorus. The sequence continues at coordinate 16,640,593 of CM029678.1, forward strand.
ATGCTCAAGGCCCTGTTCGATCACTTCTCTAGATTTGGCCGCGTTAACGATTATAGTCTAAATAGGGGTCGTAGTTGAAAGTCATTCTAACACTCGGATTATAAATGTCGAATGCTTGAGATTGTTGCTTCGTTGCAATCTACTCCCTCCGTTGCAAATTATAGTTCGTTTGACTTTTTTTACCCCAAGTTTGACCACTCATCTTATTCAAAAGTTTGTGCAAAATATCACTTCTTTTGTTGTGGCTTGCTTTAGTAATGAAATATCTTGAAGAATGACTTAAATTTGACTATATTTGTACAAATTTTTTGAATACGACGAGTGGTCAAACTTGGGCAAAAAAAAGTCAAACGAATTATAATTTGAAACAGAGAGAGTACGTGTATGTGTGCTAGTACTAGTGCTCGAGATTGTTACTTGTTGCAATCTACGTGTATGTATGCTAGTACTAGTGCCACTCTCGTTGCATCTCTTAACTGAGTACTAGCCATACTCTAGACCCAATCATGATCAGTTGTAGCACAAGTTCAAAGAAGGAGCTTCAATACACGCAATTCATGTTTTTTGTTACTCCTAGATCTTGCTGATAACACAACTCAGTGCACATGCAATTCATGTTTTTTGTTACTCTGTTGCAATCCATGTTGGAATAGGTTTCATACAACGATTGAAGTGTTTGGTAACAAGTGTTTGAAAATAGTTCGAAAATTAGCAAAAAAACAACAATTAAGCAAAAATTGAAAAAGTAGAAAAAAGGGCATAAAAGTGTTTGGAAACAAGTGTTTGAAAATAGTTCGGAAAATTAGCAAAAAAACAACAGTTAAAAAAATGAAAAAGTGGAAAAAAGGGGGCACAAAACCGGGTTCGAACCCTGGACCTAACAGTCAAGTGTGATAGCAAAGGCGACCAAACCAGTCGGACCACTCAGGCGTTTCGATTATGTTCCTCGTAGTATACTATTTGATATGTTCAGTACCGGTACAACCTTATATCAGGAGCAACGACGGTGCCGCTTCCATCTCCAGATTGCATCCAAGAAGCAACGACGGTCTTCTTCCACCTCTGACGGCGACGCGAGGATTCAGCGACCTTGCCGAGGATGGCCCGGGGCAAGAAGGCGGCCCAGGCGCGTGCTCAGACCCGTAATGAGTACGGGCAGTTTTCCCCTGCATCCAAGAGCGTCGTGCCGTGTCGGCGAGGAGCTGTGGCGGCGGCGATTCATCCTCCTCCGACTACATTCTGGTCGGCTCGGATTGGGTTCGTATCCAATCCCTAGGTGAGCACAGAGGGGCGTCATCGAGCCGCGCCAGGGGCCCGTCGTGCAGCTGCGCGAAGGGGCCATCGTCGACCAAGCGTCTACGAGCGGCGGTGGTGACCCCGCCGACGAAGGTGAGCACCTCTTCAGCCCAGCAACCCAAAATCCCCATCAACTCTGCACTATTTGGCCTCCAACCTGCTATTTAGGGTTAGGCTGCTTATTCATGAATAAGATGAATAAGAACCTGTTCAATTTGTACTTGATTTGATACCTATCGTTGCTTTATCAGTTCAGGGGACCATGAAATCCTATTGTGATGACAATTGGTCACTATCAGTTCATATGGCTAAATTTTGCCTAGATAAAATAAAACATATGTCTTGTACAGAACCACTGGAATCAGTACTACTTATGCTTACTAAATAGGCAAGTTATTTAATTTATTTATTTATCTGTGGCTAGATGACAGATTCCTGAATATGGACAGATGACAGATTCCTGAATGTTGATATGCCTTTCAATCTGTGGCTGAACCTTGCAGATGAAAAAGAACAGGTTTGCCGCCATGAACACTCCACAGAAGCTCGACTTCCTCCTGGACAAGGTCAAGTTCCTGGAGGACAAGGTCAAGTTCCTGACGGAGCAAATCGACGCCATGTCAGCCAAGGTCTACAAGAAATGAAGGCCACTAGCAGCAGCAGCTCTCTTTTGTGAATGTCCACTAGCAGCAGCTCTCTTTTGTGAATGTCCACTAGCAGCAGCAGCTCTCTTTTGTGAATGTCCACTAGCAGCAGCAGCTCTCTTTTGTGAATGTCCACTAGCAGCTTGTAAGGGTCCACTAGCAGCTTGTGTGTGTCCAGAATGGTATAATAAGCCATCTATGTACTGTGTATGTATGGAATGGTCGACTGGAACTTGTAGGTGTCAAGTATCATGCTTGTATCTGTATAGAATGGTATAACATGCCATCTATGTGGAATGGAAATATATTATATATGTGCCATCTATTTACTGTCTAGTGATCATCCTTGTCTACACGTCCAGAATGGAAATATTCAGGATCTTTGACATCATGAGACTGATTCAAATATAAATAAGACTGTTATCAGTCTCATCTTTGACATCATGAGACTGATCCAAATATAAATGAAGAAATGGATTAGCTGTGCTGAAAACTGATGTATTAGAACTCAATGGTTACAAGATACTGCTGCTGCTGCTCTGCTGATGCCAACTAAATCAGATACCAGATCAAAGGCAGAAATTCCTGATGAAGAATGAGTGCTGCAGCTAAACAGGTCTGCCTTTGTGCATACCTCTCTTTGTAACATCATCGTGCTCATCCTCGATGCAGTGAACTCAGCAGCCCATTACAGCGCAATTATACACAAAGTTCCCAGATGGCCTTCTGGCAATCAACTTCCACACAGGTGGCTTGTCATCTGGGATCCACGAGTTTTTATATAAATAAGATGGAAATACTATCTAAAATTTGTTGTTTCTACACGTCCAGCATATACAAAACTGTTATCAGGACTGTTTCTGAACAATGAGCCTACATCTGGGATCAGTGGGCAAAGTACATCACATCACAAGGATAAGTTCACTGCAGTTCACCATACAAAAGCAAACATGCAACTACAAACTTCATAGAGACATAGCACTAAGTTCACTGCAGTTCAGAGGGAAGGGAAATGAGGAACACCTGTCCAAATCAGCATATGCCCAATACAGCATACATGTTCAGAAATCCTAGAGTACACTGGCCAATGGCCCAATTCAAGTGCAGTGTCTACAACAATTGCAGTACAGGTTATTTAAACTAAATACAAACCACAACTAAATCTACTCGTAATCACTATCATCGTCATCTTCTGGTGGGATCGTCGGACCTTCATTGTCACTAACATATTGCCATCCAGTTTCATCTTCACTTTCGCCTGACTCATCTTGTTCCTCTTCCGCTTCTCTTTGTACACGGAGGTCATCAACTACAGTAGCATCAACACAAACAACATCTGCACTAGTTGGCTGCTCATTTTCCAGACTTCCTTCAGTATGTTGAACGTGCACACCTTCACAATCATCGTCTTGGTAGGACAATACCACGGCGCTGGGTATATTATCATTGTCATTTTCAGCCACACTCCACAAGTGTCTATGAGAAAATTTTTGAACAACTCGCCAGTTCTCACGATACTTCGTGTCCAGCAAATAAAATACCTTTGTTGCCTGCGTTGCTAGAATAAAAGGATCATCCTTGTACCATAGGCTGCCATGGTTTATGCTTCTGAAGTACCCATCTTCCTTCATTCGAAACTTCTTTCCATGAGTGTCAAACCAATCACATCGAAATAGAACCACTGTCCTATGGCCACTCGAATCTGCGTTGTACCTAAGCTCAATTATTTCCTTCAAGGAACCATAGAAGTCAATATCTTGGTTGTCATGTGTACCCTCAACCATAATTCCGCTATTTTGTGTTCTTCTATTTTTCTCACGGTCTACAGTGTGAAATCGAACACCATTAACAAGACATGCTGAATATATTCGAACTCGTAACTCAGGCTCACATGAAAGTGCAAATAGCTCATCATTTATGTCTTGTTTCTCCACATAACGAAGTTTTGCCATCTGCACAAAATATCATTGGACAGTAAAAAATTTGCTTCTTAAACTAGGAAGAAATTAATGAAATAAATTAATAGAGGTCAAACTCACGTGCTTCTTAAACCAGGGAGAAAATTGCTTCTCAAGGTTTTTCTGAACATTAGGACATCCTTCATTCTCCAACTCCTTCTTGTATACCCTGAAAAAGATAATTAATTAAAAATTTAGGTCTAACAATTAAGTTATCAGAATCAATGAAAATAGTAGATGGGCTGACATACTCAATATACGGCTCAACCTCCGGACAATTGTTTAGCACAAACCAAACCATTTTTTCATAATCATGCTCAAGGTACGTAAGATTTGGTGCTCCAAGAACATAGACTCCATGCTGGAAAACAGATAACTCTCCTTCCGCAATAGCAACACGCTCTTTATTCCTGCCCTCCCGATTGTATCGTGTCTCAACATCATCACCAAAGTACCTCGAGGAAGAAGTCAAGCACTCAGCGGCAACATATGCTTCTGCAATGGATCCTTCGGGCCTTGCCATGTTCCTCACAAACCGTTTCAATGTAAGCAGCCTTCTTTCTACTGGGTACATCCATCCATATTGTACTGGACCTCTAAGAATTGCCTCTTCAGGTAAATGAACAGTCAAATGTAGCATCACATCAAAGAAAGAAGGAGGAAATATTTTCTCAAGCTTGCACAGGATAAGATGAATGTCAGCTTTCAGTCTTTCCAACACATCTAACTTCAAAGTTTTGGCACAAAGTTGCTGAAAAAAATTACCTAGTTCAGCAAGTGCTTCGTATATGTCCTTGTTCATGATTCCTCGGACAGCAGCAGGTATGATCCTTTGAAGAAGAATGTGGCAATCATGAGTTTTCAGCCCTTGGAGGTTGCATCCATCTGCAGTAACACATGTTGCTAAGTTGGAAGCATACCCATCTGGAAATTTTACACTCTTCAAAAAATCACAAAAATCAGTCTTCTGTGGTTTAGTCATTATGTATGGGGCATGAGGAACACTATATGAATCTCCATCACGGATCAAGTGTAAATCCTTCCTAATGCCCATATCTTCCAAATCAAGCCTAGAATTTATACCGTCCTTGGACTTCCCAGCCATGCCTAGAAATGTACCTAGGATGTACTCACATATATTTTTCTCAATGTGCATCACATCAAGATTATGTTGTAGCTTCAAACTTGACCAATATGGCAAATCCCACAAACATGACCTTCGTTTCCAACATAGGCCCTTTATGTCCCGCTTTGTTTTTTTGCTTTCAGGATGCTTTCCTGGTCTGACATCCTTGACCCTCGCTAGTTGCTCCATCAGCTCATCCATGGTAAATTTCTCTGGCTTCTCACGGTTTTCAACATTACCATCAAACATCCTGCTTCTCCTCCACGGGTGGTCCCTAGCAAGAAAACGCCTGATGAGGACATCACTTCTATTGATATGAACACCCCTCTTACTGCTTCCATGAATGATGGGCAAGGTCCAATCACTCGGGCACGTGATCGTCAACTCAACTATCAGGTAAACTCGTTTTTAGGAGTCAATAATATTTCCGCTGAGCATTCGATACTTCCTAAGACTTGTGATTTTCTTGTCCTTAGGAACCATGGAGAAGAACCACGCGAGCTCAAGTGTAGAAGTGGAACCGTCAAGCGCAAGCCAACTCATATTCGCGAGTTCGACTCAGATTCGGACTGCTGGACAGCGCCTACTTCAAATGACCATAACTTTTGATCTAGAAGGTTTCTCGGGGCCCGTGAGTACTCGTTGGAAAGATCTTGGAGTATACTTTCAGATGAATCTGGTCTCACCTCGAAATTCCATCCGAGCCGATCAGAAACTGCAAAACAAGTGGCGTCACTTTTCCAGTCCGAGTCAAAGTGGGCCTTGGGCCTTGTAATCACACTTAGACTATTTGGGCCTGCACTAATCATGGGTGTACTATTCACGTGAACAGTACCCATGAATAGTACCACATCCCCTTTTGTTAGATAAGTGCGGCCTCCCCCACTCCTATTTAAGGAGGTCGCACCCCTTTAGTTTTCCTCGGGTTTTTCTTAAGAGTTTATTCTGCTTAGCAGTTTCGCCGCATGTTCGGTTTGAGGAACCCCAACTTGTGAACTTAAACATTATTCGCAATTTCAGATTGCATCTTTTACTCTCTTGCTTGTGTTCTCGATTCGCTTGCAGGAGATAGCCTTCTTGGCGAGGTCAATCGTGTTCGGCGCGGTTGATAACCAACGGAGCAGTAGTGTAGTGATTGCGAGAGGTTCGATCTGTTTTGGTCGGAGCCTTTGGATCATCAACGTCGAGATCTCCACAATCGACTTATCAGTACCTCTCGGAAGATCGGGCCATCGTCACATCAGTTGGTATCAGAGCAACGGTTGCCCGTGAGGTAATTCTTGTATCCCTAGTTAGTAGATTGGTTTTTTATTTCCTATAGTCCAGAAAAAAAAATTGCCCCACAAAAAGAGTTAATTTCCGCTGTCCAAACCCCGTTGTGCCTTTCAATCTGTTAGTTTTGGTTTGCTAAATTGAATTTGTGTCCGTCATAGTATTGTCTAGTTGCTGGTCATATCTTTGTTCCATTGAAAATCCAAACAAAAAAAAATTCCCCACCCCAAACCCTAATTTCCAATTTCGGCTGATTTTTCCTTCCTCTGCAGCCGCCACCAAAAACATCATATCTTTTGATTCCGAGATTATTTTTGAGTGGGACCACCGCCATTAGATTCAAAAATTCCTTATCCATCTATCTGTAAAATTTCACGTCATTCCAGCCAGGCAGTTAAGAGATATGTGCAGTGAAAGTTGACCCAATTATCTGTTCTGAATCTGCAACAGTCAGCAGTTGTGATTTTTGTGCGAATTTCTGTGTTGGGATTCAGAAGTTGGCCCCAAAACAAAATCTGTATAAAAAGCCGTCAGAAAACAGAAAAAAAAGAATCTGTGAAAAATAAGCATCTGACAAAAAGTTACGGCCAAAATACCGACGTACTGTCCAGTGGACAGAAATCTGAAGTTTTCAGTTTTGGGTCAATCCTTGTGTTCTTCAATTCCAAATTGAATTGGATTGAATTATCTTGTATTTACCACTCCTACACTTTGCCATACACTTATTTTTAGCCTTGTTCCATCCTTGGTTGATCAGCAACATAGGCTAAGTGCTAGATACGAACTATAATTCAATTCTATGCAATTCTAAAATGAACTGATTGTTCTCTATTGCTACCATATTGTGCCTTCCAAGCTACACCTACTCTTGATCAGAACAGGTTCCCTCTTGCAATCGTACCCACGCTCGACACGGTGTCACGAACCAGCCACCGGTTGTACCACCTGCTGCATTGGTAAGAACACTTGTAAGAGTGTGATAAGACGCTTGAGAGTGTGTGATTCTACTTCTCGCCACCTAGTAGTTGATAGGGATAATACCTTTGTGTTGTCTTTTGTTTGCTACTAACCATGGCAGGTGAGACGTCTGATGCGCAAGAGTGTGTTTTAAAGGGAGAGCTCATGACGCTTTTGGATGAACAACGCGCTGCCATTACTGATGACATCGATAGGAAGATGGATACAATGCAACTTTCCATCAATGAGAGCATTGCAACACTCACTACACGCCTTGAAAGAATGGTGAATCGGCCACCAAACAATGGAGGCCAAGATCATGAGGAGGAAGATGATAATGAGAGACAAAACCGTGACGCCGGTGCTGCACGGCCACGACACCGTCCTCATCAGAACCGTCATGGTATGGGAGGTAACAATAATTTTCAGTATCACAATGCTCATGTTCATGATGACCCGTTTGCTAAAGTTAAATTTTTCATACCATCTTTTGCGGGTACCTATGATGCTGAAACTTATCTAGATTGGGAGATGACAGTTGAACAAAAATTTAATGCCCATCTAGTTCCTGAAGTGCATAGAGTCAGACAAGCTACTAGTGAATTTAAAGATTTTGCTATCATTTGGTGGACTCAAGTAGTTAATTCTGGCTTAGCCCCTGATACATGGGATAGATTGAAGGTAGCTATGCGTGCTAGATTTGTTCCTCCTGCTTTTAAACGTGAAATGCGTAAGAAATTGCAGCGCTTAGACCAAGGTAATAGATCTGTTGAGGAATATTATCAAGAACTGCAAATAGGCATGCTGCGTTGTAATGTTGAAGAGGATGAGGAAGATAAGATGGCTCGTTTTTATGGGGGATTAAGGCGTGAAATTCAGGACATAATTGATTACAAAGAGTATAATGATATCAATAGATTGTTCCAGCTTGCTTGTTTGGCAGAGAAAGAATTGCAGGGTAGACAACAAAGGACAAGGAGCAATTTTGGAGGTACGTCTACATCGAGACCAACACAGGAGCAACCCAAGACAGCCCCACCTCCTGTTTTTCGAGCTGCTGCCCCCTCTGTGAGTAGGGCGCGTTCAGCAGCACTGCCACCACCATCACGAGCACCCGAGGCGAGCAAATCTACTAGTGTGCAAGCACCAGCAAAGAGCTCTTCATCGGTTGCTTCCACGGGCCGTACGACGGGCATTGTGTGCCACCGTTGTAAAGGGATGGGCCACGTCATGAGAGATTGCCCAAGTCAGCGGGCGTACATTGCGACAGAAGATGGTGGTTATGTAAGTGCTAGTGATGTTGAGGATGAATATGCTCTTGCAGCTAACCTTGCAGGTGATGATGATGATCATGAGACAGATAGTGATGGTGAGGAGATTTTAGGTGCCGCTGCTACGGCGAGTTATAGAACCATAATTGTGCAGCGAGTACTGAGCACTCAAAGAGAGCAAGAGGAGAAGCTACAACGTCATAATTTGTTTCAGATGTTCCTCATCGTCAAGGATTGCCGTGTTCGTGTTATAATTGATGGCGGGAGCTGCAATAACTTGGTGGATTCAGGATTGGTCAAGAAGCTTGGCTTGACCACACGTGCGCATCCTCACCCATACCACATTCAGTGGTTCAACAACAGCGGTAAGGTGAAGGTAACACAATCTGCGAGAGTGCAATTTTCCATTGGTTCCTATCATGATGTTGCTGATTTCGATGTAGTACCTATGCAAGCATGCTCACTTTTATTAGGTCGCCCATGGGAATTTGATACCGATGCAACTCATCATGGTAGAAGTAATAAATACTCTCTTGTGCACAAAGGAAAGAAAATAACTTTGCTACCTTTGACACCCACTGAAATTGCTAATTGTGATAAAGAGCTAGCTGAAAATAAGAAGAAAGAACTTGAACATGAATCTGAAAATCAGCAAGTAGTGAAGGATGTTTTCCCACCTAAGAAAGAGAGGTTGCCATCTAGTTCTAGGACCGAGGGAATTAAATTAAAGAGTTGTGTCATGCTTGCAACCAAATCTGATCTTGCTGAAATTTGTCATGATGAAATGCCATGCTATGCTTTGATATGCAAAGATGCTTTATTTTCACTTGATGATATATCTAGCTCTTTGCCGTCTGCTGTCACTAACCTTTTGCAGGAATTTGAGATTGTGTTTCCTACTGAGATACCCCCAGGGCTGCCACCAATTAGGGGTATTGAACATCAAATTGATTTGATTCCAGGAGCTTCCCTACCCAACCGTGCGCCATACCGAACCAACCCGGAGGAGACTAAGGAGATTGAGCGTCAAGTGCGAGACTTGCTTGACAAAGGGTACGTACGTGAGAGCCTTAGTCCATGTGCTGTTCCTGTACTTTTGGTTCCAAAGAAAGATGGGTCGTGGCGTATGTGTGTTGATTGTAGAGCTATTAATAATATTACCATTAGATACCGTCATCCTATTCCTAGGTTAGACGACATGCTTGATGAATTAAGTGGCTCTACAATGTTTTCTAAAGTTGACTTGCGTAGTGGATACCACCAAATTAGAATGAAACTTGGAGATGAATGGAAGACGGCATTTAAAACTAAGTTCGGGTTATATGAGTGGCTAGTGATGCCTTTTGGTTTAACTAATGCCCCTAGCACTTTCATGAGATTAATGAACGAGGTTTTACGTGCTTTCATTGGTAAGTTTGTGGTAATTTACTTTGATGATATATTGATTTACAGCAAGTCACTAGATGAACATCTTGAACACTTACGTGCTGTTTTTGTTGCTTTGAGAGATGCACGTTTGTTTGGTAACCTCGAAAAGTGCACCTTTTGCACCGATCGAGTTTGTTTTCTTGGCTATGTTGTTACTCCGCAGGGAATTGAGGTTGATCAAGCCAAGATCATCGCTATCCAGAGTTGGCCGCCTCCTAAAACGGTCACACAAGTGCGGAGTTTTCTCAGGCTCGCTGGTTTCTATCGGCGTTTTGTTCGGGATTTCAGCACCCTCACTGCACCATTGAATGAACTTACAAAGAAGGGTGTTCCTTTTACTTGGGCCACCAATCATCAACAAGCTTTCGACACTCTCAAAGATAAGTTAACACATGCCCCTTTGCTTCAACTTCCTGATTTCAGCAAGACTTTTGAATTAGAATGTGATGCTAGTGGCATAGGTCTTGGGGGTGTGTTAATGCAAGAAGGAAAACCTGTTGCTTACTTTAGTGAAAAGTTAAGTGGTCCTAGTTTGAACTATTCTACCTATGATAAAGAATTATATGCTCTAGTTCGAACTTTGGAAACATGGCAGCATTATTTATGGCCCAAAGAGTTTGTAATACATTCTGATCATGAATCCTTGAAACATATTCGAAGTCAAACCAACCTGAACCGTAGACATGCTAAGTGGATTGAGTTTATTGAATCTTTTCCCTATGTCATTAAATATAAAAAGGGCAAAGAAAATGTGATAGCTGATGCGTTGTCTAGGAGATATACCATGCTTTCACAACTTGATTTCAAAATCTTTGGGTTAGAGACAATAAAGGAGCAATATGTGCATGATGCTGATTTTAAAGACGTGTTGCTAAATTGTCAAGAGGGAAAGGGTTGGAATAAATTTGTTGTGCATGATGGTTTCATATACCGTGCTGGCAAGCTATGCATTCCTATTGGCTCCGTTCGTCTTTTGTTGTTACAGGAGGCGCATGGAGGAGGATTGATGGGCCACTTCGGCGTGAAGAAGACTGAGGACATTCTGTTCCACCATTTTTATTGGCCAAAGATGAGGCGTGACGTCGAACGCTTCATTTCTCGCTGCACCACGTGCCAAAAAGCTAAGTCACGACTTAATCCTCATGGTTTATACATACCTCTTCCTGTTCCAAGCGTACCTTGGGAAGATATTTCTATGGACTTTGTTTTAGGGCTTCCTAGGACAAAGAAGGGGAGGGATAGTATTTTTGTTGTCGTGGATAGATTCTCTAAGATGGCTCATTTTATACCATGTCATAAAAGTGATGATGCTACACATGTTGCTGATTTGTTCTTTAAGGAAATTGTTCGCTTGCATGGTATTCCGAATACGATAGTTTCAGATCGTGATGCTAAATTTTTTAGTCATTTTTGGAGAACCTTGTGGGGAAAGTTGGGAACTAAACTGTTATTTTCCACTACTTGTCATCCCCAAACTGATGGACAAACTGAGGTAGTCAATAGAACATTGTCTACTATGCTTAGGGCTGTGCTTAAAAAGAACTTAAAAATGTGGGAGGAATATTTGCCTCATGTGGAATTTGCTTATAATCGTTCGCTGCATTCTACCACGAAGAAATGCCCTTTTGAAATTGTTTATGGTTTCATACCTCGTGCACCTATCGACTTGTTGCCTCTTCCGGCTTCAGAAAAAGTAAATTGTGATGCGCAACAACGTGCTGATTTCATACGTAAGATGCATGAGACAACTAAAGAGAACATTGAGATTATGAATGCTAAATATAAAGTTGCTGGTAGTCAAGGACGCAAGCATATTACTTTTGAACCGGGTGATCTTGTGTGGTTACACTTGCGTAAAGAACGATTTCCTGAATTGAGAAAGTCTAAACTCATGCCTCGTGCAGATGGTCCTTTTAGAGTGCTTGAACGTATTAATGATAATGCATATAAGTTAGACTTGCCTGCAGATTTTGGGGTTAGCCCCACCTTTAACATTGCAGATTTGCGACCTTGCTTGGGCGTGGAAGATGAGCTTGAGTCGAGGACGACTCCAATTCAAGAAGGGGAGGATGATGAGGACATCACTTCTATTGATATGAACACCCCTCTTACTGCTTCCATGAATGATGGGCAAGGTCCAATCACTCGGGCACGTGCTCGTCAACTCAACTATCAGGTAAACTCGTTTTTAGGAGTCAATAATATTTCCGCTGAGCATTCGATACTTCCTAAGACTTGTGATTTTCTTGTCCTTAGGAACCATGGAGAAGAACCACGCGAGCTCAAGTGTAGAAGTGGAACCGTCAAGCGCAAGCCAACTCATATTCGCGAGTTCGACTCAGATTCGGACTGCTGGACAGCGCCTACTTCAAATGACCATAACTTTTGATCTAGAAGGTTTCTCGGGGCCCGTGAGTACTCGTTGGAAAGATCTTGGAGTCTACTTTCAGATGAATCTAATCTCACCTCGAAATTCCATCCGAGCCGATCAGAAACTGCAAAACAAGTGGCGTCACTTTTCCAGTCCGAGTCAAAGTGGGCCTTGGGCCTTGTAATCACACTTAGACTATTTGGGCCTGCACTAATCATGGGTGTACTGTTCACGTGAACAGTACCCATGAATAGTACCACATCCCCTTTTGTTAGATAAGTGCGGCCTCCCCCACTCCTATTTAAGGAGGTCGCACCCCTTTAGTTTTCCTCGGTTTTTCTTAAGAGTTTATTCTGCTTAGCAGTTTCGCCGCATGTTCGGTTTGAGGAACCCCAACTTGTGAACTTAAACATTATTCGCAATTTCAGATTGCATCTTTTACTCTCTTGCTTGTGTTCTCGATTCGCTTGCAGAAGATAGCCTTCTTGGCGAGGTCAATCGTGTTCGGCGCGGTTGATAACCAACGGAGCAGTAGTGTAGTGATTGCGAGGGGTTCGATCTGTTTTGGTCGGAGCCTTTGGATCATCAACGTCGAGATCTCCACAATCGACTTATCAGTACCTCTCGGAAGATCGGGCCATCGTCACATCAACGCCGATGGCCAATGTAACATATCTTATTCCTTATCCTTTTGGAGCAAGGGATTTTGTCACAATACACACAAGCATAATAACCTCTTGTGATTCTACCTGACAATGTGCTCAAAGCAGGATAATCATGAATGCACCAAATTACAGCAGCATGTAAATCAAATTTCTTCCCAATAATTGCATCAACAGTAGGGACGCCTTTCCAAAGCTCTAACAACTCCTCAATAAGTGGCTCCAAGAAGACATCAATATCCTTTCCTGGGCATTCTCGACCAGGGATAAGCAAGCCCATCATAAAGTTGGATTGCTCCACACATTCCCATGGAGCAAAATTGTATGGGATAAGAAACACTGGCCACATGCTATACGAGGAGCTCATCTTACCAAATGGATTGAAACCATCAGTAGCAAGGCCAAGTCTGATGTTCCTTGCATCTTTTGCGAACCACCCATACTTTCTGTCAAAGTCTTTCCATGCCTCACCATCAGCTGGATGGCTGAGCTCATTCTCCACTGCCTTCCTTTTCAACTTGTGCCACTGCACCTCCTCTGCCATTCTTTTGGAAGAAAAGATCCTCTTTAGCCTAGGAATCAATGGAAAATGTCGCAAAACCTTCTCAGGAATCTTCTTCCTTCCATCATTGTCTTTCCATCTTGATGCACCACAAACCGGACAAACATCTTTCTTTTCTAAATTCTTCCGAAACAGAACACAATTATTCAGGCACACATGGATTGAATTGTATCCGAGCCCCAATGCACGTATAAGTCTCTTTGCTTCATCGTATGTTGCAGGAATAGAGCAATTTGGGAATGTTGATGACAACAACTTCAGTAGCGCTGTGAAAAAGCCATTAGATACTCGGTAAAATGACTTGATATGAAGTAACTTCACCACAAATGAAAACCTTGTGCAAGGACCACCAGGGTACAGTTGTTGCTTCATCTCTTCCAATAGAATTGCGAACATAGACTTTTTCCCTTTACCTTCCTCTTCAGCTGTGTACAGCTCCTCTACCATACCATGAATTCCATCATCAGGGTCATCTTCTTCATCCGCATTCATGCCAAAATCCTCATCAAGACTAGTATGTTCACCAACATGGTCGTCAATTTCATGTGGTACAACCTCCAATGGTTCTCCATGATGTATCCATCTAGTGTAAGTACTAGCCATGCCATGAATATACAAGTGATCCTCCACTTGTCCTTTAGGTTTGCGAACTCGATTCAAACAACGACGACATGGACAGATCATCTCTTCATCATCACTGAATCTCTCTGAAACAAAGGTCATGAATTCATTCACCCCATCCACATGTTCCTTGCTGAACATCCTACTATTGATCCAAGATCTTTCCATCTGCACCAAATCATGAGATAAACTTGGTCAAAAAAATTGACATATATATGATACTTGATCGAAATTATCAAACATGTGGCATGCCATTATTTATATTCAGTCTGTGCACAATAGTTGAACATTGCTTTACCCCCACTAATTGGTTAAGCAAATGCACATAAATCAGGAAGCAGTAAGCAAGTAACAGGCACTAATATACAAGACTATTTCCCTAAAGCAAATTGGTACCTTTCTTGCAGCCTAGCACTCTCAAGAGAAGAAATCAAGGGTGCTCCCGCAGCTGCTATGGGGATCAGCCTCGCCGGCACCTACTAAGCCAGCCACGCCGTCAGCGGCCGGCCACACCGCGATGCGCGCCTAGGCGCTGGCCGCCGCACTGGCCGAGACACGCGCCCAGCTGCTGGCCGCGGCGCTGATGCGATGCGCTCCCAGCCGCTGGCCGCCGGCGCCGACGCGATGCGCTCCCAGCCACTGGCCGCCGCCGCCGACGCCGACGCCGACGCCGCGACGTGCGCCCAGTTGCTGGCCGCGGCGCTGATGCGATGCGCTCCCAGCCGCCGGCGCCGACGCGATGCGCTCCCAGCCACTGGCCGCCGCCGCCGACACCGCGACGAGCGCCCAGCCGCTGGCCGCCGGCCCTCCCGCGAAGCTCGCTCAGCTGCTGGCCGCCGCCGCCCGCCCAGGTGTCCACGCTGCTGGCCGCACAAGGAAAAGAGATGACGTGGGCTGTTTGGAAGCCCATAAATAGGTGGGCTGAAAATAAATAGTAGAAAAAATGGAAAAATCAGATGACGTAGCAACAGGACATGCCAACATGGATAAAAATATTTTAAAAAATCTAATAAAACATTTTTTGACATTTGACATTTGTCATAGACTTATGACATTTAAAAATTAGACCTTTTGACATAGTAAATATTGTCACTACATGACATTAGACTAGCTGCATGACATTTGTTGTGACATACAACTTTATATTGTCACTAGGTTGAATTGGCTAAAACATCATGTCATAAACTAGATTATATAATGACATTATAACCCGTTGTCATACTAAAAATGTCAAAAAATCACACATTCCTTGTAGTGAGAGGTGGTGGGCCGCCCGTGTTGATTGTCATGAGTACCTTGTGGACCAGGTGGAAGAAGTGCAAAGTGAGAAGGAGGAGGATGTGGAAACAGCTAGTTCAGGAGAGGATGAAGATGGCAAACCTATAGCGGGAGGTGTGTTAGGTGGTGTTTTAACCACCGACGTTGCGTACGTGTTGTCCAGATTGGACGACATCACAGCGGAATCCCTAGTTCTGCCACGGGCGGAGGAGGCAGAGTGGGGATTCAATGAGGGCACACTCCTTTTAGGACAGTGCTTCCGTAACAAGAGTGCTACGCAGCAAGCTATTGCCACATACACCATCAACATTAGCCGGACATATCGGGTGCACAGGTCCAACCCTGACACCTACATTGTCAAGTGTGTCGACGGCTCCTGTCCTGGCAAGGTCCGTGCGCAGCGGTTCAGGGGCGCTGCCATGGACTTCCGGATAACAGTGCTGAAGGATCACACTTGTGAGCTTGCAGCGCCACTACATAGGCACGGCAACATGAAATCGTCGTATGTTGCGGAGCTGATAAGCCATCTTGTGGTGGCAAATGTGTCCATTTCTCCTAAGTTTCTGTTGGCGGATGTAGCGAATACGGTGGGGTTCGATATCAGCTACAAGAAGGTGTTGCGGGCGAAACAGAAGGTCCTGCAGCGTATGTTCGGTACGTACGAGGAGGCATACGATCTGGTCCCAAGAATGCTGCATGAAATTGCAGAAGCAAACCCAGACACATACATTAACAGGAAGGAGCGGGTTCATGGTATGCAAGGGCCGAATTGTTTTGTTCTTGACAGTGTTCTGGGCCTTCTGTTAGGCAATAGAAGGGTTCAAGTGGTGCCGTCCAGTGCTAACAATGGACGGCACATTCCTATCTGGCAAGTACAAGGGTACTATCCTCACCGCGGTTGCAGTTGAAATGACCAGTTACTCCCAGTGGCATTTGCAATTGTAGAGAATGAGAATACAGATAGCTGGCTGTGGTTCCTTGCCAATGTGAAACGGGCCATAGTCCAAGATCGGCCCGAAGTGTGTGTCATCTCGGACCGTATGCAGACTTGCTATCTGCATTGCAAATGATGCAGAATGGGACGGAGCCCCCTTTCCAGTGGAATGACATGAAGAACCGGTGGTGCATGAGGCATCTTGCGGCGAACTTCCACAGAAGGTTCCATAGCAAGGACCTAAAGAAGATGTTTAAAAAGCTTTGTATGCAGAACCAGAAGAGGAAGTTCGAGGCCTTATGGAGGCACCTCGATCAGGAGACCAGCAAGCATGTACAACGTCTCAAGCAGGCTGAAGCTGGGACCATGGAGGGAGACTCGACGAGAGTTGGGGAGTTCACACAATGGGTTCAGTCGAATGCACCTGACTTGGAGATGTGGTCTCTACTACATGACACCGGCAGAGCAAGGTATGGAATCATGACAACAAACATGTCTGAGATGTACAACGGTGTTCTGAAGGGCGTGAGATCCCTACCTATCACGACAATCGTGGAAGAGAGTTGGAACCGTTCAGTTAGATACTTTGTCAATAGAACTATGATGGCGAAGAAGCATCTCGATGAAGGCAAAGATTTATCTGAGGTAACGTAGGCTTACATGAACAAGAAGATGGAGAAGGCTCGTTCGCATATTACTCATACCATGGATGGCTTAAGGAGGAAGTTCGAGGTCCGCCTCAGACAGAAGTACATGATGGGTCACACTATAGGGGATCGTAAGCAGATATGTACGATTGATGAGAGAGCATCTTGTACCTGTAACAAACCACAACTTCTACACAAGCCATGCTCCCATGTGTACGCAGCATGCGTGGTATGGCACCAGACGCCCACGCATTACATCTCAAAGTACTACGACATAAAGCACCTATTTCAAACCTGGAGTACGGAGTTCCATTCCTACGGGGTGGACATGCACTACAGGGACCTATGGCCAGGGCAGGTGAAGTGGGTGCCGAACGATGCTTTGAAGCACGTCGACCGTGGGCGACGACATGGCCATCGCATCCGTAATAACATGGATGACAACCAGCGTGGGGATCGGGTTCGGCGCTCGAAGTGCAGACTCTGCAAGACGATTGGCCATTCCTTTAGGTAGTGCCCAAACAAACCGATATCAAGTAACGCTCCATAGTACGAAGCACATAGTTCTTCGTTGCTGACTGTTGGTTCCGTGTTTTTCAATTTGTGAGGGCCTTTGTTTTGCTCATCTTGTGTATGCGAGCACATGAGCTTGCAACATTTATCCTCTGCTGAATGTATCTTACGGAAATAGTTGCATGTACATTTTTTTTGAGTCATTTGCTCGAAATTATGTTGTCACTTATTCCACATTTTATTGTCTTTTGTTGTCATTCACTGCAAATTATGTTTGTTGCATATTATGTTGTCATTTGTTGCACACTTAATTGTCATTCGCTGGAAATTACATTTGTTGCATTTTCTCTTATCACTGTGTACTAACTTTTTTTCCTTCATCGGCAGGAGATGGCGTACGAGTTGCTAGACCCCTGTTGCGATAACCAGCACCGATGCGTGATGTGGTCATCTGGTGCCGGTGCTCTGAGTTTGATCCTTAGGCATGCGGCAACCATCGGTACATCCCACTGCTATGAGACATCGGCCTATTGCCCATTGCTTGCATGCTGGATGTGCCGCATGCATTGCAGTTCGATGCGGTGTTGCTGTCCGCACTCGTCAATCGTTGGAGACCACAAACTCATACGTTCCACTTCCGGTGGGGCGAGATGACTGTTACTCTTCAGGACATGTCTATGCTTACAGCTCTACTCCTCTGTGGTGCAGCAGTAGTGCTACCCCCAAGGCGACAAACTAGAAGGTCCCCTAGGTGTATGGTTCGGTCACCCGATCCTAGACAACGTGTCTGGTGTGCCACATTTGTGGCTACGACAGTTCATGACCTGCCCCGTGCACGCTTCTCAGGAGGTGGTGCGGACGCACCTCATTGCATACCTCCTGTTTTTGTTCAGGTGGGTCTTGTTTCCTACCACAACTAGAGACTCTATTCATCCTAGCTACATACACCTTGCAGAGTCCTTGGCGGATGCCTGGCCTAGCCAGGTGCCACAGTACAGCTGGGGATCTGTAGTCCTTAGCGCCACGTACCGAGGCTTGTGTGATGCTTCTGAAATTTTTTACCTACAATTAAGGCATCATTCTAATATGACAAGTACGTACGCATGTGGCCACTGTAGGTAACAGCTTGCATTACACATACATAGATCAACCCTCCAGCGGGAGAAGACATGATAACAATAAACACAAGATAGAACATAACATAAAACATTATAAACATAGAAAGTACATTGCACTGACGACACGAAACAATACAAACATTGCACGTAGAGAAAACATAGAAAGTACTATAGGCAACAAAATAAATTAAAACAACAGTCCCAGCGCCACACCATCAGCACAACAATGAACACAAGAAAGAAAATACCATACATGGAACGAACACAAGATAGAAAGTGTGCCTACTGGTAGAAGGTGCCTCGCGCTACCCACATGGAATGTTCCGCAGGGGGCCGCCTCGAATGTGGCTAGCCGTCGTTGTAGTGGCACACACATATGCAGCTAGAGTTCGTGTAGCAACATGTGGGATCATACGAGCTTTCTATGTTCACAACCTCCTCGTTGCCCCTCTCGCATTGCATCTATTGGCGGATGTCATTGCTCTCCTAGTTGAGAGTGCCGATTCGCTCTTCCAACTCTAAGATTCGATCCCATAATGTATCCATGTACATGACAACATGAAGTTCATGAGGAGGGTCGATCCAGCGGGCGAAGTCGCATTTCACCATCTGCGGGAAAGGACGGTACACATGAAGGCTCCGTAAGCAGTAACTAAAAATGTACTATTAGCAATTTGTACCCCGGAGTGTGGGCATTGGAAGAAACGTCGCCCGCCATCAAAATGGCCATCCAGGACCTGCACGACCGCATCCTCATTGTGTCTGCATTTTGGCCACACTGGTTGAGCACGCTGGCTTGGGGTGTGTTTGGTTCGTGGATGGAGGTTGTATCGTATATCCTGACTGAGTGGATGCAGGCTGAGTGGAATCGTATTTCAGAAAAAGAAGATGTTTGGTGAGGTTGTATGAGCGGATGCAAAAAAACTGAGATGCTGTTTGGTTGCCTGTATGAGCGGATGCAGTCTACCAAACCTGAGAGGCTGACACGTGGGACCGCATAAGAAACATTGCATCAACCCATCCAGGATGGCCAGTGAAGCTCATTTTGAGCGTATCCACCCATCCAGGATGAGGGCGTATTTTTGCATCCGCTCATGCAGGCTGCATCCACTCATACAGGCAACCAAACAGGCTCTTTCTCAGATTATACGGATCCACCCAACCAGGACGAAGGAGATTCAGGCAACCAAACACACCCTTGGTATCAAGCGGTAGTTAGGACCGAAGACCTCCCTCCTTTCCACAGGAAGGTCTTCCTTTGGTGACCCCGCTCCGACTGGCCCCTCGGCTTCCGTCATGGCATGTTTCTGCACGACGGAGAAGGTACTTCTTCATTTGATTTACAAGGTTCTCTGCTCCTACTGTCATGGGACCCCAACTGTGCTTTTTATATCAAACGAGAGAACTTAGTGCAATACCACATGATAAAAGAGGCCAGCTTTGTGCACGGACATGACAAAAGAGGCCAGGTTTGCGCAGTGACATGACAAAAGAGGACTGCTTTGCACAGAGACATGATAAAAGCGGGAAGCTTTGCGCAGTGACATGACAAAAAAGGTCAGCTTTGCCCAGAAACATGACAAAAGAGGTCAGCTTTGCGTAGTAACATGATAAAAGAGGGCAGCTTTGCACAGAGACATGAGAAAAGCGGGCAACTCTGCGCAATGACTTGACAAAAGAGGTCAGCTTTGCGCAGTGACTTGACAAAAGAGGTCAACTTTGCGCAGTGATATGATAAAAGAGGCCAGCTTTGCGCAGTAACATGACAAAATAGGGCAACTTTGCCTAGAGATATGACAAAAGCGAGCAGCTTTGCGCAGCGACGTGACAAAAAAGGTCAGCTTTGCGCAGAAACATGACAAAAGAAGACAGCTTTGCGTAGAGATATGACAAAAGATGGTAGCTTTGCTAGGTTACATGACAAAAGAAGACAGCTTTGCACAGAGACATGACAAAAGTGGGTAGCTTTGCGCAGTGACAAGACAACAGAGGTCAGCTTTTCGCAGTCACTTGACCAAAGAGGACAGCTTTGCATAGAGACATGACAAAAGAGGGTAGCTTTGCTAGGTGACATGACAAAAGAGGGCAGCTTTGCGCAGGGGCCAAAAATAAATCACATCATGCCCCTTTGGCGTATAAAATGAGGTGGAATGCATCTGCGAGAGAGTACTACACAACCTACCACTACATCATACATTCCTTCTCCGTCGAGATGGACAAGAGGCAGAAGAAGCAATGGGACAAAATGATGAAGCAATGGGAGGAGACCCGCAACCTAGCAAGGTCTACTGCGGCTCGCGAGGAACAAGCAAGGGCTGCTGCGGCCAGGGCCAAACAAGCTAAGCGTGCCACGAGGTCACACACCCTAACAACGCCCCCCCGTAGGAGCATGTCCATACTAAACGTTCCAACTGAATGTTTGCCACAACACCCCACCGAGGGGAAGACGCCACCCCTCTGCTGGTGCAGAGACCCATGCAAATTCTTCAAGTCTAAGCAGCGCCTCAACCTAGGCATGCATTATTGGGGTTATTCGAACTACTCTTCTGACTATCCTGACCGCCGTTTCGACACGATCAGCTATCGGCAGCTGGTAAGGACTACTTACAATGTGTCCCCCCACTATTTCTAACTAAAGTACGTAATAACAAACTCTCTCTTCTGCCCACAGTCCCGGGAGCCGCTATGTATCTACCGCAAGTGGATCGACCTAGAGATCCACCCACATGACCAGTAGACTCTGGACTATCAGGAGTGGAACGACAAAAGGGCATGCGAGATCCGCGAGGAGGAGCGTCGCCAAGATGAGCAAACCGAGTGTATACGTTGGGAGACAGAAGCTCATCTCGAGGCATGCACGTGCAAGCAGAGCAAGGCTCGTGACAGGGAGCACGAGAAAAAAAGAGAAATGACGACCAAGGCCAAAGACGCATATGAGGATTTCAATGCCGAGCTTGCAAGGAAGGGAAAATGGCCCCGGTCTACACAGTAGGTTGGGCCATTCCGCACTACTCGCCTTAATACCTAATTTATTTCCATGCTAAGAAGACGCATATGTATCGTATGGCTACTTCAGTTTGTTGTAACCAAATCATGTGCGTCGTGTTATTCCCAGTTTATTATGAAATCTATTTTAACTACCAACATAAAATGTCGTCGTCTTTTAGCATTCAATTCTTCGTGTGCTCCATATCACTTTCCTTCCTACTAACCAGTCGTTCCTATCCTAGTCATGCACATAAAAGTTTTCATGAAATTTCTTGTACTACAACAACGTACCATGATCGCAAAATGTTTTTGCGAACCGAACATATTTTTACCGTTCACAATGTGCAAAAAACACAAAACGGATCAACCATTACACCGCACTATAATTTACCTCTGTACGTACGAGTTATTTAGGGCTCAATTGTCCCTACAAAATTCTTCCGAAAATTAACCGCACTATAACATGGCACGACGATCGTACCCTTAAGAACGTCCGAAAATATTTTAAAAAATAATAATCTAAATAAATATTTCCTACATGTATCATCTGCAACGCATAACGAATTTTCAAAATATATTTCATAATTTTTTGCATCTCCTCTTCTATATTATAAAATTGCTACAGACTCCAAACAAAATAAATTACATGTAAATATGCGTAATATTTATAATTAGAAAAAATTTGCGCAACTAAATACAGTCTTATCAAAACAAAAATACAAAACTTATACCTCATTTTGTGCAAATAGCAGCTAAATCGATAAACCCTAATCCTAAACAGTACACACCCAAGTCGTGTGGTCGGGGATCACACGATTTCGGTGTCGTGCGCTCCCCGTTCGCACGATTGCCACATGTCACACCCATGAAAATTGTGCAGTTGGGAGGGAACTAGAAACGGAAATGCATAGATTTGAGGGCTAAATCTGGAATTTGGATGTGCTACAGTACCAATTATGTCTGCATGATTTTTCAGAGCCTTTGTTGGGTGCATGCAAGGCTGCGGCTGAGCTGACAGCTGACCAAGCTAGCTAGGTGCCTAGCTAGTCAGCTAGTGGAGCTCTGTGGCTTACAAACTCAACGTACCATTCTTGTGTTCATGCACTGTGGCTGTGCCTGTGCTGGAAAATACAGTAGAAAAAGGGTGGATGGAGCTGGATTGGATGCAATGCAAGTCACTGCTGCTGCCGCTTCTTTTAGGTGTCACTCCGGTGCCAATAAAAGGCTGTTGGCATTTTGCTGCCATGCGCACAAATGAAGGAAAGCCTTCACCAGAAATTGGTGTTACCTGGGGTGGAGGCCTTCGCTCATTGGCTGAAACCACCACTCCAGGAAAATGGGTTCTGAAAGAAGCTCATTTGTTTCAGTGGCGGACCCAGGAAAAAAATTTAGGTAGCGCGAAGTCCAGTGACGGACCCAGGAAAAAACTAGGTAGGTTGAAGTCAGAAGCGTGAGATTTGGAAATCTCAAATACAACATCGTACAATTAGTGAAACATAATATTAGAAACTAAAAATATAGCAACCCTAATATCAAAAGAGTGTTAATAATTTAATCCTAAGTTAAAGCATATTCTTATGCTACCCCCCATTAACAATTTAAGCACAGATTCTAAAATACTAATTAAAAACATGAGCTCTAGAACATTTAACTGTACATCCTAATTAACAGAGCAGCAGGTGAACTAAAGTACCCTAAAACATCATAGCATGAACACAATATTAAAGGTCTATAATCAGGCAAACATGAACGATATGATAATAGCTAGGCAGCATTGGTGATACGATATTGACCAGATAAGCTTTAGTGATCTGCTAGTAGCCAAGTAACTTTAGCGATGTGATTTTTAGCGATATGATATTAGCCAAGCGATATGATATGAACCAAGTAATTGTAGTGATGTGGTATTAGCTAAGCGATATGATAGGAGCCAGGTGACCTTAATGATACGATTTTTAGCGATATAATACTAGTCAAGCAAGCATGGTTGATATGATAATTATACTTAATGGTAAGGTGAAAAATAAACTGGAAACATGCAATTTGTGAAATAGAAAGGTCACGGCCAGAGGTATTTGTCTTAAGCATGCTCGGTGGACAAGCTGCACGAAGAATTTAGAATGCGCAACTATCCGAATATTCTCTCAAAAGCTATGTGCGAACCCCGAGGTGAAATTCCAGATCACAGTTCTCCTTTGATCATTCCTTACATGGACCCAACACAAAGACATACATGCATGCAATGGCAATCCATGCCCTCACGTAGCAACTAGATAACCATGCATGCATGCAACTGCATGAACTCACGCAGACGGGTGTGACGCGTCGGCAGTATTGGCGATGAGCACAAAACTGGAGTGGCTGCATGGCGACGTGGGCGACAGTGAACCATCAACTGGGCGAGTGCTCTTGCGTCGCATGCATGCAGCGAGCGGCGGCAGGCGTTGGCTAAAAGGTGATGCGAGCAGGTGGCCTCACGCGCAGAATCGCACGGCAGGTAAGCGCCGAGAGACGGGAGAGCAGGCGCGTCGTGAGGACCATCGCACGGGCGGGCACGACGATTAGGGGTGGAAACGGATCGGATACGGTCGAATAGTCTCAAATACGAATACGAATCCATATTTTTAAAACGAATACGAAGACGAATTCGAATATTTTCAAATACGGATACGAATATTCTCGAATACGAATACGGATTTTCTCGGATACGAATATCGGATAAAACGGATTCCTAACGGTTTTGCCGATTTTTCATCGGTTTTTGACCGGTTACCAGTTTTAAACCGCATAAATTCAAGTTTTGAATCACAAAATTTGTACGGATTTTTCATGGGTTCTAAAAACGGATCGAATACGAATCGAATAGTCTCGAATACGGATACGGATACGAATATTCTCGAATACGAATGCGAATACGAATACTCTCAAATACGGATACGAATATTCTCGAATACGAATACGAATATTTTCGAATACGGATTTTGCTTACCAAATTCGGATTTCTCTCGGATACGAATATCGGATAAAACGAATTATCCGTTACCATTTTCCACCCCTAACGACGATCGTTGGCGACGTGGGGGTGGGGGGGACCGGCCGGCGAGGGGAGCTCGGGCGGCCGCCCGGGCTCGCCCGAAGGGCAGGTCCGCCCCTGATTTGTCTAATGCATGATTGGTCAAGTCAGTGCTTACTTTCAGCTTACTTTACATAGTAGTCGTATAGTAATTCCTAGATTTGTTGTGGTATATAAATCCCAGACTCCAAATAGTCCCATACAATAAAAAGCCTCTCGGTATTTTTTCCATATTAGAAAAACAAAATTTTCATTTTTCTAGGTCCTGTTTGGAACGATGGACATTTAGGAATTTTTGTAGGAATATAATCCTATAGAATTTTTTTCCTATGAGAGCCTTCGAAACGTTGGGATGGCCCAAGGAATTTTCGTGGACACTTTCCTTTTCTCCACATTTTGAAGGATTCTAAACATGGGCTTTTCACCTTGAATTTCCACTCACAGTCCAAGAAAAAAACACACTTTCTATCCCCCATCTTCTCTCTCTAATCAATAAAGATTTTCCTACAAAATTCCCGTAGAGAATCCAAACAGCAATGTTGTATAACTGCGCCTTTCCAATTCATGTAAAAATCCACTAGCCATGACATCTACTTCCTGTTTTTTCTTATTCCTATGTTTTTTATTCCGTGCGTTCCAAATGGCCCTTGATGTCTATAGCATGCATGATTATGATACATACCCTTATGTAATGAGCAGTAGTAACATTACCCTTTCAATCTTAATGTTTGCCTAAAATGGAGTTTTATTAAAGTATGACCAAGCTAGTAATCTCGACTTGTCAGACAATTATGTGTGCCAATGATCTATTAAAAGAAAAGTAGCAACTGCAACTAATACATGTAAGCTTGCATTTCAGCATTCGTATACTGTACTTTAGTAGCTATTTTTCCTTTTTTTTTTTGTTCATTTTTTAGAGGAGCCATTTTTGTTCTCCAGTGCATTAGACGTAAACAGATTAGAGCCCAAATTTGGCGCACTTTGACGTACACCTCATACAGCCCACTTTTTCCAGAGATGGGCCTGTCAACCTTATTGCTTCTCAGATAAAGGTAGCATACAGCCCACATTTTTCGAATGAAAAAAAAGTAGATTATAACTAAAATTACACTGTATTTGGTTAAAATGAGCGGAGCTATCAACTTTTTTCTTAAAAGGTACAAGCCTTGAAACACATTCTTTTAGATAAATCAATTTTTGAACAGAAAATATCCAATGTAAGAAGAAAATAAAACTTGGCTTAAAAGTCATCATGATATACTGTATTCTTTCATTCTGACTAAAAATATTATTCTAGAACTATACCATGCTGCGACAGAACGTACATGATGGTTAAACAGCTAACATCTATATCCTAAGTCAAGACCATTTCTACTATGTACCGTATTAATTTTTGTTTTTAATATGATCATGAACCATGCACCTTCCCTTACCTTGCCTAATCACCGCAAAGCCCATGAAAATTTACCAAATCAATCAGGTTAACCTGCCCCCAGAAAAGTCCAACTTGCTCCAACTGCAGCTAGTAAAATATGGAATCCAAAGTGGTAACGGTTTGTTTCATCAATCTTTAACTGCTCATTTGGCATGCAGATCATTGGATTGGTCAGATGTGTTGAGAAACCGTCGCTGGCGACCAGTCCCGAGCGATTCCTCTGCTGGAACAAGAACGAATCAATCACAGAATCACATAATAATAGATTGAACACAAAAGGATAGAGAGAACTCCTGGTATTCTTTATTGCTCTCAATTGCATCAGGTGTACATAATAAGGGGGTATAGGTCCCTATTTATAGCCTACGGTGGGGTGCCCATATTGGGCCAGGATTCTTGGTCTTGGGCCTAGTTTCTCAACACTCCCCCTTGGGCACTCACCCGACATAGTCATGCCTCGTTAAAACTCTATAAAAACCAGTGGGAAAAATTTGGAGAAAGAGTACATGATATATGTAATGCTGCGATGCACGAATTGCCTCATTAAAAATCTTGGTCGAGAAACTTTATGGAAAACTCGTCAAGGGAAAAAGAGTACAATTCACCCAATTTCATTTGGTTTTCAGGACTTTATTCTTTGGGTACTTAATCTTCATGATTAAGATTTACTAGCGGGCTTGTGAGAATTCTCCCCCTGAATTCTGCACTTCTCTAAGCCTCATCATTCCAATTCCACGCACGCACCTTTCAAAGCTAGATGCGGGGAGTGACTTAGTGAATAAATCTGTGAGATTTTCACATTACTTAGTATGCAGTACTTTAATCTCGTCCATCTTTTACAATTCATGTGCATAGAAGAACTTGGGGTTGATATGCTTTGTGAGATGGCTCTTCACATAGCCCGTTTGTACTTGTGCAACGCAAGCGGCATTATCTTCATAGATAATTGTGGGGGTTTGCATATTGTTCTGAAGGACTACGGGTAGGCTACGCTAGCGCAAATTAATAAAAATTCTACCCGTAAACCAAGATCACTGCAGTTATAGATCACGGAATTACCACTAGACGCGCAGGTGCGGAATTGATGCAGCACGTCGGGGCAGAGTAGTCGTACTACGTCGATGCAGCACGTCGGGGCAGAGTAGTCGTACTACGTCCTCGTCCACGTCGCGGCGTCCCACGTACAACTCCTCTATTGCGGTTCGTCCAAACGCTACAGATGCAGCGCCGCCAAAAGGTATCCACACGTACGGGAGGAAGCGACGCACGCCAGATTACTAGATCCGCGCGAGCGCCCAGGGCGTGGGAGGGGTGGCGGCCAGGGTTTGAGGAGGTCACGGAATCTTCAACCCTGTGCGCCCTTGCCCTCCTTTTATAGACGTCCTTACAATGGGCTTCTACGAATGGAGGCCCATTAGGACTCAATACCCAGTCTAACCCGGATCCAATCCGAATTAGGCTTCAGCCTTTAAGTGTGTGACCCTATAGGTTCACGTATGTTTAGACATGACGCGAGTATACCTACTCGGTCAATAGTTGGTAGCGGCCTCTAGCAAGACGTGCCAACTCCTAAACATACACAAAGATCATATCGGACGAACCATCACAACTTTATGTACATGCCAATCCCTTTACCTCACGATATTTGGTCGAGCTCCAAGCTGACCACTCTTTCTCGATCCTGTGATCCGGAATCCCTTACTAGGTTAACTCTTAACCTTAAGTAGCATGGCCATGCATTTCTGGATCCGATCACTCGAGGGGCCCAGAGATATCTCTCTCAGGTAGAGAGGGGAAAATCTCATCTCGACTGACCATGCCTCGTAGCATGCTTCATGACAAACCCGAAAACTACCTTTATAACTACCCAGTTACGGAGTAGCGTTTGATAGCCCCTAAGTAGGTCGATTCACATCTCAAGTACATGCGACAATCTCAGGTCTAAGGACAAGGCGTACACATTGTGTAGAGAGAGAACCATAAGTATAATTGTTATGTCTCATGTTGGGTCAGTCCAACCCCATGTTCTAAACATGTGTCCACATTATTGGTTTGACATCTCCATGTCTATGACCTGTGAAACATGGTCATCAACCGATACATGTGCTAATCCATCATTCACGTGTGTCCTCACATGAACTCCGACCAGGGACAACTTTAGAATAACCATATAAGTAAAGAGTTTCACAAACAAGTCACATACTTGTTAATCAACACAAAGGCAATATTCAAGGAACATTTATTAAATCATGGATACAACGAAATATCATCATCTCTATGATTGCCTCTAGGGCATATTTCCAACAGTCTCCCACTTGCACTAGAGTCAATCTAGAAGATATCTAATACCCATAGCTCTTGTGTGCACCTCATGCTTAGGCTGTGGGAGAGGCTTCGTCAAAGGATCTGAAATATTCAAATCCGTATGTATTTTGCATATCTTCAAATCTCCTCGATTGAGGATCTCTCGAATGAGATGAAACCGCCGCAGTACGTGTTTGTTCTTTTGGTGATTCCTTGGCTCCTTGGCTTGCGCAATGGCCCCACTGTTATCACAGTAAAGATCCAGAGGACTGCACGCACTAGGAACCACACTTAGTTCAGATATGAACTTCCTTATCCAAACACCTTCCTTTGCTGCTTCAGAAGCTGCAATGTACTCGGCCTCCGTTGTAGAGTCAGCAACAGTGTCCTGCTTGGAACTCTTCCAACTGACCGCACCACCGTTCAAAATGAACACAAAACCCGATTGCGATTTGTAATCGTCTTTGTCGGTTTGGAAGCTTGCATCGGTGTAACCATTTACAACGAGCTCTTCCTCACCTCCGTAGACTAGGAACACATCCTTAGTTCTTTTCAAATACTTGATGATGTTTTGAACCGCTGTCTAGTGACTCTTACCGGGATCAGCCTGGTATCTGCTCGTAACACTTAGAGCATAGGAAATATCTGGACGAGTACATATCATAGCATACATGATAGATCCAATTGCCGAAGCATATGGAATCTTACTCATGCGATCTCGCTCATCAGTTGTCGAAGGACACTGAGTCTTGCCAAGATTTATGCCATGAGACATGGGCAAGAACCCTTTCTTTGCCTCCTCCATGTTGAACCGTTTCAACACTTTGTCAATGTAAGTACTCTGGCTTAATCCTATTAGCCTTTTTGATCTATCTCTATAGATCTTAATACCCAAAATATATGCCGCTTCCCCTAAGTCCTTCATTGAAAAACTATTTTTCAGTGAGGTCTTAACGGACTCGAGCATAGGAATATCATTTCCAATCAGTAATATGTCATCTACATATAAGATTAGAAATACGAGCGAGCTCCCACTTGCCTTCTTGTAAACGCAAGATTCTTCTTCGTTTTTGATGAAGCCAAACCCTTTGACCACTTCATCAAAACGAATGTTCCAACTCCGAGATGCTTGCTTCAATCCATAAATGGATTTTTGAAGTTTGCATACTTTTCTAGCATTGATTGGATCGACAAAACCCTCGGGCTGTATCATATACACGTCCTCGGTTAAATTTCCATTAAGGAAAGCCGTTTTGACATCCATCTGCCATATCTCATAGTCGAAATATGCAGCAATAGCTAGAATGATCCGTATAGATTTAAGCATCGCTACAGGCGAGAAGGTCTCATCGTAGTCAACTCCTTGAACTTGCCGAAAACCTTTTGCGACAAGTCGAGCTTTATGGATATGAACATTTCCATTCATATCAATCTTCTTTTTATAGATCCATTTGCACTCTATGGTTTTAACACCATCAGGCGGGTCAACCAAGTTCCAAACTTGATTGTCTCCCATGGATGCTATCTCGGATCTCATGGCACTTTGCCATTTCTCAGAGTCTGGGTCCATCATTGCTTCCGCATAGGTCGTAGGCTCATCATTGTCTAACAATAACATATCTCGCGCATTGCGGAGCCTTTCCGACCTTCGTGGTGGTGGTGCTTCCTTTGCCATGGGTTCCTCAACTTGTTCTGCCACGTGGGCATCATTCGTCGAGTCTTCCCCGATTGGTTCATCTTGAACCTCTTCAAGCTGCACCGTTCTTCCACTTGTTTCCCTGTTGAGAAACTCTTTCTCTAGGAAAACACCATTTCGAGCGACAAACACTTTGCCCTCTAGTCGGTTGTAGAAGTAATATCCAAAGGTTTCCTTCGGATATCCCACGAAAATGCATTTATCCGACTTGGGTGTGAGCTTGTCCGACTGTAGTCGCTTGACAAATGCCTCACATCCCCAAATCTTTAGAAAAGACAAACTGTGACTCTTCCCAGTCCATATCTCATATGGTGTCTTAACTACGGATTTAGACGGTACCCTATTAAGTGTGAAAGCTGCTGTTTCTAGAGCGTAACCCCAAAATGACAATGGTAGATCTGACTGGCTCATCATCGATCGAACCATGTCCAACAAGGTCCGATTACGCCGCTCGGATACCCCGTTCTTTGAGGCGTTCCGGGCGGTGTTAGCTGTGGAACAATTCCGCAACTCTTCAGATGATTGCTAAATTCATGACTCAAATACTCGCCACCACGATCAGATCGCAGAGCCTTAATTTTCTTGGCACGTTGATTTTCAACCTCATTCTGGAACTCTTTGAACTTTTCAAAAGTTTCAGACTTATGCTTCATTAAGTAGACATAGCCATATCTACTAAAATCATCAGTGAAAGTTATGAAGTAATGAAATCCACCTCTAGCAGTCGTGCTCATTGGTCCACATACATCAGTATGTATGATTTCCAACAAGTCTGATGCCCTCTCAAAAGAACCTTTGAAAGGTGACTTGGTCATCTTACCAAGCAAACAAGCTTCACATGTCTCGTATGATTCAAAATCAAACGAAGTTAGAAGACCATCATCATGGAGCTTCTTCATGCGCTTTTCACTTATGTGACCCAAACGACAATGCCAAACATAGGTGGGATTCAAATCATTAGGTCGAAGTCTTTTAGCATTTATGTTAAAGATGGGCGCATCATCAAGATTTAAAATAAATAACCCATTCACAATGGGCGCAAAAGCCACAAACATTTCATTTTTAGAGATCAAACAACCATTGTCTTTACTTGCAAATGAATAACCATCTCTCATCAAACATGAGGGGGATAAAATGTTTCGACTCATACTAGGAACATAATAACAATTATTCAATTCCATAATAAATCTTGAAGGAAGCTGAAGTTGCATGGTGCCGACGGTCAACGCAGCAACCCTTGCTTTATTTCCGACGCGAAAATCAACTTCACCTCTTACGACTCCTCTACTTCTTATTAGCCCCTGCATCGAGTTGCAAATGTGAGCAACTGATCCGGTATCAAATACCCAAGAGTTAATAGGAGAATCAGCGAGAAAAATGTCTAAAACATTTATGACAAGTGTACCATGGGTGGAAGTCTTACTTCCAGCATTCTTCTTGCATTCCTCGGAATCCATGTACTTCTTGCAGTTTCTCTTCCAGTGGCCAGTCTCTTTACAATAGAAGCATACTGTCTCAGCTCCAGGTCCTGCATTAGGCTTAGGCGTTGGCTTCGAGATCATATCTTTAACCTTGCCCTTATTCTTTGCCCATGGCTTCTTACCCTTTTTCTTGAAGCTAGACTTGTTCTGCACAGCCATCACATGGCTAGGCCCTGCACACTTCTTGATGTCACTCTCTGCTGTTTTGAGCATCCCACAAAGCTCATTAAGGCCCTTTTCCACCCCATGCATATGGTAGTTCGAAATGAAATGTCCATAGCTAGGTGGAAGAGACGCCAAAATGAAATCAGTTGCCAACTCTTGGCTAATTGGAAAACCAAGTTTATCCAAAGTCTGACTGTAACCAACCATTTTGATCACATGTGGGCCTACGGGTGCACCTTCTGTTAACTTGCATTCCAGAAAAGCCTTAGAGACATTGAACCTTTCAGTCCTGGCCTGTGTCTGGAACATGTCCTTAAGCGCCATGATCATATCATACGCTTCCTGATCCTCAAACTGCTTTTGAAGGTCAGGTTCCATGCATGCAAGCATAAGACAGCTAATCTCAAGAGAGTCATCACATGCTTTCTTGTAGGCATTTTTAACAGCAGCAGCCGCATTGTCAGCAGGCTCTTCTGGGATTGGGGTGTCCAGAACGTTTTCCTTTTTATCTGCCCTGAGAACAATTCTCAGGTTACGGACCCAGTCCGAATAGTTTGTTCCATTTAATTTTTCTTTCAAAAGAATCGATCGCAAAGCAAAAGGGTGTGCGCGGTTGTTAGATGCCATTGATCTACAACAGAAAATGCAAAATACTAAGACAAATAAAACCATGATAGAGTAAAATGTATTAAACAAATTTAATAGAATGTACTCCCACTAAAATCAATATCCCTCTATTGATTCTTAGCGATTCAAGATCCGCAATTAACTAGTCTACTAGTGAGCTTTTGCATCACCGCTAGGAGACAAGGTAATTCGGTAAGTAACACCTTTACTAATCATATCTCTATATGACTCTTGTTGTTGGGTGACATCTCTATGCCTCGGCGCCCAACCTTTATGCCCCAAGGTCCATAACCTTTATGATAACCTTGTTAAGTTCACCAACCCTTATGCATGTATGTATCCGATACAAACCCATCTAGTCAAGGAAAGTCGATGGTGCCCTAATTTTATAGACCCACCATCAATTTACAAGACATGGGATGGTGCAGAGTTTAGTTGGGAGGGCATATGTTTAACTTAACATTTTGTGAGGGATCGTTATACTTCTACCATTCAAACATGCATAGGAGTAAAACAATTGGAATAGCATTCACACAGTTGTGACTCAGTATGGCCCATTTTCTCATGGTGATCTCCATCGCCATAGAATCTGTCCACCATGATGATCTCCATCTCCATGGTCAATGTGTGCCATCCCTCCAAGTACTAATATAAGCTATTACTCATAACAGCTAGTAATAAAATACATGGATACAAGGCATCATCACAAGTCGGCACGCAGGCCGTTAATACAATACTTTGACAACACAATGGCTCCAGCCGTGTTGCCGAACCCACGACACGCAGGTCATGAAAATATTACAAACATGCATCACATACACATTAGGCCATACTGGTCACATACATCCTGCAAAAACAAGTTATGCATAGATTCGCAATCTACCGGATAAGGGGGTCGAGGGGGTTTCCCCCCGCGGGGTTCGAAGGGGCAGCGCCCCTCGCGGTATCTTTTACAATTCATGTGCATAGAAGAACTTGGGGTTGATATGCTTTGTGAGATGGCTCTTCACATAGCCCGTTTGTACTTGTGCAACGCAAGCGGCATTATCTTCATAGATAATTGTGGGGGTTTGCATATTGTTCTGAAGGACTACGGGTAGGCTACGCTAGCGCAAATTAATAAAAATTCTACCCGTAAACCAAGATCACTGCAGTTATAGATCACGGAATTACCACTAGACGCGCAGGTGCGGAATTGATGCAGCACGTCGGGGCAGAGTAGTCGTACTACGTCGATGCAGCACGTCGGGGCAGAGTAGTCGTACTACGTCCTCGTCCACGTCGCGGCGTCCCACGTACAACTCCTCTATTGCGGTTCGTCCAAACGCTACAGATGCAGCGCCGCCAAAAGGTATCCACACGTACGGGAGGAAGCGACGCACGCCGGATTACTAGATCCGCGCGAGCGCCTAGGGCGTGGGAGGGGTGGCGGCCAGGGTTTGAGGAGGTCACGGAATCTTCAACCCTGTGCGCCCTTGCCCTCCTTTTATAGACGTCCTTACAATGGGCTTCTACGAATGGAGGCCCATTAGGACTCAATACCCAGTCTAACCCGGATCCAATCCGAATTAGGCTTCAGCCTTTAAGTGTGTGACCCTATAGGTTCACGTATGTTTAGACATGACGCGAGTATACCTACTCGGTCAATAGTTGGTAGCGGCCTCTAGCAAGACGTGCCAACTCCTAAACATACACAAAGATCATATCGGACGAACCATCACAACTTTATGTACATGCCAATCCCTTTGCCTCACGATATTTGGTCGAGCTCCAAGCTGACCACTCTTTCTCGATCCTGTGATCCGGAATCCCTTACTAGGTTAACTCTTAACCTTAAGTAGCATGGCCATGCATTTCTGGATCCGATCACTCGAGGGGCCCAGAGATATCTCTCTCAGGTAGAGAGGGGAAAATCCCATCTCGACTGACCATGCCTCGTAGCATGCTTCATGACAAACCCGAAAACTACCTTTATAACTACCCAGTTACGGAGTAGCGTTTGATAGCCCCTAAGTAGGTCGATTCACATCTCAAGTACATGCGACAATCTCAGGTCTAAGGACAAGGCGTACACATTGTGTAGAGAGAGAACCATAAGTATAATTGTTATGTCTCATGTTGGGTCGGTCCAACCCCATGTTCTAAACATGTGTCCACATTATTGGTTTGACATCTCCATGTCTATGACCTGTGAAACATGGTCATCAACCAATACATGTGCTAATCCATCATTCACGTGTGTCCTCACATGAACTCCGACCAGGGATAACTTTAGAATAACCATATAAGTAAAGAGTTTCACAAACAAGTCACATACTTGTTAATCAACACAAAGGCAATATTCAAGGAACATTTATTAAATCATGGATACAACGAAATATCATCATCTCTATGATTGCCTCTAGGGCATATTTCCAACATGTTCATCCCACATGACTGCTGGATGTGGTGAACCATTCGGCGGAGCCAAGCGCACTCTTGTGCGGCTTCATACAATGCTATAATTTCTGAATGGTTCATCGAAGTAGCTACAAGGCTTTGCTTAGACGATTTCCATGAAATTGCAATTGCACCACACAGGAATACATAGCCTATTTGTGACTTTGCGGTATGTGGGTTCGACAGGTACCCAGCATCTGCATAGCCAATCAAGTTCAGATCTTGATTCTTTCTGTAAAACAATCCAAGGTCCTTGCTTCCTTGGAGGTATCGGAAGATATCCTTTACGCCCTGCCAATGCCTTTTGGTGGGCTCTGCACTGTACCTTGCTAACAGGTTTACGGCAAATGCAATGTCCGGTCTAGTGCAGTTTGCTAAGTACATGAGTGCTCCCACTGCACTCAAGTATGGGAATTCCGGTCTCAGGACTTCCTCCCCCTCTTCCCTAGGTCGGAAAGGATATTTTTCTTGCTGTAAAGACCTCCCGATCATCGGTACTTTCGAGGAAAATGCCTTCTCAAAGCCAAACCTTTCAAGCACCTTCTGAGTGTAGGTCGACTGATGTACCAAGATTCCTTCAGGGACATGCTCAAGCTGCAGGCCTAAGCAAAATTTGGTCTTGCCCAAATCTTTCATTTCAAATTCTGACTCCAGGTAGGAGCTTGCTTCTTTTATGTCTTCGGCTGTCCCGATGATGTTCAGATCATCTACATACACAGAGATTATACAGAATCTATTCTGGGATCGCCATATAAATACACAAGGACAGTCTTCATTGTTCGTGTAGCCTTTCTTGCAGAGAAAGTCGCTTAAGCGATTATACCACATTCTTCCAGATTGTTTCAGTCTATATAGTGACTTTCTGAGTTTCACACTGTACAGATCTCTATTTGCTTTGTCTTGATTCGGGAGAGGGATTCCTTCAGGGAATCTCATATAAATTTCCGAATCCAAGTTACCGTAAAGTTATGTAGTCACAACATCCATCAATTTCATTTCTAAGTTCAAATTCACTGCCATTGAGATCAAATATCTAAAGGTGATTCCACTCATGACTGGGGATTAGGTTTCTTCATAATCAACTCCAGGAGTTTGAGTGAAATCTTATGCTACCAGCCTTGTTTTGTATCTCACTACTTCATTTCTTTCATTTCTCTTTCGAACAAATACCCACTTGTGCCCAACGGGGTGTACATGGGGAGGTGTACGGCATACAAGCCCAAACACCTCTCTTTTGTTCAGAGATAGCAATTCAGTTGCTATTGCCTTCTTTCAATCTTCCCAATCTGATCTTTTCTTACATTCAACGAGCGATGCAGGCTCGGGATCAAGATCGATGATTGTGGCAATTTTCTTTGCGAAGTAGATATCGATACTGGCTGTTGTCCTATTCAGGGACTCTCCCGTGTGCACGTAATTTATAGCTATTTCTTCATGAGTTGCTTCTTCCGGAGCTTCACCTTGCGCATCGCTTCTTTCAATTGCGGTGGCAAGTCCCTTTAGTTTTTCGGCATGGATGTGTGCGCACACATCCTTGCCGATGGGGATATTCAGATCCGGTATGCCCTTTTCTGAAGGTGTCACACTTGTGCAAGGTCTCAACTGGCTCCCCTTCTCGTTCTGGGGAACTTCAATAATCGACTGTGATAAGTTCTTCTTATCCTTTTTCGCCGGGCGTCCCCGGTTACATTGGACTCGAGGAGTCGGAGTTCTCGTCCTTTTATTCTGAGGCCTCTGGACGGGATTAGGGATACCTTCAATTTTCTTTGGTATTTCAACCCTCTCCGGTGCATTGCGTGCAGGCACATGTGACTTAATCACGCTTTTCAAATCACTAAAGTGATCGGGCAGTTGGTTTGCTAATACTTGCAAGTCTATGATCTTCTGGACCTCTTTTTCAGTTTCACTAGTGCGCGGGTCATGTGCATGAATTCTCGTGGCTTCCCACGTAATTTCCCGATATTTTTCATCAACGGGTTGATTTCCTCCCCCTAATGACGGGAAATTATCCTCATCGAAAATACAATCAGCGAAGCGGGCAATATGCAAATCTCCCGTCATGGGTTCCAAATACCTGATTATGGATGCAGTCTCATAACCAACGTATATCCAATCTTACGGAGATGACCCATTGCAGTACGCTGCAGAGGTGGTATAGGTACATAAACCTTACATCCAAACCTCCTGAGATGAAAAATTTTCGGTGGTGACCCTTGCGCTAGTTACATAGGTGAATGCATGTTGTAGGCCGAAGGTCTAAGGTTGATGAGATTCGCTGCATGAAGGACTGCGTGTCCCCAACATGTAACTGGCAAGTTACTTTTATGCAAGAGGGGTCGGGCAATAAATTTAATTCTTTTAATTAAAGCCTCTGCCAAACCATTCTGGGTATGGACATGCGGTACCGAATGCTCAACTGCAATTCCCATCGCCATGCAATAATCATCAAATGCCTTTGAAGTAAATTCGCCAGCGTTGTCCATTCTGATGGACTTGATGTGATGATCAGGAAACACATTTCTAATGCGAATGATCTGCGAGATTAATTTTGCAAAGGCGTGGTTTCTTGTGGACAACAATCCCACATATGACCATTTCGAGAAAGCATCAATGAGCACCATGAAATACTTAAATGGCCCTGAGACGGGCTGAATAGGACCGCAAATGTCTCCCTGGATGCGTTCCAAGAATGCAGGGACTGCATCCTTCACTTTTAGAGTGGAGGGTCTACTAATTAGTTTCCCGGTGGCACATGCAGGGCACACAAAATTTTCATGGTTCGGAAAATTCTTCGCATTAATATTATGCCCATGCGAGTTATTTATTATGTTTCTCATCATCCTAAGGCTTGGGTGGCCTAATCTGTCATGCCAGAGACAGAAGAGTTCAGAGCTTCTAAATACTGTCTTCAGAACAGTGTACGCCACAAGCGCCTTAATGTTGGTATAATATAGCCCAATTTCAAGTGAAGGAAGTTTTTCTAATACCCTTTTGCCGTTCTCTTCGCGCTTCGTGATGAGCAGGTATTCCTTACCGTACTTTTCGACAGTCTCAACGTGGAAACCATTGGCGTGAATATTCTTAAAACTTAGCAGAGTTCTAGTCGATTCTGGGTACAATAGGACTTCTTCAATGACCAACTTTGTGCCCATGGGAAGTATAATTGTGGCTCTTCCAGAACCGATTATACATGCATCGCTTCCGACAATTGTCGTAAGGCTGCCAGTGCTCTTACGAATCGACTGGAAATATTTAGTCTCTCTTAAGATGGTATTCGTTGTGCCACTGTCGGCAAGGCATACTTCCTCCATAGGGAGCCACACGTGTTCTAATATAACGTATTTAATTAACATGTATTAGAAGGCATACAACACATAAATAAAATAAGCCAATATCAGAACATATAATGCCATTATAAACTGAATAAATGAATGTATTATTCCAAAATCATCCAACCATTATGAGAAAACAAATCCTAAAGCACCATCCATGCAAGTTCTAAACTTGTCCATTAACACAAAATAAATGACAATTAACGTATTATGCATTCTGTGCATCAGACGGAATCAACTAGAAAATCATTGACTTTTTCGGCTATTTTCTCAGGAGTGATGTTCTCCTCAATAGAGATCATGGTTGTGGCCGCCTCTAAGTCATAGGAGGGTGCTGTTGCTTGGATGGGTTCAACATCCATCAACTCAGGCAGTTGCTCAACATGCTCCCCCTCGACTGCTGCAAAGTGTGCTTCAGGCTGCCCTTTGCCATTCTTCTTTTGAGCTTGGTGGGCATCAATGACATGTTGCGGTTCTTTGCATATCCGCAACCAATGCCCCCACTTGCCACACTTGTAGCAACCCTGGTTCTGCTGGCCATAGGTCTTACCACTCTTTTTAGCCTTCTGTCATTTGGAGCATCTGACTTGCCTTTTTGGGCAACGATCTTACCATTCTTCCCCCTTCTCTTCATCAAGGGCTTTCGCACCTTGTAGCTGCTAGCGTTGGCTTCACGGCCAGCGGAGCTGCCTAGTGGCTGCGAGACGTAATTCTTGCGGAGAAGTTCGTCCTGAGCCTCTGCCACCTGCATCATATCAATCAATTCGGCGTACTCCTTGTAGCCGTCTTGACGATAGTTGCGGACAGTCTATACAGCACTAGGGTGAAAGGTGGATAGGGTCTTCTCGATCTTCTGCTCATCTGTGATCTCCTTACCACAGAGTTGAAGATTAGTACAAATCCGGTGCAAGACAGAATTGTACTCCTCGATCGTCTTAAAGTCGGCAAACCTCAATCTGATCCACTTCTGCTCTGCTTGAGGGAGCATGGTGTACTTGAGCCTCTCAAACCGATTCTTGAGTGCGGTCCAGAGTTCTAGCGCGTTTCTTTCCGCCATATACTCATTCTTGAGAGTCGGGCAGACGTGGTGCCTGAGAAAATGAAGTGCCTGATCATTCTCCTCAGGTGTGGGTCGGGCGTCTTTCTGTCCGCTTAACCCAATAGCTACGCTGAGCTTCCGGCCCCCAAGCACAATCTCGACATCGGATGCCCATGTCAGATAGTTTTGGACATGCTGGCCCAACTCCTCAAACTCCCGGTTCGAAATTCCAGTCATCTACATGTGTATGAACGAAATAAAATAAGTTTACTTCAGGTAATCATGCATGGAAAATTTACTACAGGTAAATAAAGTGGTACAATAGGTTCTCATAATGTTTCATAATTTTATGTGCATTTTCTATAATTTTACTGGTACTTGCAGTGATTAAAAGCAATTTTCAGCAATTACAATTAACCAAAAACAGTAAATAAATACAGAAAATACAGAGAATAATAATGGCATAATAAATAAGCTTCAAATGCTAAAAATAATTCA
This sequence comes from Dendrocalamus latiflorus, assembly GCA_017311315.1. Lineage (NCBI taxonomy): Eukaryota > Viridiplantae > Streptophyta > Magnoliopsida > Poales > Poaceae > Dendrocalamus > Dendrocalamus latiflorus. The sequence continues at coordinate 16,680,328 of CM029678.1, forward strand.
AAATTCGGATTCCCGAGGCCCTTTTATGCTAAAATATAAAATTTCAGCAAATTCTGCAATTCCAAAGGGTTTTTACGCAAAATTTCAGTTCAGAGAAAATTCGCGCAATTTCCTGATTTACCGAGGGGTTTGCTGCAAAATTCTAGACCCACTCATAAATTTGAGGGTTTATACGTAATTTTCAGAACTACGAGACCTTTTCTGCAAGAATTCGGGACTTAAATTAAAATTTTAAGGGCCGGTTGGTTATTTTCGTAAAATAAGGGGCTTTTCTGCAAAATTCACCCCTCCCCCCAGTCGGATCTCTTTCTCCCGGCCCATCTCTTTCTTTTCCCCACCCGCGGCCCATCTCTTCCCCCCCCCCCCCCGGCGGCCCATCTGGCCTTTCCCTTCGCCCCCGGCCCATTTGGCCTGCCCGGTCCATACAACAGGAGGGGAGGAGGTCCTAGGGTTTCCCTCCCTTCACTTGGGGCGCGGCGGCGCAAAAGAGGTGGGAGGTGGTGTGGCAGCGTGGTGGAGGCGCCGGCTTCAGGCCGGTGCGGCGGCGGGGTTGGCCGGCGCAACGCGGGGTCGTGGGCCCGGTCTACTCAGCGGCGGAGCCACCGGCCGGCGAGGCGAGGGAGGCGGCATACTGCCGTACGGGGCGGCGGGGGCTGCGCACCGGCATGCGGAGCGGCGGCAGTTGCCGGGCGGCCGGCACGGTGCAGGCCGATGGCCGGGGAGGTGCGCTTCGGTCGAGACGGCCCGTGCGGGGGCGAACACCGGCGCAGAGGCCCGAGCGGGTGCCAGCGGCGGTGGCTGCGGCTCCTCACGGCGGCTTCGGGCCAAGGCGAGTGGGGCCGGCGGAGGCCACATGCGGGCGGCGACAGCAAGCGATGCGGCCGAAGCCAAAGCGGCGGCGCAAGCAGCGCAAGGTGGTGCGAGCGGGGGTATGCGCGGGTTTCGGCCGGTGGGTGGCTTTGGGCTAGCGGCCGCATATGGGCGGCGGCAACCAAGAGGTGCTTCAGGCACCCCGGCCGGTCTGCTGCCCGGCAGCCAGTGGTGTTTGTGTTTTGTTTTTTTTCTCTTGTGTCATGGATATGCCAAACCGAACAGAAAGATGCAAATTTTCGTTCAGTGATCATGTAGGATTAAACAAAACCATGCAATTTTCCAATCTATGATGCAATCAACATCTACCCCGTTTCACAATCTACCGATCGGCATTGTGCCGGCGACTTCAAGTCTGCTCGCGGTAGATTAGGGCGGATTTGCATCGTAGAGATTCAATCTAGAACGCGAAAAGAAAATACAGATTCCAAAACGATCTAGAAAATTCAATCTGTGTTTCGATGATTACCTCGTTCACCGGAGCGAAGTCGTGCTGATAACGTGTTGAGGAACCGTCGCTGGCGACCAGTCCGAGCGATTCCTCTGCTAGAACAAGAACGAATCAATCACAGAATAATAGATTGAACACAAAAGGATAGAGACAACTCCTGGTATTCTTTATTGCTCTCAATTGCATCAGGTGTACATAATGAGAGGGTATAGGTTCCTATTTATAGCCTACGGTGGGGTGCCCATATTGGGCCAGGACTCTTGGTCCTGGGCCCAGTTTCTCAACAAGATGCACGTCCCAACGCCACTATTGAACTCCACAACCAAACAACAGGAAGCATCAAAAACAGCGTCATACCCTACATACGCATATGCTTTCTTTTTTTTTTGACTTATGACTTTTGGTTTATCTATAATAACTAGTTTTTAAATGGTATTTTTTTCAATACGAAATCTACAAGTTGATTGTAGTAGACAATGTACTAACTTTATCTATATCGGTCAAAATCACACACAAACGTCTCTTTCCACACTCTCGTGAACAGTCAGAATTCAAAATTTTAAACTAAAAACTATATGACACAGGTTAAAGGAATCCATCCATTAACAAAAGACATGGCATTCAAAATCCATCCATTAACAAAAGACAGGTTATAGGACACTTTCCTTTTCTCCACATTTGGAAGGATTCTAAACTTGGGCTTTTCACCTTGAATTTCCACTCACAGTCCAAGAAAAAAACAAACTTTCTATCCCCCATCTTCTCTCTCTAATCAAAAAAGAATTTCCTACAAGATTCCCGTAGAGAATCCAAACAGCAATGTTGCATAACCGCGCCTTTCCAATTCATGTAAAAATCCACTAGGCATGACATCTAATTCCTGTTTTTTTCCTTATTCCTATGTTTTTTTTCCGTGCATTCCAAATAACCCTTAATGTCTACAGCATGCATGATTATGATACATATCCTTATCTAATGAGCAGGAGTAACATTGCCCCTTCAATCTTAATGTTTGCCTAAAATGGAGTTTTATTAAAGTATGGCCAAGCTCGACTTGTCAGACAATTATATGTGCCAATGATCCATTAAAAGAAAAGTAGCAACTGCAAAAAGAAAAGTAGCAACTGCAACTAATACGTATAAGCTTACATTACAGCATTTGTATACCGTGCCAATCATCTCATCGAGACAATCAAAACGTATATCATTTGCCCAAAATCAGAGGTCGTTCACAGAAGTTACCAAGCCCAAAATCCGTTAGCTACCAAATCCCAGAGCGGGCTGCACTCAGGCCTACGCGGGCCAGCATAGAGCCCCAAAGCACCCGTTTCTACCCACGTTGAAGATCAAGGACTTAGCGCCAATCGGCACCAACCCTACTGTGGACCAACTCATGTTTTGGAAGGTCCCGAAACGGAAGGAACGCAATACCAAGTTTGTCGCGAGTCATGTGTGGCCTCGCCCTTTGGAGGGCCTCAAGCACACACTACTATAAAAGAGACTATACTGAATGACTACATCACAGACGGTTCATAGAGAGCCGTCTGTACTTAAACTATCACAGACGGTTTATACTAACAACCGTCTGAGATATTTTCACAGACGGTTATTAACACGAACCGTCTGTGATAATTGAGACATCACAGATGATTCGTGTTAATAACTATCTGTGAAAGTTGCAGACATCACAGACGGATCGTATAAAAAACCATATGTGATATTGTGCACATCACAAATGGTTCTTATAATAAATCATCTGTGATTTGCGAAAATCACAGATGGTTTGTATGAAGACAATTATTAATACGAACTGTATGTGATAGTGTCATATCACAGACGGTTTGTGGTTGAAACCGTCTGGGATAATCTGCGCTATTAAATAGTAGGCGTACGTGGTCTCAACATAGATTTGTCTTCATTGCGCTGCATCAGTAGAGCGAGGCGGCCGACTTTGGAGGGTTTGGTGAAAACATATCGCTTGTAGGTCTATATACATCTTCTTGGTGATCAGATGTTAGTACTCAATTGCTTCTAATAACTTATATGCCTTGTAATAGAAAGAGATAGTAGCTAGGTTTTTGTTTAGACTAGCTAGGTTTAGAAAGATAATAGTACTTTGCTCAATTTCAGAATGGGTAAGTACTCGATCCTAGTTTATTTTAATATATTCTTGCTTAATATTATTATTTCATGAATATGTGGCTAGCTAGCTACCTAATATAGATGTATGTAATTAAGTAGCTAGTCTGATTTGCTATAGTAGCGCTAATAATCCAATTTGACACCCATTTGTTACATGTGTAGCATAGATGGACAAAAGTTAGATGTACGTTGAGAACCGTGTGAGTAAACAGTACATTAAAAGTGTGTCTGCTTTTAGAAGAGCAAACGACCACACAGCAAGTCGTTACGACCACAACGCAGGCTGCTATGATCATGAAGATAAACAATACGACCATCGCTAGCACTACGACTTCAACGCACATGGTCGCTACAACTTACCACCACTTAAACAGCGCGCTACAACCATGACAGACCTGGTCGCTACAACTTACAACCACTCAGACAGCGCGCTACGACCATGACAGACCTGGTCGCTACGACTTACGACCATGGCCAGTCGAATCTACGACTATCAACCACGTAGTCATAAAACTAGTTGCCAACTACAAAGACACACACCGTGGTCATACAGAGCAAGTCATAAAGACATTTACGACCACAAAGTCGTAAACACGACCGCCGACCACAGAGGTACACAACGTGGTCGTAAAGAGCAAGTCATAAAAGCACTTACGACCACCAAGTCGTAACAGCACCTACGACCACCAAGTCATAACACAGGCTACAACTACAAAGTCATACGATCGATTGCGACAACATGGTCGTAAAATCGACTGTGACAACGTGGTTGTAAGATCGACTACGTCCACTGCGACAACGTGGTCGTAAATGCCACTGCCGACCATGACGCTGCTGACAACGTGGTCGTAAGTAGGGATGAAAACGGTCGGAAACGGTCGGAAAACTCCTCAACCGTTTTCTACTTCTACATTTGAATACGAAAACGAAAGCGAAAGCGGTAAAACCGGACACGAAAACGAACGCGAACTTTCGGAATATCGAGAATTTCGAAAACGAACCAATTCGAACGGAATTATGTCGAACTCGGTCGGTATACGAAAATTCAATACGGAATACCGACCTGTAGGACCAAGTGCATAACAATTAACAAGTGACCAAGTACATAACAATTACCAAGTGCATGATCAAGTTCAAGTGCATATAATAATTAACAAGTGCATGACCCTTGGTCTTAAGTATTAGCACAATAGCCGACACAAATACAATACAAGTCTAGAACAAGCAATTAACAGCTAGCAGAACATCTACAGTTCTGCTAATAAATATTATACTAAAGTGGGCATTAGTATTTTCTAGCTCATAATTCCTATTATTGCTGTCTTTTAATATTATTTGTTTATTCTTAATTGATCAACTAATAATTAAATCTATTTTATCTACACTAATTATGGATGTAATCATTTCCTAGCTTATGTCCATATTGCGAAGTACTGCGTCCTCCCTAACAATTTATCTGGAATGAATTTATATTCGGAACATCTGTTAACTACGAATTTTTAGTTTAAGCGCTTTCCAACTTACAAATTTTAATTCCCAATTTATTTCCCTTCTATTTTTCTTTTCCTCATTTTCTTTTCTCTTTTTCCTTTCCCTTCCATTTCCCTCTTTCTTTCCGCCTGCTCCCCTCTTCTGGAGCCTTCCGCCGCCAGCGCCTTTTCCCCCTCCTCCCATTTTCCACCGACGCCTCCACGCCTCCTCTGCCTCCCCTCTTTTTCCCACCGCCGCCTCATCTTCCTCCCCATGCCTCCCTGCTCTCAGCTCTCTCTCTTTCTTCACCCCGTCGCCGCTTCTCCTCGCGCCTCTCCCCTCGGCTTCCTACTCCACGCCGCCGCCTTCCCCAGCGCGGCTCCTCCTCTCCTGCGCCTCTTGGCCTGGCGGCTTCACCGGATGACCTCCCGGCCCGGCTGTTCCCGTCCGGCCGTTCGGTGCTGCCCGGTGAACCTCGGCCAGATTTGGCCGATCTAGTGCTTTTCTCCCCCCTTTTCCTATCCCGATCTATGGATTTGGTTTGCTCTTAATGTTTTGCTCACTGGGTTAGGTTTGGGAGGCGGGTTGCCTCGGTCGACTACTGTCGTCGAGCTATCTCCCGTACGCCGGGGGAGTATCGGGTGGCGGCTGGCGAGGTGGCTGGGCCGGCAGCAACCCGCAGCTGCCGACCTCACGATAAGCCAGAGCAGAGGCCATCAGGCCAGAGAGTAGGGCTGGGGCGCTGGGCTGTGAATTGCGCTGGCCGGCTGGGGCACTGGGTTGTGAGTGGGCCAAATTCGGTTTAAACCGTATTTACAATACGGTATATTCCGAATAAAATGTAGAAAAGTAGAAAACGGTCGGAAAATGCCTAAACCGTTTCCGCTCCGTTTTCGAATTTGGTATTCCGTATTTCGAACCGAATTCGAATTTGTCCGAAAATACGAATTCGATTGGGTGAAATTGGGTCAAATGTAGAAAACGATGCGGTTCGGTACGGGATATTTCCGTTCCGTTTTCATCCCTAGTCGTAAAAGCTGCTGCTGAACAAGTCGTAAAAGCTTAAAACCTTCCAGAAAGAGCACAAGCCTCAAAAACCAAACTCAATTTCTCTAAATAAAGGGTCAATTACTCATCACAAACATGGGGTGACCTCCACATGGTCTCACATAACCGATCTGACCGGCCAGACAACAATGGTCTAATCAGTGACTATGGAGCGGTCAGACCGGTCATATGCCTTTTGGAAAATAGACACCAAACACTTGTGTAGGTGTGTTTGAGAATGTCTTTGAACTAGGTGTCACTCTATTTGGATTTCTGAGCTACAACTAGATAGAGTTAATCGAAATTCCAGAGAGAGTTTTTCTAGCGCTCTTAAAACATCAAACTGGTCAAACCATGACAGTCATATCGGCTAGGTAATGGCATTCAGACTGGCTTTTGATTATTTGGTGCTAAAATTATGAATTTTGGTTTGGGGTTTGATCCTAGGGTTAGAGTCAGTGGGTGAGCATTGTTGAGTGTGAGCATAGCATGGGTGCTAATGTCTTTGTATGGTGTGTTGCATGATGCATTGGTTTGACTAACGTGAGTCAAGTGTATAGAACTTGTACTCGATATGGTTTCTTAGTCTTTGAATGTGCAGGTAGCTTGGAGGATATAGCGGTCAATGGCAATGGACCAGAACTATGCGGGGGCAACTGAGGTCCGAATGGTCATGTAAATCCAGGTGAGGCTATGTGGCTCAAGTAGGAGGTACAGAGAAGACAAGGATATTGAAGAGGTGAGTTAATGCATGTATTGTGCCAACTGACGAGGCCGATGCATATAGAGACAATTTGGGGGAGTCGGAATGCGCGAATATATGATAGCTAGTCATTAAACACTACATGCTATGTGTCAAAGCATGCAGAGATGCTTTGAGGTGAAGGTAAGGATTATTGACTCATAAATTGTATCAAATGATGATTTTGTGTCGTGCAATGCAACATGATGGTTTGCTTGTTGTTGTTGAGGGTAGGATTCCAGATCTAGGTCATTGTAATGCGGAATGGGTCAAGATTAAGCTACGGGAGCTAAGGTCCATAGCGATCAAGATGTCTCTGGAAGATGACTAAAACTAGCAGAGTGGTTACAAGTTGAAAAAACAAGGAATCAAAGCGAAAGCTACCGGTGATGGACATAACAGGAGCCGAGAAGACAAGGAACTGAATCGAGAGCTAGCGATGGTGGACATGATGGGTAACGGCAAGGTTGATCGAAGCTAAGCTTAGAGATGAGCTGAAGCCTAGAATGGTCAAGGAAGCCGAGAACAGTCATGGTGCATGGAGAGGCATGTGGTGCGCCAAGTGATTGGGTCTATTTGCAAGCGAACATGGTTCAGTGGGATTCGGACATGTGAAAGGCTCAGCGGGAGGTCATTATGGCCACATGCAGTTGAAAATGAAGCACGGGACTACATCAAGACGAAGAAAATGTGAAACTTCATAGAAGGTGTTTTGGGAGTAAAACATTCTTTTTGCTCCCAAACCAAAAAGTTAAAGACTTGATCAAACCACAGCACGAGGAGGTGAAAGAGAGGTGGTTTAGATCAAGAATGTACTAAAAATGTTAAGTGCATCAAGTGTTGTTCACTAATGGGTTAATGGTTGTGTGCACTTTGAGAAGCGTGCATGTATAATAAGTATAAAACCTAGTATGGTGTTGGATTAACAAGTAAGCCCATATAAGAGAGAATGAAACTAAACTAGAGGTGCCAATTAGGGTTTCTATTAGCCTCCACTATATAAGGAGGTGTGTGGAGAGAGTTAGGGTTAGCTCTTTAGGAAGCCAAGTGGAGGAGAGTTAAAATTTTTAGAGAAAACCTTTGGGAGATGGGTTATGACCCTTTGTCTTGAGCTTTTTGTCATCCTTTGGCATTGTGGGTGGCTAGAGAATGGGTGTAAACATTCATATCCAAGTATCAATAAATATCAAAATTTTATCAAGTCGTTCTCCTCTTTGCTAAGTGTTAAAATCTTGATTAGGCTTGGCTTTTTGTGTTTCCTTCTCCCCTCTTGATCTTGCATTGTGTCAAGGATATACAGTCTTGATTCAAATTCTTCTATTTTACCTGATTTTGGTGCAACTTTCCTTCAAATGAAAAAGGGCAAAACTTTGGTAGTTATCTTCTTGATGTTTGATCAACATATGTTCCTAACATTCTAGAAAAGGCGCATGCCAAATTTCAAATGAATTGGGATAATGATTCGATAGTTGTGCAAGTTTCTCGCTTTCTAGATGTTATGTTGTTTTTTCGAGAGGTCAGACCATCCATGTAAGAGAGGTCAGACTATCAGTGGCTCGTCAGATCATCGGGAAGAGAGGTCAGACCCCTCACTGGTCAGACTGCCCTTTGCACTGCGGTCAGACTACCTGAGCATGTACAAATCCATTCAACTTGATTTTTCTTCAAGGTTTCTTTGCGAGTGGTTAGACTTTGTTCTTCATAACTTCTTATAGTTATTCAAGTGTAAAAACTGTGGTCTCCTCTTTTAAGAAAAAAATTTACAAAAAGATTTAATTGTGTTGACATCTATTTATCTCTCTCCAATCACTGTTCTTGGGCATAAAGAGGTGAGGTTTTTTTACACCGTACTAGCTAGGCGTGTACAGATTATCCTCGTAGGGCTAAACTATAGTCCTATATTACACCCAAGAGGAAGCGCCCCTGGGCAGCACTGCCACATCAGTGTTTTTACAAAAAAAAAGCCCTTTGGATTTTGCGTAATCGTGTGCGGGTCCTTGGTTCTTGTAAAAAGACCCTTGCCATGTTTTTCCCGAAAAACCCCCTCCGCTTGTCCAAAATTACATACAAGCCCTCCGTATTTCCATGAAGGTCCTCCTTGTGCAGGATAGCACCCCGCGGTTTTTGAAAACAAAATTACATACAAGTCCTCCGCATTTCCATGAAGGTCCTCCTTTTGCAGGATAGCACCCCACGGTTTTTGAAAAATTATATACGGTCCTTGATTTTATGCGGAAAAACCCTTCATTTTCTCCAGAAATACATATGGGTCCTCACTTTTTCAGATAATCGCTTCTTACGAATTTTTATCTGTTTTATTTCGGTCATATAGTAGCTAGCACGGCGTGGTGGTACGCTTATGCTGCTAGTAGCAATTATCCTCGTGGAGCTCAACGATAGCAAATTGCACCTATAGTTGCTATAACTAGCCACATAGGTGTGGCGCAACGCCACGCCAGCCACCGTGTGGACCGAAGTAAAAGAGGGAAAAATCCGCAGAAAAAAGAAAGCGAAGGGGTTTTTTCGTAAAAAAATCGTGGGCCTTCTCGCAATAAAAGAAGACCAGAGGGTTTTTTTTCGTAAAAAATCGAGGGCCTTTTTGGAAGAAGTAAGGGCCTGTTCGTAATTATGGGAAACCTCGGGTCGCTACCCAGCAAAAAAATATGCAGGGGTTTATTAAAAAAATGTAGGGACCTTTTTGCGATAACGGAGGACCTTTACGTAATTTTCTGAAAACTCAGGGAAAGTGCATCGGCCGGCCGTACGCGAATTCCTCCGCCACGCGCCAGCCGGCCGAGCGCAGGGGGCGACGTGGATAGCCTGCGCGGGCCGGAATGCTTCCGCTAATACTTCGGTGACGATACGGATAAGGAAAACACAAAACAAAATAGTAGAAAGAAAAAAGTTGATAGGAGCCACAGGGCAGGCCCAAGTAGGCAGTCCTTATGTTATAAGGCCCCAGCTATTCGGCAGCTTTTAGTATATGCGCCTCTGTACTTTCCTCTGGACTGACATCGAGTTATAGCTATAGGCCCACAGACGAGTTCACAGATTGAACGGCCCATTGACCACTTATCTAGCAGGCCCATCACGTCGGAGCAGTCACCACTAGTACTACTAATAATTTGTTTATTTTCACCTGAAAAACAATATCTGTCTATTTATGCGTCTCGATCGATCGCGTCCTAGCGAAACACATTTAATAGAGTGACAGCAAAGCGTCTTTATGTGCATGTGGCTTTTTTATGGACTTAACCGTTTTTAGCTATTGTTGATAAATTTTAACTTAAAATAAATAGTAGCGATTAAAAGAAATAATTTTTAGAAGAAGGACGAGTATAAAACGTGAGAGAGATGTGCACACAAGGCAGGAGCGAGAGAAATGGATACGTGATGCGTCCGTAACCCTCTGATCTATTATTCTCAGAGCGAGATAAAAAATAAAAGAAGTAGAGAAACTAGTTCAAAAAATCAGATATTTATATTGATTTCTAACTTGTGCAAAACTAAAAGCAAAACAGGGCCTAATGATCGTGTCGCCTGCTCCACGTGTGCATATGCAAGCCATGGGAAGTAATGTCTAACACGCTTATCGCCATCACTCATGAATTGCTTGTTTTGGCTATCTCCATTGACCAACATTCGGTGGCTCCCCTTTGTTTGAGTAGCGCTAACTCTTGTCCAAAAAATGATTGTTTCTATAAAAAAAATATATTGGCAATGTGTTAAAAAGAAAAAGAGATACCTTTTTTTTAGAGGTAAGAAAAAGAGATACCTGAAAAGGCCTTGAAGGGTCCGTAGACCATGAAGAGAAGTAGAATGCGATGGTGGAAGTTAATTTTGGTTTGCGTGGGACTTCACCTTGCATTCCATTCTCCCCGGCAAAAGTTGACGCCTTCAAGGACCCATGGACCCCAAGCAATGCCCAAAATAGACCGAGCTGTTAAGAGCAAGTATAATAAGAGGCTATTAGTAGGCTGTATGCTGAGGTGGAGGAGAGACAGGAGGAGAGAGAAGAGAGGTGGGCTGTAAGTTTACAGCTAGCTGAAGCACAAGAACCAAGAAACTTTGTGAGAGAAAGGGGTGGGTCATACAGCCTTCAGCTGGCTGTAAACTACTATATGAATGGGCTGATAAGTGGGCTGTAAATGTCCATACAGCCAGCTGAAGGCTGTATTATTAGCCTTGCTCTAACTATAATCTATCGGATTTGCTATTTCACGTGTGCCTAGAATTTAGCAAAATCATAGTCGATTTCCGTACCTTTAGATTGGTGAGGAGATCCGCACTCCGGCAAGGTTACCTTTGTCCTCTCCGGTGCCCAGCGATGATGGCGGCAGCGGCCAGCAGCAGATTAGGGTTAGGATTCACTTGTTTAAGGTTCAGGTTCACGGGTATCTCCAGGCTTAGAGGGAGGCTAGGGTGACAACGACACTATTGGACATGGGAAAGGAGGAGGGCGATGGGTGGGGCTGGCAGGGGCTGGCGACAATCGAAGTAGTTAAGAAGTAGTGGGAGACAACTGAAGTGGTTAGGTAGCCGTTGGAGACAAGGAAGGAGGCGGCTGAGAGACCATGTGGAGGTGTCCCTATATTTGTGATGAGTAATTGACGGCTGTGTTAGAGAGTTTGAGTTTGTTTTAGGTATTCTAGGGTTGAGTGCCTTTTATTTATGCTAATGATGATTATGATGTTTCGTGCGGTGCTATGTGACGGTTTGCTTGTTTGTGTGGCTGCGGACTTCAGAGCTAGGTCATGGTGAGGCGAGGTGGACCGGGACTAGGCACAGGAGGTGTTGAGGTCCAGATGGTCAGAGATGCCGAAGATGGTCGAGGCTGCTGAGGTGGTTGTGAGTCGGGAGACGAGGAACCGAAGCTGGAGCTACTGGTGGTGGACACGACGGGCAACGACGAGTGGACCGGGACTAGGCTCAAGGAGGAGTCGGAGGTCCAGACGGTTGCATGTCGGTTGCGGTCATGTGCGACGAAACAGACCAGGACTAGACTCAGGTGGAGTCGGAGGTCTCGGTCGGAGTCGGGTGGACACGACGGGCAGCGGCGAGGTGGACCGGAACTAGACTCAGGTGGAGTCGGAGGTCCAGACGGTCAGGATGCCGGGTGCGGTCGTGTGCAATGAAGCGGACCGGGACTAGACTCGGGGAGGAGTCGAGGTCTAGACGGTCAAGGTACCGGTTGCGGGAAGCTTCCGGGAAGGTGCTTGAGGGCAATTTGGAGAATTGACTCAAGTTTGGGAGAAATGACTGGTTCCCTCCACTTCTCTACTTGTGTTTGACTTTTGCCTCATATGGATGTGAGGTGAGGGAGTGGATTGCAGCTGACCTTTCTTGATTTGCTATTAGAGGGTGAGCTCTTGCCTTCATATGTGGTATGGAGGAGGCTCTGGAGAAGTAAGCAAGGGAGCAGTCTGTACGAGTGAGCAGTAAGTGCTCTATGTGTGTATGCGTGTGTTCATCTCAAGCATGTAGTGAGATGAGTGGTATCTCTTCTCAACTGCGTATGGGGATGTAGTGAGTTGTTTGTATCTCATGTGTAATCATTCATGGCAATGAATCCATCTGTGTGTTTGTCTCTCTGTGATGGAGTTTGATTCCAGTTCTGTTCTTTTGTTCTCTATGCTTTGATCTTCCAGTTGTCTTTGGGCTGTGATGATTTCTTGAGAGAGTAGCTCCTGATCTTTTGCTCTGTGATGGGAATATGTCTCTAGACCATTTGGTCAGTTAGTTCCTAAGAGCAAAATGATTGAATCAAAGAACCTCTCTTTTCATTCTTTTGCGTTTCATTTCCTCTGCTCCCTGAGTTCTAGGGTTTGAAGCCAGAGCATGGATGGTTTCCTGGAGACTCAGTGGAATGTTTGATCTAGGGCTATGATTTCTAGTTATGAGACCTTCTCTAGCTGAAATGCAAAGGCTTATGGTCAATAGACATGAGAATGTCTAGACATTCAGCTTTTGGTCTCATATCTCAAGCTATTCTTCATATTCTAGCTAAAATCTTGATTCCTTGCTCTTTTGATGAAATCTCTTGATTCTTGTGGTCTCCTTACTGTTTGGAGTGTAGTGCAGTTCATTTGATCCAAGAAGGGCTGCAAATCTTTTGGCAATTTCTCTGTGAACTGCATTTTCAGTAAATACTATGCAGTGCAGAGTTTCAGTCACAGCAACCTGCTCTGTTTTCAGGCCATCGGTCAGACCGCTAGGGTTTGCCCCGGTCAGACCGGTCGGTGGCTAGCGGTCAGAACAGCTAGTACATGGCGGTCAGACCGGCGGCAGCCTGGCGGTCTGACCGGCCCTCTCATGGCGGTCAGACTGGCGCTTTAGGGGCAGTCAGACTGGCACTCTAGGAGCGGTCTGACCGGCTAGGTCATTGCGGTCTGACCGGTCCCTGCAGTATGTTCTATTTTCTAGTGCTGGTTCTGTTATGCTCTGTCTTCTTTGTTATTCTCCATGTCTTTTCCAGTGAGCATATGATTTCTCCTTCATAGCTTGAGTAGCTACCGGAGCAGAAATTCTAAGTGGATATTTGGGGGCAAATTTTTTTAAAAGGCACCATTCACCCCCCCCCCCCCCTCTGTTGCCATTTCCGATCCTACAGTGGCACAGGGAGATCTCATCAAAGACAAAGAAGAAGGGAGGCGGAGGCTGGAATAGGAGTCAAGGTAGCGGGAGCAGGTGGGACGAGAGGAGCTCGCCTGCGGTCATCAGCAATGCTAGAGGTGGCAAGAGGGGGCACAAGGGCGGGGTGGGGACGGCGGCAATAACCGAGTTAGGAGGTGGGGGAATTATATAGATGAGAAGGAGAGAATGTGAGCCACATGACCTTGATCCAATGCAAAAAAAAAAGTGACTATGATTTGGTGAATTTTCATGCACCTATGAAATAGATGCCCCTATAGATTATTTGTTTGTAGCTCTTTATTGTATCTTAGTTAACTACTACTATGACCCCAGGAAATTTAATAGAATCGTTACAAAATGCTCCTCAATTGATTGCCTATCAAAGAAGAAATAGCAACAATTCTCCTCTATTAGCAATTTGGTAATCAATCATGTTGTGCACCTACTCACTATACATAAACATGTCTATTCACAAAAAAATTGATATGTCAATCTAAATATCTATGTTCTTTTGTGGACGAGGTGCTGATGAATTAACCTACACACTTATATGCTACAGAGTTTAGATTTTTTTAGAGAGAGTTTAGATTATGTTTACTACTGTTTGTTTTGTGTAATACCTGAATTGATAAAGGAAAAGATTTTGCCATTCTTCAAGGGCCGAATGGACGACATTCAATGTAAGGCCCAATATGGAGTCCCTACAATAATTTGTAGATATTGTCTATTGATATATTTTCTTAGAGGCTGAGAGCAAGAAAAATTGGCAAGCTAGAGCACATACCAAAAGTTACAAATAATTGTGAGCTAATAAGATTAAGCATAATGACGTGAATTTCAACAAATAAACCAAACAACCTACAACCCATTTGACTTTGAGCACTGGCAGCCAACCAAATAAATACCCAATCGCCAATGCTAAGTGATAAATCCTTGCAGTTAGATGAAACACCCCAAAATTTCAAATGTTTTTGAAGCTTTTCTTGAATTCAATTTGAATTTGAAACATTCCCAATTCAAAAATTTCCAGCCCTTTTACGCTTTCCATATTTGGCCATACGCCTCCCCTGGTCATTGTGCTATCACGAAAGAGGCCTTCTCCCCTCTTCTCCCCTATATATGATGTATATTTAGCTTGTTAAATAAATAAAATCTATGTTTGCTATCTCATAATTTGTCAGCTACTACTATCTATACTTCACCTCTATCAAAATTTCACTTCCCTCTTATTTGCTCTAATCCTTACCTTGTTCACCCTACTCTTACCTTTAATCTCCACTCTTAGTCATCTATCTAACCTTCTCAAAACCACTACAGAATCAACTTCAGATCCCAAACAATAGAAACCATAAGGATAGGAACAAGATCTCAAAGACAAGGTAGCCACCATGCAAATGAAGACAATTTCATCGAGACCCAATCAAGTTTGGCAAGTATATTAGCAACGATGGAATAGAACTGGTTCCAGGTAGAACAGAATCAGGCAAGGATGATGGAATAACACATGAAACTTCTGGAACAAATAGCGATGAAGTCATCAGTAATGGCAGGAAGTTCATCGAGAATCACCACTAATCAAGAAAGAACACCAATCACTTCCAAATGGGTAAATTTTCAAAAAATAGCAACCGATGATTGGATTAGGGATATCGAGAGAAAGTTGGATATTGTGTAGTGCAATGATAAAAAAAGACCTTGTATGTCACCCATCAATTGCAAGGCCAAGCTACCACTTGGTGGATAAACTATCAAATGATGCGTGAAGGCAAGGAGATAACGTGGAAGGAGTTTCATGAGTCATTTCGTCAAGCTCATATTCCAACTAGAATCATGGAAGCCAAGCGCTAAGAGTTCCTTGCTCTTAAAAAAAAGGATAACACTATGTGACAGAGTATCTCCATTAATTTAACCAACTTGCCCACAATGCTCCAAACGACGTTCAAACAAAAGCGAAAAAGATGGAACATTTTAAGAAGAGATTACAAAAATCCTTAAAGTACCACATATCAGCAATGGACTTCAAGGAATTATCAGCAATGATGAGCAAGTTAATCATATCTGAAGAAGCAATAAGCGAGTTAGAAGATGCTTGCAAAAGAAAAGTAGTGCAGAGGACATGCCATCAGGTGCACCGAGAGAAAGGATGATGGTATCACCACAATTTTGATACAAACAAAACCAACAAGTGGTGGCCACCCCAAGACCTCAATACAATGTGTCCCAACCCATAATAGTGTGATGCCATACTTGTGGAGGAAACCATTATGACTGAAATTGCCCACACAAGGCAAATGCATGTTACCATTGTGGACAAATAGGTTATTACAGGTGGCAATGTCCAAAGAAAGGATTCCCTTCTAAAGTGGCAAAAATCCAAACTAAGACTCAACCGCGAGTCACTAGACCAAGCACTACCACACCAATGCAACAAGGAGTTATGCAGGCACGACAACTCGTAGCAACACCACTAGGAATCCCCACCGGAACATCGGCAGGTATGCCAGCACGAAGAGGCAGAGGTATACTAAGACCAATCCAAGGGAGAGTAAATCACATCTCAGCTGAAGAAGTAGTAGGAGCAGCCGATGTTACCATTGGTACATTCCTAATTCACTCAAAGACTTCATTGGTTTTATTTGACCCTGAAGCTACACATTCATTTCTTGCATTGGCTTTTGTCATGAAAAAATAATTGCTATTTACTTCTTTACAAAAGTCCTATGCATTTCAAACACCTGGAAGTAGGATAAAATCCCGCATTAGGTGTAGTGATTTGGACATTGAAATCCAAGGAGTTAAATTCAAAACCATCCTATTGTTACTAGAGATGAAGGGATTAGATGTTATGTTGGGAATGAATTGGTAATCAAGCACAAACCAAAATAGGCTGTGAAAATAAGTCACTGACATTGACCAATCCAGAAGGACAGAAAGTAATAATCAAGATAGATTATAACCTAATAGAGAAAATGAAGAAGAGTGTTCACAGTATAATGGCAAAAGGAATAATGCAAGTATTGATAGTCCAAGAATATCCAGATGTTTTTCCAGAAGAACTGCCCGAAAGATCGCCTAACAGACAGATAGAACTTGATATAGAATTAATTCTAGGAACCAAACCAATAACAAAGCATCAGTATCAAATGTCAGCTAATGAGTTAAAGGAACTCAAGAAGCAATTATATAAGTTAATAGAAAAAGAGTTTATATGTCCAAGTGTTTCTCCATAGTCAGCCCCAGTGCTATTCGCCAAGAAGAAAGATGGAAGGTTGAGGATATGTGTTGACTACAGAGGATTAAATGTAGTGACCATTAAGAATAAATATCTATTACCAAGAATAGATTATCCGTTTGACCAACTTAAAGAAGCCAGAGTAAACTCTAAGATAGATTTACGTTCTGTATATTATTAATTTAAGATTCGAGAACAGGATTGGGAGAAAACCACTTTCACCACACTATATGGTCTGTTTGAATTCATAGATGTACCTTTTGGCTTGACCAATGCTCCATCCTATTTAATGAATCTAATTAACCAAGTCAATATGGACCAATTAGATCACTTCGTTGTAGTTTTCATTGATGACATATTGATATATTCCAAGAAGACGAAGAGCACCAACAACATTTATATATTGCCCTAATCATACTATGAGAATATCAGTTGTATGCGAAGTTTCACTAAATGTGAATTTTGGATGAAAGAAGTGGCACTCTTAGGGCACATTATCACTGAAGAAGTGAAGGTTGATCCCAAAAAAGTAAAAGCCATGATGGAATAGAGACAACCAACAACAGTGACAAAATTTCGAAGTTTTCTAGGATTGGTAGATTATTATCATTGATTCATAAAAGGATTCTCGAAAATATCTAGACCCATTACTCAACTCCCTATAAAGGATAATTGATTTAAGTGGAAAGACAAATATGAAGAAAGTTTTTAGTAATTGAAGACTAAATTGACCACAACTCTAGTCCTAATGCTCACTAACCCTAAGAAGGATTTTTAGATTACTTGCGATGCTTCAAAACAAGGACTAGTATATCCATTAATGCAAGATGGAAGAGTCATAGCCTATGCTGCAGGACAATTGCAACACATAGAATTGGAAGCGCCCCTTGTTTCAAAGAGAGGAGGACGGGTTATTCACATTTAATTTGAAGGTCAGAGGTAATTAAGACCCCCCCCCCCCAGGAAAATAGGGATCTCCCCTACGTTACATATATGTGGAAGTATCGATGTAATTTTAGAGTCATTCGATCTGAATGCTACATGAAGAACATAAGCCAGATGACAGAACGCGGAGAACCCCATGAAGGAAACTATCCCTCATAGGACTTAGAATTAGCAGTCGTAGTACATGCTTTGAAAATTTGGAGATACTATTTATTAGGTAATCATTATGGTATCTTTTTTGATCATAAGAGTCTACAGTATACTTTCACTCAGCCAGATCTGAATTTATGACAACAAAGATGGATAGAACTTATTAAGGATTCTGACGTAAACCGTCATTACCATCCTAGTAAGGCAAATGCCATAGCAGATGCATTAAGTCAAAAGGCATATCATGGTGTGGCTACTATTTCAAAATGTCTATCACAATTACAGAAAGAAATACAGTGGATGAATTTATGGATAATTGAGCAAGGATTTATAGCAGTATTAGAGATCCAACCGATATTGATAGACCACATTAAAACTGCCAAGAAGAAGATGAACAAATCCAACAACTCAAGAAGAGAAGTCAAAAAGAGAATTCGACATAATTCACTGAAGATGAGCAAGAAATCTTAAGATTCCTTGGTCGCTTTTGTATAACAAGGAAGGAGTTGAAAGACTTGATTTTGGAGGAAGCTCACTCATCAAAATTTTCTATACATCCCAAAGGAACAAAACTGTATCAAGACCTAAAGAAGATATTCTGGTGGAGTAATATGAAAAGAGAAATGGCGGAGTATATAGCATGTTTTGATGTGTGCTACAAAATAAAGATAGACCATCAAGATTACAACAGTCATTACCAATCCTGGAATGGAAATAGGAACATATTAGTATGGATTTCATTACCGAACTTTCCAAAACTCAAGAAGGGTACGATGCTATATGGGTCATCATAAACCAATTAACTAAAGTAGCATATTTCTTACTAATTAAACAGACTTATGGAAAAACTAAGTTGGCAGAATTATACTTAACTAAAATTGTAGCATTACGTGGTGTCCTGAAGAGAATAGTCTCAGACAGAGGAGCACAATTCATGTCTAAATTTTGGGAGAAACTTCACGATACAATGGGAACCAATTTAGCACTCAGTGTTGTATACCATCCACAGACTGAAAGAGTAAATCAGATTTTAGAGGACATGTTACGAGATTGTGCAATTATGTATGGAGCAGCCTAGAACACATGTTTACCACTTGCAAAATTTATGTATAACAATAGTTATCAAGCCAGTATTAAAATGACATCATTTGAAGCCATATATGGGAGAGAGTGTATAACACCGTTGTCGTAGGGGTGGCCCCCACCTAAACCCAGCAGGCCTGGTAGGAAGTTATAAGGCCCAGAATAGGCCACGTGTAATGACACAAATACCCCTGAAGGGGATGATCAGCTGTAAGGGCATAATTGTAAAAGCACTCCCCATGTGTGTGTGTATATATATATATATATAGCATACCGGCCAGGGGGAGGGGGGATCATCCTCACTCATCTCCATCACTCTCCACTACCATCTCTCTCTCTGTTTGGCCCGTAGCCACAACAGTTGGCGCCGTCCGTGGGGAGGACAAGGACAAGCCCGAAGACCGAAGAAGAAGGATGGCACCGAAAAAATCTTCATCAGCGGCGGCGAAGGGAAAGACGACGGCTGGGTCGGAGCGGCGCGTGAATACCAGGGCTTCGGTATCGGCCGCCGAAGGAGCTGGCGGCAGTGCAGGCGCCGTGGTCGCGGACGTCGACGCTGGCGCCACAGCGACCGACCCCGCCAGCGCTGCTGCAACGACATCCAACCCCGTCGCTGGCGCTACAATGACCAACCCCGCCAGCGCTGCTGCAACGACGTCCAACCCCGTCGCTGGCGCTACAGCGACTGACCCCGCCAGCGCTGCTGCAACGACATCCAACCCCGTCGCTGGCGCTACAACGACCGACCCCGCCAGCGCTGCTACAACGACATTCAATCCCGTCGCTGGCACTGCAACGACAACCCCCGCCACCCTCGCCGGCAGCGCGGGTCAGGCGGCCGGGGGTAGCCGCAATGAAGCATCCGGCGGATCTGGAGATCGTGAGGCGGTGATCCCGGCACCGACCCGTCCGCTGGGTGTTCCGGCGGCCCCGACAGCACCTACGGTGGAGGGCGCCATACTAGCAGCCCTCAACGCGTTCCAGCGGGAGCTAGGGGACCTTCGCGGAGCCGTCCGAGATATGCAAGAGGCTCGGAGCCAGCAGGCTGCGCCAGTAATCGCGTCCGAGCCCACACCGGAGAGGGCGGACAGTCGCGAAGCCCCCACGTCCAGCCGCGTGCCGCTGCGCCGCGTGGATCCAGAGTCCCCGCTTTCGGCGGGGCTGCAGCAGGCGGCATGGCCCGAAGACTTCAAGTTTCCTAGCGCCATCGACCCGTACAAAGGCGACACGGACCCCCGCGAGTTCGTGCGCGTGTACGACACCGCGATCGAAGCCGCGGGCGGAGACGACACCACGAAGGCGAAGGGACTCCCCCTCGCGCTGCAAGGAGTGGCACTCTCTTGGTTCTTTACCATAGAGCCGGGCTCCATCTACGCATGGGAGCAGCTCCGCGACCGCCTTCACAATAACTTCCAAGGAAACTATGTCGAGCGAGTCGACGCGGACCAACTCTTCGCTGTGAAGCAAAAACCCTCGGAGAAGCTCCGGGACTACTTCAAACGCTTCGCCAAGATTCGATGCCAAGTGAAGGACGTTAACGAAACCACCATCGTTAATGCAGCCATACAGGGCCTTCGTCCGGGCCCGATGGCCGAGTACAATGCGCGAAAGCCAATCAAGACGGTGGCAAAGCTCTTCGACAAAATGGAGGAATACGCCAGGGCGGAAGAGGACGCGAGGCGAAGGCAAGGTAACGACTCCGACACCAACCAGGCCGGAGCCTCGGCAAAAGCCGAAGATCCGCCGAAGGACGGTTCTTCGAAGGGCAAACGTAAGCAGGAGTCGTCCAGGGATACGCCCGACCGCAGGGACGCCTCGCACAAGGAGTCGTCCGACCGGCCCAAGCGCGACCAGCAGAGGTCGAGGCGAAACCGGTATGTCCACGACATTGAAGGCGGTTCCGACGAGGGCGCTCCCGCGGGCCGAGGCGGTCGGGGGCGCCGTGGCCGCGGGCGCGGCCGTGGCCGGGGCCGCAACGATAAAAGTCGTGGAGATTACGACGATCAGCACCAGGGACTCTGGTGCGTCGTCCACGGCCGCGGCAACCACGATACCCGCACCTGCACCTCCATCGTGGCGCTCCGCGATAGCGTCGCTAGGGACAGGAACCCGGAGACACGCCCGCCTGCGGTGGCCCACGTCCAATTCCCGTACGAGGCCCCCATGCAGGTACAAGCGCAAGGGATGCAACCCAGGAAGGCCCCTTACGGATCCAAGCTCACGTACAGCAACCTCGGGAGGGCCTCCTGTCGCTGCAGGCCCCGGAGGCAACCCACCGCAGGGTCATTAACGTCATATCCGGAGGCTCCGCGCTGGAATTCGCCTCAGCACGGCAGCAGAAGGCCTATGCGCGAAGACTACATCACGTGGCGGCAAACCCAGCGCAAGCACCGTCGGACTGGGCGCAGCACGAAGTCACATTCACACCCGACGACGCCCAAGGCGTGAACTTCCCTCATCAGGACCCCCTGGTCATCCGGGTCACGATTGCCGGATGCGACGTGGGGCGTGCCTTGGTGGACGGCGGTAGCTCCGCGAACATATTGTTTGCGGCAGCCTTCGACCTGATGGGGATCCCTCGAAGCCGCCTAGGGCCCTCAGGCATCCCACTGCAGGGCTTCCGGGGACAGCCCCTGCGGGCGTTGGGCCAAATAAGTCTTCAAGTCTCCTTCGGCCAAGACAACAATGTGCGGGCCGAGGATGCCACCTTCGACGTGGTCGACCTTCCGTACCCCTACAATGCCATATTAGGGCGCCCAATCCTCAACTCCTTCGGCGCGGTACCACATCACGGCTATCTGTGCACGAAGATCCCGGGTCCCCGGACCATCATTACCGTCCGGGGCGACCAGGATATGGCCCGGCGCATCGAGCCAGGTACCAGGTACCCGCGTCGCAAAGCCCAACCGCGCTCTTAGAGCTGGCGTCACAGCGCGGGGGTCCGCGGGGCCACTCGGAGGCGCCTTCGCGGGCCCAGCGGACGTCTAGCGACTAGAGGCTTCGACCGCGCCAAGGACAAACGGTTAGTATATCCACCCCCTGTAACTACTTACCCGCGCAAACGGGGATGTAATGAAGATCGCCGTTTGCCACCAATCTTTCTTCATCACACGCAAATACGCGGCGGAGGCGTGCGCAGGCTTGGCCAGCGCGCGCGCCCCCGCAGTATAAACAAAGACGCACGTTCGCGTGTGCACTCGCCGTAGCCAGGGGTACGGGACTGAGTATAAATCGAAGTCGCACGTTCGCGTGTGCACTCGCCGTAGCCAAAGGTGACGGGCTTGAGTATAAACAAAGACGCACGTTCGCGTGTGCACTCGCCGTAGCCAGGGGTACGGGACTGAGTATAAATCGAAGTCGCATGTTCGCATGTGCACTCGCCGTAGCCAAAGGTGACGGGCCTGAGTATAAACAAAGACGCACGTTCACGTGTGCACTCGCCGTAGCCAGGGGTACGGGGCTGAGTATAAATCGAAGTCGCACGTTCGCGTGTGCACTCGCCGTAGCCAAAGGTGACGGGCCTGAGTATAAACAAAAGACGCAGCCGGGGGACGCCCTCGCGCGCACTAGTCTACGGACTTTAAATAAGACGTAGCGTTGAGGTCCGCCTCCGCACGCACCAGTCTACGGACTTTAAATAAGACGTAGCGTTGAGGTCCGCCTCCGCACGCACCAGTCTACGGACTTTAAATAAGACGTAGCGTCGAGGTTCGCCTCCGCACGCACTAGTCCACGGACTCTAAATAAGACGTAGCGTCGAGGTCCGCCTCCGCACGCGCGAGTCTCCGGACTATAAAGCAAGACGTAGCATCGAGGTTCGCCTCCGCACGCACTAGTCCACGGACTCTAAATAAGACGTAGCGTCGAGGTCCGCCTCCGCACGCGCGAGTCTCCGGACTATAAAGCAAGACGTAGCGTCGAGGTTCGCCTCCGCACGCACTAGTCCACGGACTCTAAATAAGACGTAGCGTCGAGGTCCGCCTCCGCACGCACGAGTCTCCGGACTATAAAGCAAGACGTAGCGTCGAGGTTCGCCTCCGCACGCACTAGTCCACGGACTCTAAATAAGACGTAGCATCGAGGTCCGCCTCCGCACGCGCGAGTCTCCGGACTATAAAGGAAGTCACAGCGTTGAGGTCCGCCTCCGCACGCACTAGTCCACGGACTCTAAATAAGACGTAGCGTCGAGGTCCGCCTCCGCACGCGCGAGTCTCCGGACTATAAAGGAAGTCGCAGCGTTGAGGTCTGCCTCCGCACGCACTAGTCCACAGACTCTAAATAAGACGTAGCGTCGAGGTCCGCCTCCGCACGCGCGAGTCTCTGGACTATAAAGGAAGTCGCAGCGTTGTGGTCCGCCTCCGCACGCACTAGTCTACGGACTATAAAAAGGCGAAGTGTCGAGGTCCGCCTCCACAAACGCCAGTCTACGGACTATAACAAGGCAACGTGCGGGGGCCCGCCTCCGCGCACGCCAGTCTACGGGCTGTAAAAAGGTGAGATGCCAAGGGACTGCCCCCGCAAGCGTCGTTCTAAGGAACCCTTGCGCAGCTACTTCGCCAACGGTGGCATCAACACACAGCGCATATCCTAAAATGCCAGGAAATCTGCATACCAGAAAAACCACAAGTACAAAGGTCCGGCAACATCCTTGCCGTTCTAAGCCGCTATCCCGCGGGTTCGTCCTTAACACGCGCTAAAGCTGGGGCCTCGCTCGAAGAAGGCCGGCCCACCCAAAAGTCCAGCGACTCTTCGGCCCGTCGCCAGCGTCGAAGGCGTCGCCGGGTTGAAAGGTCGGCCGCAAGAAGCCGGCCCCAGCAAGGAAGCTGCCCGGGATATAGGCAAAAGTCAGAAGGCATGCAGCAAGTGTGTACTTCATTCGCAAAAAGAGGGAGCAGTACAACACACGCCTACACTTAGGTATCGCGGCGTCAGACCTGCGGGTTCCCGGCACCTTCGGAGGGCCCAGCGCCGCCCTCGTCGCGTCGAGGGACCCCGTCCAGAAATTGGCCGAGGCTCCCCGTCCCGTAGAGCGACTTCCGGAGCTCGATCCGCGCAGCATCCGGCCCGACGTAAGTCCAGATCCGGTCGAAGAAGGGCCCGAGGGCACGGCGAGCGGAGCGGACGGCGCCGGACATTACTCCGGCCCCGCCAGGCATCTCCAGCTGGGGGTCATCCAGCCCGGCGACGTGCGTGCAACCGCGGTGCTGCAGGAGCGCGCACACCAAGCATGCCGACGTGTACGCGCAGTGGGTGCCAAAGGACGTCGCCGCGTCACGCGCGACGTTAGCGGCATCCCCGACCCAGCGGAGCGTCCGAGACAACTCCTCCGGGCCGAAGGCGCGATCCGGCACCTCAGTTACCAGCCCTTGAAGATGGCTCTCCAGCGCTTGCATGGCATCCCACGCAACCACCGAGGCATCGCCAAGCGTCTGGTTGCGCTCCGCTAGAGTCAAGGCAAGTTCGCCTTTTTTCCTTCTCTAGCGAGGCGACCTGTTCTAGGAGCCCGTCCCGCTCCGCCGCAAACTCCTGCTGAGCGGCTGCCACGGCCGACTCCCGCGCCGACGCGACAAGTCCCTCGGCGTGTGCCCTCGCTTCGGCGCATTCCGCTTCCAGCTGGCAGATGTGGGCGTCCTGGGTAGAGCAGGCTCCAGAGGCTTCGCGTAGCTCCTCCTCGACGGCCCGCAGCCTATCCTCGAGCGTCGTTCGGTCGCGAGCATAGGCCGTTTGCAAGGCCTGCCCCAGCACGAGGGTCTGCAGAAGGGCAAGACTTAGCAAGCTCAGCCAGCCCAGGCGTCGTCGTATGAAGTACTTACCCTCACCCCAGACACCTCGAAGGCGTCTTCGAGGCGCCCCGCCCCGTAGGCCTGCAGCACTTGCGGGTCGACACTGGAGGCCGCGTCATTCACAATCCCGCGCCACGCCCTCAGCGTCTCCGGGGGCGGCACGAAGCCCGCGGAGCTTATGCACGCGGAGGTCCCATGTTCTGCCAAGCGCCCCCCTCCGGAATGAGCAACGCTGTAAACAGGGATGCAGGTGAGTACCGCAAGGCATAAAAGCACGCACCAGAGTAAGCTACGCCACCCTACCTTCGGTAGCAGAAGGAATGGTCACGCCACGGGCAGAAGCCTCCGCGTTCGGGGAGGGTGGCGGCTGTCCCTGCACGATGGGAGGCGTGGCCAGAGGGGCAGAAGGTGCGTATGCCGCAGGGTCCCCGGCGCTTGCGCTGGAGTCCCACAAGCTTCTGATGCCCGTGGCCACGACGAATCCCCGCGGTGTCCGGTGGAGCTCCGGCCGCACACACGGCCGTTTAGCCGGGGCAGCCAGCAGCGAAACCGCCCCCGCAGTCACGGCTGGGGAAGCCCCCGCGGTCGCGCCGCCCGGGGGCGAAGGTTCCGCGGTGGCAATTGTCGAAGGGGGCACCTCGGTTTCTGCCACTGTCGTTAAAGGCAGCATGGCTCCGTGCGACCCCGTGGAGGGCGCCTCCGGCATCACAGCGGCCACGGCCAAAGGATCCACCTCAGCATCGCCGGTCCGCACGGGTTCCGCCTCGACGACTTTGGTGGGTGGCGAGACTTCCCCCCTCCGGCTGCTTGTGGCAAACCCACCGTCCGGGGCGCTCGCCGAAGATACCTCGCCTTCGATGTCTGCGCCACCCAAGCCCGAATCGGCATACCTCGCCGAGTCTGACTCCGCGTCCGCCACGCCCTCGGGAGCACAAGCAGCAGCAGTAGCAGCCGCCGCGCCAAGCGCGGCAGGCACCCCGCTGCAGCCCCTCTTCCGAGAGGGTGCCTTCCTCTTCTTCGCTGCACCATCGTCTGGAGCGATACGGCCCGGCACGGCAAGGCTCAGGGCCTCGCACACGCGGTTTATTCGCCCCAGCCCTGCCTCGGCAATAGCAGCCATGCGCTGCTCATGTTCCCTGCCGGTGTACGGCCCCAGGAATACGCGTGCGGCTTGCTCCGCCTCCTCCAAGCAAATCCCTGAAGCAAAGGAGAATAGCATCAGCATATAACGCGCTTCGCGCGAAAAAGGAGAGACGCGATCGAGGCTTACGAAGACCGGCGGGCGGCGGCAGCACGCAGACCGATGGCAAAACATTGTCGTCTCGAAGCCTCTCGGCGGCAAGACGCCAGTCGCGCGCAAGCGGTGCCACGCCGTACATCACGTACTCTTCGGCGAGGTCGCGCATGTTGAAGCGGGCGGCCACGCCTATGAGCCCCTGGACCCTCCGCTTGTCCTCATCATCGAGCGTTCGGCCGGGCGAGGGCTTAAACGCGATCGATCGGCCCGTGCACTCAAGGCCACTCCCGCTCTCCACATGGTGGTAGAACCACCGCCTCATCCAGTGAGACTCCCACTTCCCGCGAGTTGAGTTCGCAGGGAAGAGCTTCTTGCACGCCGGACGAAGAATAAAGCTGACGCTACCGAAGCTCGACAGCGTTCCGTCTTTCCGGTCCTTGAGCTGGCATCGTGCCTCGTGAAGGTAGGCGAACAATGAGGCACTGGGCCAACACGCCCCCGAGCGCAAGGCCCAGCTGTACACCGCGAGCCGGGCCACGGCGTTCGGAGTCAGTTGCGCCAGCTCCAGCCCGAAGGTCCGCAGCACGTCGCCCACGATAGCCGACACTGGGATTCGGAGCCCCGCGTCGAAAAAGGCAACGAACACGACCGCCTCCGACCTCTCGGGATGTGGTTCCGTCTCGTCGGCGGCGGGCAATCGTACCTCCTGGCGCTCGGACAACTTCCCCGCGCGCAGAAGCCCTTGGATCGTCTTCTCGGTGACGAGCGAGGGGCCTAACTCGCGGGAGAACGTGCCCTCCTCCTCCGCCACCAGCCACTCCCTGTCCGCTGCCGCCGGGTCGCGCTCTTGGAGCGCGTATTTCACCTCCAACAGCGAGGACCGCCGGCGAATGTCAGAGCCACCAACCGTCTGGCCGCGCTTGTCACCGGAGGCCATCGCTTTCCACGAAGAGATTGAAGCAGTGAAGATATCACGAAAGTGTAGAGGGTGGAGCAGACAGGAAAGAGGGCGTAAGGGTGCGGGGACGCTGTCACGGGGGGGGGCTATTTCAAGCCACCTCGCCCATACCGCCGCCACCGACGCGTCGCAACGATCCGCGTGCCGGATGCAACCGCAGCGGTGTAAAGGCCCGACCCGCACGATTCCCCATAACTGAAAGCGAAGTGTCGCGAAGGTCCGTGTACGGGGCGCGACTGCAGTCGTATAAGCGCCCGTCCAGCGCAATGCCCCATACCCAAAGCTAGAAGGACACGACCACAGGCGCACTAATGGGCCAGGGGATCACAACAGCTCCGGCGCCGCGCCATTCACTGCCCGCCCCGTGTCCCCCTTGCCTAGGGAAGAGGTTAGCGGCCGCGAGCACGCAACCGTCCACATCACGCCGCCCACCAGTCATGGGCCGCCGCGTGCCCCGGGCGCGTCGGGTCGCGCGGTACGGGAACCTAACCCTGGCAGACCAGGGGCCGGCGTGATTCCAAGAACCTTTACAGCGCAAGACCGCATCGCAAGATCCCAAGTCACCGCACGCGTGGCGGTGTTCGCAGGACGAGGGCGCCAGCTCCACTGCCACCCGTTCGAAGGGTAGGGGACGGAGCGCGCGCGTCTACTCCGGTTGGGCGCCAGCTTCGCTGCCACCCGTTCGAAGGGTAGGGGACGGAGCGCGCGCGTCTACTCCGGCTGGGCGTCAGCTCCGCTGCCACCCGTTCGAAGGGTAGGGAACGGAGCGCGCGTCTACTCCGGCTGGGTGCCAGCTCCGCTGCCACCCGTTCGATGGGTAGGGGACGGAGCGCGCGCGTCTACTTCGACTAGGCGCCAGCTTCGCTGCCACCCGTTCGAAGGGTACGGGATGGAGCGCGCGCGTCTACTCCGGCTGGGCGCCAGCTCCGCTGCCACCCGTTCGAAGGGTAGGGGACGGAGCGCGCGCGTCTACTGCGGCTGGGCGCCAGCTCCGCTGCCACCCGTTCGAAGGGTAGGGGACGGAGCGCGCGCGTCTACTCCGGCTGGGCGTCAGCTCCGCTACCACCCGTTCGAAGGGTAGGGGACGGAGCGCGCGCGCCTACTCCGGCTGGGCGCCAGCTCCGCTGCCACCCGTTCGAAGGGTAGGGGACGGAGCGCGCGCGTCTACTCCGGTTGGGCGCCAGCTTCGCTGCCACCCATTCGAAGGGTAGGGGACGGAGCGCACGCGTCTACTCCGGCTGGGCGTCAGCTCCGCTGCCACCCGTTCGAAGGGTAGGGAACGGAGCGCGCGCGTCTACTCCGGCTGGGTGCCAGCTCCGCTGCCACCCGTTCGATGGGTAGGGGACGGAGCCCGCGCGTCTACTGCGACTAGGCGCCAGCTTCGCTGCCACCCGTTCGAAGGGTAGGGGACGGAGCGCGCGCGTCTACTCCGGCTGGGCGCCAGCTCCGCTGCCACCCGTTCGAAGGGAAGGGGACGGAGCGCGCGCGTATACTCCGGCTGGGCGCCAGCTCCGCTGCCACCCGTTCGAAGGGTAGGGAACGGAGCGCGCGCGCGCGTCTACTCCGGCTGGGCGCCAGCTCCGCTGCCACCCGTTCGAAGGGTAGGGGACGGAGCGCGCGCGTCTACTTCGGCTGGGCGCCAGCTCCGCTGCCACCCGTTCGAAGGGTAGGGGACGGAGCGCGCGCGTCTACTGCGGCTGGGCGCCAGCTCCGCTGCCACCCGTTCGAAGGGTAGGGGACGGAGCGCGCGCGTCTACTCCGGCTGGGCGCCAGCTCCGCTGCCACCCGTTCGGAGGGTAGGGGACGGAGCGCGCGCGTCTACCCCGGCTGGGCGCCGCAAAGGCAGAGGTCTTGTCCCGCAAAGTCTGCCTCGTTTTCCTTAACAGACCACCTACAGTGCATCAACATAAAAGGTGATGCTGGCGGGTTCCATCTGGAACGCCGACTGTAGGTAGGCCTGTTAAGAAAAGCAAGGCAGACCTTGCTGTCGCCTGCGGAAGCAAGGTGCTGGGGCAGGAAGCGCGACTGGCTGTCGATAACCGGCGCTGATCAAGCTCCCTAGAAAAATGGACCTCCTTCTGTGCATCAACATTCCCCAAGCCGTTCAGCGTCACCCAGGAATGTTGATGCATGGCAGGGGCCCATTTTAGGGGAGCAGCTTCTATCACAATATACACAGGAGCAACGCCACGCCAGCGCTACATATATATACCCCGTCAGCAGGGGAGCCAACCGGCGGAAGGCCAATCGGCAGAAATCCAACAGCCGGGAGTCCGCCGTCACATTGATGGTCACGACGCCTCAAGGCCCGCACCGCGCCAAGCACGCTTCACCACGTGGACGGCCGGAAGAGCGAGCGTTGCAGCGCGTCCCTTATCGTTTAAGGCTCACGCGGCGGCTCAGGGGCCCGCCACGCTTACCTATGCCAGTGCAGCGCCCTCGGCGCGCGTCTGCTTCAGCAGGGGCCACTCCCGCCACCGCCCCATTCGAAGGGTGAAGGCCGGAGCGCACGCATCTGCTTCGGCCACAGCGCAGCCCCGGGTCAAGTTTGGAGAAGTTCACAGGCCGCGGGACGGAGGGGGCCAAAGGACTCGGCGACATGGCTTCGGCCCTGTGAAGCCCTTCACCATGAGAGGCTCCTGTCGTAGGGGTGGCCCCCACCTAAACCCAGCAGGCCTGGTAGGAAGTTATAAGGCCCAGACTAGGCCACGTGTAATGACACAAATACCCCTGAAGGGGATGATCATCTGTAAGGGCGTAATTGTAAAAGCACTCCCCATGTATATATATATAGCATACCGGCCAGGGGGAGGGGGGATCATCCTCACTCATCTCCATCACTCTCCACTACCATCTCTCTCTCTGTTTGGCCCGTAGCCACAACAACCGTTGAATTGGACATAGACCAAAGAACGATAGTTTCTTGGTCAACAAATTATACACGATGTGGAAACCCATGTAAGAATCATTCAGGAGAAAATGAAGATTACCTATAATTGCTAGAGAAGTTATAAGACACTCACAGAAAAGACCTGAGTTTTGAAACTAGAAATTATGTTTATCTTAAAGTTACACCTTTTAAATCCATAAAAAGATTCCAAATGAAAGAAAAACTAGCCCCAAGATATGTCGATCCTTATGAGATTGTAGAGAAAATATGAGAAGTGGCATATAGATTACAGCTGACACCGAACTTGGCTAGGGTGCATAATGTGCTTCATATATCACAGCCTCAAAAATGCCTTCGTCAGCCAACTGAACAAGTACAAGTCAAAGATATAGACTTGCAAGATGTGTGACATATCAAGAAGAACCAATATGAATTCTAGAGACAATAGAAATACAATTAAGAAGCAAAAATGTCAAGTTTTGCCAAATTCAATGGTGAAACCACACCACAGAAGAAGCAATCTGGGAAAAGGAGTTGGATCTGCAGTGAGATTTTACTAACTTGTTCCTCAATTCAACTAAATCTCGAGGATGAGATTCTTTAAAGGTGGTAGGTTGAAATGCCCCAAATTTCAAATGTTTTTGAAGCTTTTCTTAAATTTGGTTTCAATTTGAAACTTCCCAAATTAGAAATTTCTAGCCCTTGCGCCCGAGATGCTCACCGACCCTTGTCTTCGCTGATTAGCCCCAAGAGTATCATTACCATGAACAAGCTCCACAGTACTCCCCTTGTTGTCGACCATCTCCAGTGAGTTCCGACCACCACAAAGCCCTAAAATGGAATCCCCTCACTCTATAGAACCCCACCGTGTGCTTAGTTACCATCGGGAACTATTGCTTGCGTCATAATTGGATGCGTCACCATGCCCTGTTTGGCCGCTACTGTAGCACTATAGCACTAAGAGGAGGAACATGACCACTGTTCCCAGCAGGCCATGGGCCAAAACAATGATAGCCTAGGAAGCCCAAGTCAACCAAGGTAGGTTTCGGGCCAAACCTCTTCCTATAGAACATTGTTCATCAACCCGGTCCATTACTATTTCAGAACCGACCCATTACTGTTTGCGACCTATTACTATTCCTAACCCGATCTGTTGTGAATAGTATAAACCTGTTACTGTTCACCGAAACCCAATAAGCAAGCATATATCCATTTTGATAGTTTCAAGACCATTTAAACCATTCACAGCTCTGTTTCACCAACCCAGACTCTGATAAAACCCAAACCTATCTTTATTTAGTTATTCTGGATTTTATTTCTTTTTATTTTATTTTTTCCAGCTCATATTCTTTTGAGCGCAGAATTAATTGCTTGCTTTTTATTTGCGCTAGCACACGATTTCGCTGTGCAGCCTGTCCTAGAAGCATATCAAGACTTAGAAGATTTAGAGCAGGTTGAAGACTAACAGCAAGGCAAGTCACATGTTTTTTTATCATGCTGGACCTACATCCTTAATTATTTAATTATCATTTATTTTATTATTCTTATTTACACATTGTTATTTATTAAAATAGTTGTTTGCAATGACATAACAATTTAGCTATGTCCTAGCACTGGAAAAGCTCTATCTTACTTGATTGTCATATTCACTTTGACAAGCCCTAGTAATAATAAAATTACTATAAAATATACCATGATAAACTAAGAACTCAAATGCTTTACACTACTAAAAGATCCAGCATTTTGCCGATAGAATTACAAAATAATACTAGGGTTAAGAATGTATCGTGGAATGCCACGAGATGGTTAGTGCCCATGACCTTACCCTAGGGAAGCCGGAGAAGGCTTTGGTTGGATTGGTGGCAGTGCCGCGGTGCACTTGGTTATTGGTTTGTGTATGGCTGTCTCGTTGGTGAAAGTAAGGACTAGAACCTTAGGTTGAGTAAAAAATATAATGACTGCTCAACCACGAGTTTTGACTTGTCAAATCTAGTCTAGTAGCTTCTCGAATCAATTGAATATCTACAGGGTGTTGGCATTCCAGAAGTGAAATGACCCGCGTATAAAGGGAGTGGTATGGAATCGGTAAAACCGTACTTAACAACGGTAGAAGCACATGGAGTTGGAAAGTGCTTTTCACATTAGCAAGTGGAATGCCGACTGTGTGACCCCGACCCTACCAGGTAGAGACTATAAAAAGAGAAGAGCAGTAAAATGTCTTATTTTCTCAACTCACTCATGAGAGGTTGGGAAATCTTGTGGGTAAAACTGTGCAACTCTACAGAGTCAAAATTACAAATGGTGTGAATATGTCGTGCTTCTGACAAATGAAGCTATGTTTAATGGGTGATTCCAATAGTAAGCCATAAGTAGCTTTCATAATGTTTCAATCTGATAACTAACTTGTTGAACCCCGTTTCCCCTAAAGAAGTTGAAGCTTTGTTATTTCATGTTCAAAAATATTTACAAATAAAATTGCATCCACAAATATCTTAATAAAACTATTATATCCCCATCTCTTGATAATCCTAGCATGTAGTTAAATAGCATTCTCCATGTAACTTGTTGAGTACAATTGTGCTCATGCTTGTTAAAATATCATCAAATGAAACTTAGGAAGAAAATAATGAACCCTTGGAGGACTTCGAGGATTACTACAGAGTAGACAATTCTGTTTTTAGAACTTATCTCCGCTCAGACATGCCTACGGTGTTTCTTTTGCATTGTACTATAACTTTAGGTCACATGCCCCACTGTGTAAAACTTGGCTACTAAGCCATAATCATGTAATAAAGTTTGGGTTTTATGAAATAAGCTTGCAATGGTATGATATATACTCGATTACAATACCTTATAGCTGAATATTCTGGACAGTTGTGAGAAAACCTAACACTGGAGAGATAGACAAGTGGATGGTAAGCCAATTGGACCAAGTGATTAATCTGCAATAAATTACTGCCTCCTTTTCCCCAGACTTGGACAAGCGCAGCAGTGTGTACAGTTACTCTTGCTACGATCATTTTTGTTGGTAGCTAGCTGCAGCTTGGATCCTCCGTTTCTCTTTCAGGAACAAGTACCATGTGCTGGGTCTTGTTTAAAACGGTTGTTGGCTTATATCTACTAGCTTTTAAGAAGTCGAAAACTGCTTTTAACATGTTAATTTCGTAACAAAGTTTTTTTCTTTTTTTTATAGTTTGTAAAGATATAATGATTCTTTATTTTTTCCCCTCTTTTTCTTCATTTTTCTTTAGTTGAATATCTCAGAGAAAAATTAACAGTCACTACAGTATCTATTTCAACTAAAAACTAACAACCACACCAAAAATTCATTAGCAAAAAACGTTTGAATGGAGCTTATATTCTGCATACCGGAAGACATACAGAAGCGTAAGGCATTTAGGTGGAGTAAGTTCACCAACGCTAACGAGAACGAACGCTAAGACGAATGCCGTCATCCACCATAATGAAACGATCTTAAAAATCGGCTCTTATGAATTGCCTCATCTAGGAAAGAGAAAAAACGAAACGAAAATTTGTTCGTATGCATCCTTCCGTAGCTCGAGTATCCTGATTAAGTGTTGATTGATCAAATTAAACATGACCTCAACCATCATCAAAGGATAGGTTATCGCGGCGCTAATCTCGATGCGTGCTTATGTTTGTAGTTGGGGGCTTGATTGTGCGATTTGGTGAGCAGCTCGCGCTTGCAATCTTTTTCACTAGACCTTTCTTTTGTTGGGAATTTTATGTGGCTTTCAATATTTATTATGGTTATTGTCTACTTTACTCAATGTGGAATTATTCATATTATTGATACAAGTGATAGGAAATATTTGATGCGGAATTTAACTCGAGGAATTAATACTCGAGGTGCCGATGACGGTTGTGCTGGAATATGGTAGACATATTTATTGAGATCAAGTCTACTAGAATTTGATATGCATGCATTTGTTTAAGCCGGGCACAGCACAGAGCGGAATAGCTTGGTTTGTTTTGCAGGATCGGCTCTGCAGGCTGTTGACCCACATGATCAGATTGGAATTGATCTCATAAACAATCTGATCATGGCACATGACTCACACATGTGTGCTTGGGACTAATATATTTTAGACTCATAAAACTGGCATGTCTGGTCGTGGTTGGTGACATGGTCAGGAGTCTCACGGGATACCGGAAACAGGTGGAGTCTATAAATAGGTCCCTACCCTCTAGCCTCATGATGCATTGTGAGCGGCACCACGAAAAAAGCAGAGAAATAGAGGGTAGACCGAAAACCTCCACAGAACTAATCTAGGGTTCGAAAAAAAAACCAACATCTTTGCCTTGCTTTTGCTTCCAAATGGGGAGATGACCAGCGTGCGCACTTACTGGCTAGCTAGCAGGCGTCACCAAAGACGATAATTCATACATAATGAAGTTAGGTCCTGTTCAAAAGTCTGTGGATATTTGCTGTGGTTTACAGTTGTTAATTGAAATGATATTGTAGCGGTTGTTATTTTTTAAGTATTCAATTAAAGAAAAATGTATAAAAATAGGAAAAATAAAAAAACACCGTTATATTTCTATGCATAATGCAAAAACAAAGAGAAAAAAAGAAAAAATCATGTTAAAAATCTAATGTAATCTAAAAATCTTTGGACTTTGAACCGAGCCTATGATTAGATTTTTTTTTTTTTAGATCGAAGTAGACTCACCAACCTATTGCTACCAACACATTCCTGTTGTGCAGCCATTGGGCAATTAGGGCAACGTGTCTTGTTGAACAAGAGGTAGCTTTTTTTAAGAGAACAAGAGGTGTAGTTAGGGAGCTAGTGTTAGGCTATTTGTAAAGAAAAAATGTATTGTGTGTATTTTTCCACTAGGGGACGCATTCTATATTTGTATATCTAGACTAACAAAAAATATGAACAACAAAATATACTAGAAGAGGTTGAAAAAAAACAATTCAACGAAAGTGGAAGTGCCGGACAAAATAATTAACCTTCAAAAGATCAGAATTCATTGTGTCCTTGTTACAAGTTGCAATGTATACTCAACAATTCAAAATATTCTTTAATTTTCTTGTGCGGCTTGTGCTATTTTCCATTTTATTTTCTTGAGATTCCAACCTCCCACTGTTTGGTGTTGAGGATGAGGTAGGCATCGTGAGCTACCTACCAGCCCCAAGAACAATATAATACCTAAATTTGCCAAATTATCTTCTCATAGAGAGGAAGAGAAGCTTGGAGACAAGGGAAACACACCCAATTCTTTCATTATCTTCTGGTTGACCTTGCCCTAGATTCTGGCCAATTCTCTATTGATCTTTTTTTTTTTTGAAGGAATTCTCTATTGATCTTAAGGCGTCATAAAGAGGTAAACCCGCTTTGTACAGAATGGGATCTGTATAGCGGCAAGGGCCCAAAAATATCTAGGAATTCTAGGATTCGATGGATTAAATTCGGTATAAGAAGTACATGGAGAATTTCAACCAACAAGCAATCAGCCTCTCTTTACGTGCGGTGTGAGTGTGTGATATACGCAAGTTATGTGTGTCTTTCTTATACCAAAAAAAACCAACAATCAACCAGTTCTCATTCCTGAACAATAGTAGCAGAAAACAACAAGAAACTACCTGAAACCTACCCCCCGGTTGATAGCTACCGCACAGCAATCTGGTGGTCGTCCTCCAAACGGAACCCCAAGTCTCCAACTCTCCCCTACCTGTTTTTTTCCTCCGAAGCTGACAACTTTTGACTTTTGCTACAATATCTAACTTTCAAACGGAGTATTTTCTCAAAACAGGATCTACAAGTTAAACGATCTACACGTTAAAAGTTCAATATCTGTACCAGCTAAAATCGCAAGTGAGTATATGTCTCTCCGTAGTCTGTACCGTAAACAGCCAAAATTCAAAAATTTCAACCGAAAGCCATAAACCGCAACCGTTGCCAAACAATGTCAACTCCCCCTCTCTTCTTGTCACATCACTAGCTCCTGATTTGTGAACAACGTTATGCAACTGCAGGTTGACCTCTCTGAGAATCACTTGCTTGTGCTGTTGCGTGAGAATCATCTGACTGGGAAACAACATAGTTTTCTGATTACATGTCACTGCAGCGTAGGCTTCTTTCGTATTTCTTCTTTCTTTTGGCAATCGGCTTGAAGCATGATTTCAAATAATTGTGGTTAGAAAAATAAAGCGTAGTACGATGACTTGGGCTTAAAAAATTAAGCCGATGTTTCCATACGGATTCTCTTTTGTGCCTTCTTTAGCTGGGGTCGCATTTGTATGTGACATTTGTACCTGATGTTTGCAACTTGTATATTTGGCTTACACAAACTAAATATTTCTTCCACTAGTCTATCTAATCGTTTGAAATGTGACTTGTACTGCAATTTTATGCCAATTCAGTCCTTAGGCAGCTTGTTAAGTAGCGATAAAGACCAATTTGGCTAATTGATAACTTTAAACTTGTAGTGGTTTGTTGAGCAGCCTTTACAGAAAAGTCAAAGTATGAGTAATTTCGATCGTTTGGTCGTTTAGTCACATCCAGTACAACTTTCACATGAACCTCCGATTCTGCATGCAAACTGATTACTGTAAAGCCCGGTTTTGGGGAACAGGGTTGTCGTACGTTCAGTAACAGCTCAGGAGTTCAGTTACAAACAGAAAGAGTATCATACATGCTCACAAACATTTCAAAAGGGTTATTTTGATTAAAATAAAGACCTAACAGTCAACTTTAGAAATTTTAATGGGCGTCCAAGCCCAAAACTTAACTTACAATCAGAAAAACTATAGAAAACTACCACACGAACGCTTCAGTACGGTCGTAACCCTAACACGAATACTTGCAACATTCTTTCTTCTCCTGATTTCTGTGTTAGGGAAAAATAAAACAAGACTGAGTACAACTAACCGTACTCGACAAGTCACATGGAGAAATGCTATATAACTACTTATCAAGGTTTCTAAGGGATAGAGATATAATGGTTTTATTAAAGTATTTGGGGATGCAATTTTATTTGTAAATATTTTTAAACACAAAAGAACAATAACTTCTTAAGGAATTGGGATTTCAAAACGTGATTATCATACTTCAAAATTACCAAATTATTTCCAAATCTACATATGCTTCATTGTTGAAATCACCCATTAAACACAACTTTATTTCTCGGAAGCACGGCGTATTCGAATTCATTAATTATGACTCTGCAGAGTTGCCCAGCTTTACCCACAAAATCTCTTAACTCTTGCAACAGAGTTAAGAAAACAAGGCTTTTCACTGCTCAATTTTTTATATAGCCTCTACCCAGTAGGTACTATTTTCCAACAAACTCGGGTGACCCACGGTCTCACCTGATTTGAAGCAGATCTACTGTTGTTAAGTATGGTTATACCCCCTCTCATACCACAAAAACTCCCTAGTCTCCCTCCACCCTTTGTAGATATTCAATCAAACCTGAGTAGCTACAAAACTAGGTTTGACGAATCAACGCTTGTGGTTGAATGATCACTATGTTCTTTACATGGCATAAGATTCTAGTTCTTATATTTTCACCAAGGCAACTTCCATCCACAATTTCTTATTTTAGTGTCCATCCGCACTGCCACCTTTCTAGTCTAGGCTTCCACCCTATGATAAGGTCATGGGACCCGACCATCCTATGGCTTCCTATGTCTCCTTATCCTAGAGCAACTTTTGACATGCTACCGGCAAAGTGCCAAGACTTTTAGTAGTATATAACAGTTGAGTTCTTGATTTACCATGATTATTTAATTAGTATATTTAATAATACTAAATCTTGTCAAAGTGAATATGGTCATCAAAGTTAATCTGGGCTTTATCAGGTGGTAGGACATAACTAATATCATGTCATTCTAAATATTTATTATACAAGAAATAACAGGTGTGCAAATAACGTAATGAAAATACAGGTAAATAAATAATTAAAGGAATGTAGATTCGATATAATCAAAGACATGTGACTTGCCTCCTTGTCCAAGTTTATGTAGTCTTCAGGTTGGACACTTGACTTCTTGAATTGCTCTCATTGCTACAAATAAATAACTAAAAAGACAAATATAATAGGTTTGGGTGGTTAGGGTTTATGTTTTGTCAGCGTTTAGTTTAGTGAAATGAAACTAAAATGGTAGAAATGGGTACGAAATGGTCAAAAGGGTATAAACGGGTTAAATGGGTTTGAGGTGGTTGAAACGGTTATACATATACTATCAGGCTTTCAGTGAATAATGACGGCGGAAGCAATACTGGATATAGGTTCGACATGACAGATGGGCTAGAGTTTTATCACTATGTATTAGGACTTAATAGAGTTGAGAACGAACATCATGGCACAAAATGGTTAAGATGGGTATATATGGGTTTCGGTGAACAGTGATAGTTTGGACTGTGTCGGGTTTAGAGTTTGAAGTGGTGTTTTAGTGTATTGGACTGTATCGGTATCCGATATGGGAAGACGGAGCTGCAAAATGGGTAGACGGGCTTGAAACGATCGAAATGGATGATATATGTGTTTTAGGGTTTTGTGAACAGTAACGAGTAGGGTTACTGTTCATAGCCAATTTCTACTATTCAAACCAGGTCTGGGCACTATTTGAAACGGGTTGACTACTATAGTACCATGCTAGATTTTACTGTGCACTAACGAATTGGATTCAGAGCTTAACGGGTTGGGTTTGTATGAACAGTGCATGAACAGTAAGAAATCATTGTTCATCTTCTCCATTCAACCAGTTATTGTAGCGTCGAAACAGAGCAAGCGATGGCAGCCACATTGCAGTCGATGGGGTGGTTCCCGAGGGTAGCCGAGGGCACGGACAGGCTCTTGATGTCGAGTGGGTTCCATTTTTGGGGTCGACGGCGGCCAAAATGCAGGCAATTGCCGGCGACAAGGTGAGATGGTCTCGGGACGTTTGGATGGCACAAGAGGCATGGATAAGCTAATAGGACAATAGCATTAGTATTTGGGCATCACTAGGGTTAGAGGAGTCTTGGGGAGTGGTGGCTCAGGTCGGGTTGGGGATCATGGAGTTGGGCTGCCCACGGTGATGGGGTGTGGCCAGGCGGTGGACATAGGTGTTGGCGCAGTAGGGGGCTCGGGAAGTTAGGGCCGTGCTTTGGTGGTGTTAGTAGGGGTGTGAGGATGCTACAGAAAAAAACAATTGAAAAGATATTGATTGGTTAAGAAGAATTAGGAATCAGCTTACTTAGAGGGTCTTCGGTGAAGGCGACAATGTGACGGTTGGCGAGGGGAATTGGGGTGTCTAATGCTATCTGGACGCCGATGCCTGGTAAAGCAGATGCCCACAGCCTTTTATAGAAGGGAAGAGGCGGTTCGGCACTTGCGGCCTCTGCGCGGAAGCTGGCGCGTGGCCAAGACAAGGGGCACGGCAGGCTTCGGGACGGCTCCGTGAGGCGGCAGGGAGGTCAGCATGTGAACTGGCACCTCGAGTGTTGCGTTGCTTGGGCAAAGGATTGTGGCGGTCAGAGGAGCAGGACATAGTTAGGTCGACCAAGGGAGGGAGTTACGACGGTGGCTTAGGGAGGTATGCTTATTGTGTCCAACGGTGTCTGGGCCATTAAGGGCTGCTCAGGGGTGCTATGATCGAGGTGTACGAGGTTTGAATTCAGGTGGGTAGTGCTGAAAATTGCAGCCAGAAGGTCGGTTGTGAGAGGGTGGAAAGGCGGTGGTGAGGAGACGGTGGAGGATGGGGCAGCTACGACACGCAACCAGGTGGGGATAGTGGCATTATGGCATTGGGTATGGTGACTTGCGCTAGCTGTGGTGGGCTTTGAGGAATCAAAAGTTGCAGCGTGAGGGTAGAGAGAGGCGGAGGAAAAGATCACCGCGTCCTCCGATATTTTGTTGGAAGAGAAACAGAGACTATCGGCAGGATGTTGCACAGATGGCTGTAGGGAGTGGTGGGATCAATGAGGGAAATTGGTAGGGATGAGAAGGTACTGAATTGGGCCAAGAATCAAAAGAAATCAAAACTCAAAGAAATTCAAACACGTTTTGAATTTTTGGGTTGTTTCATGTACCAACAGAACAAGCTTGCAGATGAACCCCGAATTGTATTTTTTTAAATGTTAAGACCTGAACTTTTATGAGGTTCCGTACGGTACAATATTCCTATAAAACCCTTGGTCACACTTGCTTTAGGCAACCAATTTTTCGGGAAAAAAAGAGGATGTGCTTTGCAGGCCAAAAATATAGGGCCTGTTTGGTTCATGACCAGAAGTTGTCTAGCCACAAGTTAGGCGTGCCACAGTTTTTAGGTAGCTGTTTGGTTCACTGACGTAACTGTGGCATGCCACACTTTCTTAGCACCCGGCCCCACACGTCATAGACTCAGTTTCTTACCAAACTTTGCCACAAGTGTGGCTTCAATTTTGTCAGCCACACTTTCTGTGGCAGCCACATATTGCCTAAGCTTAGGCATGGCAAGGTTAGGCACCAACCAAACAGACCCTATAGTTTCCAACTATCTGTAGTTCAACCATGTTCTGGCAAGTGGATATTGCTTGTACATTAACTGACTTCCTGCGTCTCATGACCTTTTGAATGTATTAGGTAGTTGACGAGGGTTGAATAATCTTTTAAATATGGCTTTAATATTAAATTAAAGCTTTAAAATCTATATGGTCGTAAGCTTTCTAAACTTGCTTCTCGAGTACCTTGGTTGGAGGAATACTGATACGGAGTGCCTGATCTTCACGACGTAGGATCAAGGATAACTTTAGATCCGTGCAACCTAACGAACCGATGGTGCCAACCACTGTCTCAGTACAGCAACCTGCGACAAAAGAAATTTACCCAACCACACGCTTCGATCCTCGTCTACTTAGCCACGTAAAAGTAGACATATTCTTCCTACAAAAAAATATGAGGAAATCACAAGAAGAACAGCAATAATATTTAAATTGGAACCTCCTATTCTATTAAAGATGTTGTAGGATAAATCATAGAATCAAGAGCAAAAATTTAATCTTAATAATAATACAAACAACAAAGCCGGGGGGATTCCCGGCCCCCGGCTCGGCCACGTCGCCCCGCCCGCGCGTCCGGCCGGCGCGTGGCGGGGCATTTTCTGTACGGCCAGGGGAGGTGTTTTCCTCCAGTTTTTCGGAAATTACGTAAAGATCCTTTTTCCTCGCGAAAAGGTCCCTGCAAAGTTTTTTCCCCAAAAAATTTTTTGGATAGCGCCCCGCAGGTTCCCGAAATTACGTATAGGCTCTTATTTACTTACGTACAGGTCCTTACAAATTATGTAAAGGTCCTTTTTTCTCGCGAAAAGGTCCCTGCAAAGTTTTTTTCCCCAAAAAAAATTTGGATTGCGCCCCGCAGGTTCCCGAAATTACGTATAGGCCCTTATTTACTTACGTACAGGTCCTTACAAGTCCTCGATTTTTTCCCGAAAACCCCCTTTAGCTTTCTCGAAAATACGTACGTGCCCTCGAATTTTTTTAAAAAACTCCTCACGAATTATCGCCTCTTTTATTTCGGTACACACGGTGGCTGGCGCGGCGTGTCGCCGCGCCTATGAGGCTAGTATAATCTAAGGGTTATGAAAAGGGAGCAATGGTATTTATGACACCTCTCCAGCACTCACGCACGCACGTATCAGATGGCCTCAGGCCGACTTGACTCACGTTCGGGCTCGACTAAGTATATAAAAGGCCGACTAGACTCACGTTCGGACTCGACTAGATAAATAAAAAAATTACGTGGTACATGCGGCAATGTATTCTTCCGTCCGATCAGCTGTTCGTGATTTGGAACTCTGTGCCGTCCTCAAGATCTCCCGTCGTGGTCGGCCAAAGCCAATACACGACTGTTTGGACCCATTATCTCAGTTGCCAGGTTATGAGTCTTATGACATATGACATAGATGTGCCAGCATAATACAACCCATTGTCAAGCTTAAGGAGGACAAGAGGACACCGCCAAGATGTTTCTTTCCTTTTCTCACGCACCAACAGATTGGCCATTTCGTTTACTTCCGTATGCACGCATGCTCCCACGTGTTTTCCTTTTATTAGCATGATTTCTTGAAATATAGCAAATAATATACCATCTTGATCAGCTTGATGAGGCCTTCGCAATGATATCATTTATTTTGATGTGTAATACTTCTTTTTTCAAGGTTTTTCAAACGTATCTTCACTTTAGCCTTGTTAAGATCAAATATAGGCATATATATAGTTAAATAAAATAGCAGTAGCTTTGTATTTCCAAGTATAATAATTAAAGATCCCATATTAATAGAGTTCACCTAGCAAAATTTAATGCGGCTTAATAATTCTTTCCAATCAAATAATATATTTAACTGAAAAACACTAACCATGTCTATATCCGCATCATCCTCCCTTTCTTCAAGAAAAGCCATCCTCGGCTTTTTATAATATGAAAATGTGCTAAACAAAGAAAATAACGTATATGCATGATAGATATATTTATCACAAGTTGTTTTGTTATTCCCCATTTTACGCACAATTTGTTTAATTAAATAGCCATAAACGTATATAGTCTGTATGTTGACTAATCACTTATATATCTCAATTTATCCACATCAAATACTATGCACCTTGCCCGACCAGCAGATAGCTTGGAGAGTTTATGAACTGGTTTTAGAGCTTGCTTCTAAGGGATTCCTCCCGTACGATGGATAAAGCATGTGCTTTATTCTTCCCAAAAGGCATGACGTTTTAGGCCTGTATCTTTAGCAACACTAGCCATGCAGTTGTTCCCACAATTATCTCCCACCGACAAACAACCGAAGGTAAGTTATCATTAGGTCTCTCTGACAACAACTACCCCTCCGATTAGACGCGCTAATTCCATGAGACATCTCCTCATACGGATAACTACCACCCCCTTCAATGGTATTTAAAGGTTGATGAGAGAAGATGGAAGGACAATTGAGACACAATCAATTGATCCCGAATCAGAATAAGTCAAGGTAACCAACATCTTCCAAGCAATGGGAGATTATAAATC
The DNA here is from genome assembly GCA_017311315.1 of Dendrocalamus latiflorus. Lineage (NCBI taxonomy): Eukaryota > Viridiplantae > Streptophyta > Magnoliopsida > Poales > Poaceae > Dendrocalamus > Dendrocalamus latiflorus. Next base: position 16,722,969 of record CM029678.1, read on the forward strand.
AGAACTAGTTAATTCTCTTTGGTAGGCCCCCAATAAAGATCATCCCCTTTTTCTTGCTAAAGCTTTCAAGGAATCCAACCTCCTTTGTCATATTATTTGTAAGATTGGTGACTCGATCGTCAATAGTAGTATTTACGTAATAGCCCATTGAAATTTAGAAATTAAAAATAACTGAAGTACTGAGTCTAATTGAATTATTGACTTTTGTCATTTGTTTGTGTTATTTTAGTTCAGTTCAGGTCTTGATGTTAAAACTTAAATAATTTCATTAGTAAATACATAAAATTAGAGCTACAAAAATAAATTTAACAGATTCTTCAATAAAAAATGTCTACAAAATCTTTTTAAAAAAACTGAAATAGTGCAATCGTGATATCTTGTACAAGTTAAATTGATAGATCAAAGTTTAATCAATTTGTTTCTAGAATATAAATAGTTTTTTTTTTCAAAAACCGGCTGAACTAGGTGCTGAAGCCGACAAATTAACGACCTGACTTGAATGCTTTCTGCAGGCCATGCAGCAACGTTTTCCTCTCAACCAATAGATTAATCAGATTAGTTGTTAGTTAAAGTAAAAACCTGGGGTTCATTTATAACCCCTAACCATCTCAATTGACGAACACTTGAGGGCCCACCCCTCACTAATTAACGTCCTCGTTGGCGGATGTCATACAAGGTCTTAAAAATTGGTAGCACTAGTATGTGTGTGTGTCTATATATATACACTTCATACTCCCGTAAATAAGCATACTCCCATGTACACATATAAACCATACTACCTACTCTCTTCGGCCAAAAAAACGGACTACCTACTTAATATTGCCAGCATGTCAACGCGCCGAGAAATCAGGAACGGTTGCGCAATTAGTTTTTCAAGATAATTACGTGACTGTTTTAGGTGGAATGGTTACGTGCAATGGTTAGTGGTTTTGATATGAATATACCCAATAGCCCGATCAAGCGGGTGGAATTCCGAGGATGATGAATGGTGGATACAATAGGAGTAACTACACTTGGAAGTAGAAAAAAAGCTTCCTCTATATATATAAATATATAAATATATATATATATATATTACTCATTATTTTTACTATACATATATATACACACACACCGTCGCGCAATATTAAGTCCTTATTAGGAAACGATATTTCTCAATATAAGTATATTGAGGGAACAAAAGTATAATTATTGTGATTCTTTTATTTTGCAACTCTGCTTTAATATAGAAAAGGTGATTAAGTAGTTATAGTATACCTTTCAATAAAATTATTAACTTCCTATTAGATTCGATGTTTCTTATGCGTACTCGGATTTACGTTGCAGGTGTATTATGCAGAGGAGAGGTGTGCATCAAAGGCAGGGGTCCACATCATCCATTTAGGGCCGTGAAGCCCAACTACTCGTCTCCAAGGGAAATAAATTGGGTCCCTAGCGGGGGAGGCCACACACCACACCAACTACCTGCCTCTCCATCAATGCCAAGCCAGCGTGAAGTGCAGCGCGTGCACGGCCATACCTTCCACCGAATGCCGCCTCCTATTCATGGATTTCTACTGGTGTCCTTCTCAAGCTGTAACTACCACCAATTTTATGTTATATTCATATTGATTTCTAAAAAATATTTTTAATAGAAAATAATTTTTCTATATTATACAGCTTTCAAATAAAGTATTTTTTATGGCAAAATCTAGTATATATATTTTAGTGACTTTATTTATATTAACCAAAATTACGCATGTATATCTCTCTACAACTTTTAGCGTCATCGCCCTACTAATTTGCAGCAGAGGCCCACTGGCTGGTTTGTACAGAAGAGCCCCTCCTATTTCTTGATTTTTGCTTTTGCAACTTGCTAGCGCTTGGCAAAGAGAGGAACCAAAAAATTTGCATTTTGTCATAGGTTTTTTTTTTTTGAAGAAGGTATTGTTGTCAACTATTATGTTCTATTATTTGCCTTTTCCTTTCCGGAGCTTAGTGATGCACTAATTGATTAAATTCGGTGTATTTGAAAAGAATTTGTTATGAGTCGAAATAAGTTTGTCGTACTCCCTGCATTTTGTGTTTATTAGGTGTATTTCGACCAAGCATAAATATTAAGGTAGTTGTAAAATTGAGAAAATTATGAATATAATGTCTATATGACTCTTCCATTATGTGCCTTGGGATGATGGGAAATTGATGATTTGCATGGACATTCATGTATAAAGGGCCTGTTTGGAAGAGCTTCACCAGCTCCAGATCCACGAAAAACAGCTCCACTTCACGAAATTTTACCCAAACGCTCCAGCTCCGCGAAATCTGAATCCACCAAAATCCTGGATCTGAGGGCCAGATCCATGGACTTCATGGAGCTCCTCAAGGGGTGCTCCACCGTGGAGTTGGGTAGTAATTACCCACCAATGCCACTGGTTACACACCTCATCCCACCAAAAGTGGCCATTCCCACCAAAACCTCCATTTCGTAGATCTGGAGCTGCTGTACAAGCCAAACACTCCATGGTGGGATCCCAGATCCACGATGGAGCTGCTCTATGGTGGAGCTGCTGCTTCAGATCCACGTTTTCAGTGGTGGAGCTCTCCCAAACAGGCCCAAAATATACTGAGAGAGGGAGGGGTTGTCTATTCCTCAGCGAGTTACTTCTCTCCACATGGATGAAGATCTAATCACTCTCATCGTTTCCTGACTTTCTACATATAACCCATCACCTTACCACTAAGACCAAGAAATTTTTTTAACCTAAACCAAAAAATTAAGTTTGGTGAGACACTACAAATACAAAAATAAAAAATTCTAACCTAGACAAAAATAAAGTATATCTTGGTGAACCCTACATGTACAAAAACAAATAGAACTAAAATTGCAACAAATTGAAGTAAATTTACACATCATTTAACTCTACAATTTTAGACTTAGTACTATGAATTTTAGGTGATCGAGATATATGAAAATTTCAGATGACTAAGAATTAGCAAACCCAAAGTTATACAAAACCTATTGATTATGGAGGAAGTATCCATTAAACACGAAAAACAACAGTTGGCTGATTGGATCTAATAACTTTCCAATCATTTAGAACCGAAACACATGCTCCAAATACAGTGGGATTCATATATTCTAACGTCATGTTCAATTGGCACTGTGCCTTTATCCTTTCGAGACGATGTCCAATCGAGGAGAAATCACACAGGAAGTTGGCATGTGGCCACATGGCTAGGTGTACCCGTGTATGAGTGTGTATTTAGCTCATCAGGCTGTGCGTCTTAGACTTTATGCTAGTCACAATTTCTAAGAATACACACGTGCGTACACATTTAATAGAAAAGTGCGTGCTCGTGTTATGTGAGACTTTAGATGCCTTCAATAAATTCCAAACATATGTAGGAAATGCGCATACGTATATATGCGTGGAATGTATGAGTGTAATGTGTTGCAATCTCAAACAAAAAGAAGCAATGATACAAATCAAAGACATTGTAGTCATGGCACTGTAGCAATTGATCCGAGCCATTCACTTTTTTCTCTGATAGCCATGAAGGCGGAATGGCAAGCGGTTGAGCTCCTCCGCCATCTAAGTGGGAATTGGTAGAGGATCTACTTCTGTACTAGTGATGTTTTATTCACCTTAGCGATCGGAACTCAACTTCGACCTCATCCATGTCAGTGACACAACTTCCTTGGCTCAGTCCGGCAGTGGCTTTACTCCACAACATGGTGACGCCATGGTGACTCCGGGTATATCCAACGCCTACAAGCTCGCCTGGGCCAATGGCGACCATCGATGGCGATGCATGTATGGCGAAGTCTCGGTGGGTTGTGATGGCCACGACAACAGCATGTTAACGGGATAAATGTGGGATATAGGTTTCAACCACGGTGAGATAGAGTGTTGGCATCGTCTTTGAGAGAAGGGGGTGGGATTAGAGGCAAACAGATTTGGCAGGGTTTGATCAGCTTCTGCATGGTCGGTCCTCGTGAGTTCAATTCATTTGCTAGATTTTAATCCATATTCACCATCGAAGAATTTAGTAACACAATTTAGGCATTGGTTTCCTACGGGCAATTTGCTTTTGCTTCTGCATGATCGGTCCTCGTGAGTCCAATTCATTTGCTAGATTTTAAACCATATTCACCATCGAAGAATTTAGTAGCACAATTTAGGCACTGGTTTCCTACGAGCAATTTGTTTTTGTGACTAGTCACACGTCCCTCGCGCACACAATATCTCTGTAAGTGAGCAGCTGTCACCTCACATCGAGCCTATGGATTAGGCTTTATATCACCATTCGTACACTATTGTCAATCGATGAATTTTTTGTACGGATAATCCATTTTTTATTCGAAATTACATAAATATACCCGCGGGAAATTTTTTTACAAAAATAGGCTCCAGTCGCCTAATAGTTGGGCGACTGGAGGCGTTCGCCCAACCACACGGCGACACAATATATCTCGCTGCACAGTAGAGCGATTGCATTAAATCGCTCTTCCGTAGGGCGACTGGCATGCAGTCGCCATACCGTTAGGCGACTGCCATGCAGTCGCCATCCCGTTAAGCGACTTCAGGTAGCCCCCCGTGATTGTTTTAGAATTTGTGAATTTTGTAACGTTGAACCGGTAAAAAATACGGTGAAGTTGTAATAAAAGTTTATGTTCATTGTATATTGTAGGTGTGTAAAAAGTTTTTTAATTTTTTTTTTGAAAGATTGAGTAGAGAACGATCGATACATACACTGTTAAGTGAGATAGTTTATATGCGGAAAGAGATGATAGACTTATGTAAATATAAATAAACTTCGTAATATAACTGTGAGTAACATGGCGCATGTATTTTCATTACATGCATAACATATATAGCATCTGCAGCACGCCTCACTGGTCACCCTGCTGTGCCCCGTCACCGCGCCCGCGTCCTCCCATACGGCCTCGCTTGGCCCTCCTCCGGTGCAACGGATTAGGACGATCCGAAAAGGTAAAACGAGGAGGAGGGTGTCTATCCCGCCCCTGCGCTGGTGGAGTCAGCTGCACCTCTGGCTGTGTAATCTCCGGTGCACCGGGGAGGGCACTGGCAGAAAGAACCTGCGGTGCGACGTCGGGCGACGGCGCGAAAAACTGGTCCACATCCTCCTGGCCTGGGGAGACGCCGTGCTGGTAAGTACCTGCAATATTAATATCGTTAGTGCGTTGCATGTCGTCTTCGGATAAACACGGTATAAGACCCTATGCGTACCCGTAGCTGGCGCCATGGAGGAGGCGTACACCCCCTGCGTGGGGAAGACAGGGGTCTGCGTAGGAGGCGTGAAGTGAACCGGTGTAGGAGGCCCTGCCCAGGCTGAACCCCCTGGCTGCTCCGGGTGAGGTGGTGGAGGACGTGTCCACGTAGGTGCACCATAGTAGTGCCACGCTGGTGGAGGTGGCACAGGTGGAGGTGGCACTGGTGGACGAGCAGTCGTAGCGGGGGGCGTGGAGACCGCTGGTAGCCTCGTGCAGGACAGTAGGCTAACGATACGTCTACACCCCTCGTGCACCCGACGCGCAAAGCTGAGGCCCTCCTCATGGGTCAGCTGCGCACCACTGGCGAGCCTCTCCAGTACTGTGCCGGACTCGGCGTATAGGTCAGAACCGACGTCAGCCTGGACACAAAGACATAAAATGGTCGATTATGGAAACGACATTACCATTTGGGAATCTTTGAAATGACATGTAACGTACCGCGAGGTGAGCGTCGTGCGCGAAGTGCGCGGGGTACGTGTCCGTCGGAGCGGCGACGTGTGTGGCAGGCGGGTCTACCACATATACGAGCCTGATACGGGTCTGCGGCTGGTACCAGCGCAGGTACTCCGCGTACTCCCTGCTGTCGTACGGTCGGTCCTCGTCCACGCGGTCGTCGAGCGCATCCTGCCACTGCTCGACCCAGGGCTGCATTCTCACCGACCAGTCCGTGCCTCTTTTCACTCCCTTCCCGCTGTGCCTGCGTATAAAACCATTACGTAATGTGAGATACTTGCGAACGCAGTAGTAAGTATGTACATATTTAGCACAAACGTACACTCACCCGTGCACGTGCCGCGGAAGCGATGGTCCGACTGGTACAGGAACCGGCTGCCATAGCCCGAACTGCCGCATCACCCGCTGGGGTGCGTAGTCCTCCACGTAGATGAGGTACACGAGCTTCCGGCGGGTGAGCCAGAAAGCCCGGTCACGCCAGCAAAGTGAAGACAGACCGCCAGGAGCACGGGCCTGCACTGCCGTATCAGCGTACGGCTCCCAGCGCACGTCGTCGGCTGTGATGCGGTCGAGCTGCTCCACAAAGACTCGGTACGCCCGCGTGACCTGCACGTGCGCGAACTGTACCTGCAAGAAAGACAAGTTGTTTACAATGACGATCGTCAATAAGAAAGAAATAGTTAACTGTGATAAAACTTACTCGGCGACGGCACCACATAGAACCCATCGTCGGCCGGTCGACTTCTCCCCCCGGATACATCTCGGGCCCGTACGGACCCACGTCGTCTAGCACAGGTCGTCCGACGCTTAAGCGCTCGAACGACCACAACTGTAGTAGCAGGGGACAACCCGTGAGGATCGAGTTCGGCTTGACCCTCGTGCACGCATCGCACAGCGCGCGGTACGTCGCGGCAAGTACGGCCGATCCCCAGCTGACCTGGTGGGGCTCGCCGTCAGCGATCGCCCTCGCATAAGCGATAAGGCGCGCATCCACCGAGTTGCCGTGGCTGGTGGTGAAAAGCACCCAACCAAACAGCCACAGCACGTACGCCTCCAGGTGCCGCGAGACCTGCTGATCGTCTGCCTGCGGAACCATGCGCTCCACCTGAATGCAAAAAAGTTGTTATTAGTACGTAATACCACAAAAAAGAGCTTCGAAGATACGATCGATTTTATATACCACGTACCCGGTACTGTCTGAGCCACCTCAGTGTCGGCCCATGGGTCTGCGCCTCTCCGAACACGTGGTGGTCAGCGGCCGGTGGAACAATACCCTCGAATCTGCCGAGCAGGTCAGCGCGCCAGTCGGCCGGGGCCTCCGGTAGGAAGGCAGCGTCTCCCGCGATCGGAAGCCCAAGAAGCAGGGACACATCCTGCAAGGTCGGCGTCATCTCCCCGAATGGGAGGTGGAAAGTGTGCGTCTCGGGCCGCCAACGGTCCACCAAAGCCGTCAGTAGGGAACGGTCGAACGGAAATCGTCGTGATCGATCCCCGCCCGCCTCGTCCCCGCCCTCGTCCCCGCCAGCGGCTCCATCCTCCTCTGTGGCCTGCACCATCCGGGCAAGAGGGAGTAGCCCGGCATCCCGCAGCCTGCAAACAAAGTGAAGGTCAGCACGGAACGAACTAACGGTCGCACTAAACGCTGGAATAGTGCTCACCTGGCAGTCCAACGAGGGTCGAGTCCCCAGGCCACGCGAGGTGTCCGTGTCCGGACCACTCCCAACTGAGGCGGCTCGTCCGTGCTCCCCGGTGGCGGCACTAGATGGGAAGCGCGATGAGAGCGGTCCACGTGCTCGTCCAACAGCGCGAACCGCCACTCCGAGTCACGTCCAGCACGAGTCATACCTGCAAAATTTGTACAATACTTTCAACATTCAATTTTCTGCATCTAAATTTGTACAATAATTTCAACACTAAATTTTATACATCTAAGACTGTACATTAAACTTGGTACATCTAAATTTCTACATCTAAACTTGTACATTATACTTTCTACATCTAAATTTGTACAATAAATGGTACACAAAATTTATAAACTAAATTTTCTAAACTTTATTTGTAAACTACATTTAGTACACAAAATTTGAAAATTAAATGTCTAAATTATATTTCTATATTTAATTTCTAAACTAAATTTTGAAACTACATTTTCTAAACTAAATTTGTAAACTAATTTTCTACACTACATTTTCTAAACGAATTTTCTAAACTAAATTTGTAAACTAATTTTCTACACTACATTTTCTAAACTAATTTTCTAAACAATATTTCTAAACTAATTTTCTACACTACATTTTCTAAACTAATTTTCTAAACTAAATCTCTAAACTAATTCTCTACACTACATTTTCTAAACTAATTTTCTAAACTAATTTTCTACACTACATTTTCTAAACTAATTTTCTACACTAACAAAAAATATAACACGAAAAATTACCTGAAAATCGCGCACTCCCCCTCCTCTTCTCCTCCTCTCCCTCTCCTTCTCTTCTCCTCCTCTCCCTCTCCTTCTCTTCCCCTCCTCTTCTCCTCCTCTCCCTCTCTTCTCTGCGACGGCGGCCGATCGAAGGACCGCGCTCGGCCTGGCCGAGCGCGGTATATATCTCACTACAAGTCGCCGAACCGTTGAGCGACTGAAATGCAGTCGCCTAACGGTTGGGCGACTGGATGGAAGTCGCCCAACCGTGGGGCGACTGCAATTAATCGCCCAACGGTTAGTAGATTCATTAAATGTCGCCGTGTGGTTGGGCGAACGCCTCCAGTCGCCCAACCATTAGGCGACTGGAGCCTATTTTTGTAAAAAATTTTCCCGCGGGTATATTTATGTAATTTCGAATAAAAAATGGATTATCCGTACAAAAAATTCGTCAATCGATGGACTCTAGCGATCGATTAGCCATGTTGTATCATAAATATACTATATTGTATGATCCAAATCAAAGCAAATCCAACCGGCTGGTCGGAGCTAGCAAGCCAGTCCTTTCAGCTGGTCACACGCCCCATCTCTCCTCGAAAAGTCACTGCACTTGTTCTAACCACCCTTTCGGTTTGGTTCTTGAGAGAACGGGTGTGGATGCAAATACTGACTTGCCCAAGGGGATTCCTGCAAAATAGTAGAGAGAGAGAGTGAGAGCGAGGACGTCGTCGTCTTTCGCCTTGATGCCGCTTGGCTGGGATGGGGTCGGGTGTTAGTTGATCCAACTCCCAACTATCCATTCTTCCTCTCTCTCTCTCTCTCTACCCTGCTGGTCCCCCCCAACCCGCATGGGGCCGCCGCGGCGACCGCGGCGGCAGTTAAAAGGCGCGCGCGGCAACCAGCGTAGCGTCGCAGGACACGCCACCACCTCGCCTCTCTCTCTTCCATCAGCCATCAGGGGGGAGGGGGGGAGAGAGAGAGTACAAGCTCTGCCTGTAGCTTCTCTTGGAGGAGGAGAGAGGTGCGCGCATTTAAGGCCTTCCCCGCGTGCGCGGCCGGGGCGTTCCTTGGATCTTGATCTGGCCCGGCCGCCGTGGAGGCCTCTTCCTCGGCGGCGGTGCTCGGCGCGGCAATCCGTCGAACGGGCGGCGCGCGCCTCTGCACGGACGGAAGTACGTACGGTCCCCCTCTCTCCTCTGTTCCTTGCTGGTGTCTCTGCTCGCGTTTTCGAATTTTGCAGCGCTGCGAGGGTGTGTGCGAGTTTTGCTGCTCGAGGCCATTTAGGGTTCAAATTCCCACCCTAATCTAGCTCAAAAAGCGCAACTTTTCCTTGCTCCCGTGTAGTACGACCGGTCCTAGATCGCTTCCAGCTAGGGCGGCGGTGCGTAGTGGCGCCGCCGCATTGGTGGGTCTCGTCCAGCGCTCGGCTAGGCATTCCGTCGAGCGGGTAGCGAGCGCGCGCGACTGGGCGGAGGAGATCCTGGCTTTTCCTGCCTGTTGGCGAGCAGGATTGCCATGTAAAGGCCGCAGCTTTCCTGTTTAGTCTTGTTTATGGCGCTTGTTGTTTTATTTGTTGGCATGCCGGAATCTTTTTTCCCGTCCCCTTTGTTTGGGCCGTATTCTTCTTTCGTGCTTGAACTCACCTCTACCGTGGACTCTTCTGTGATCACATAGTCAACCTATTTTTTTCACTTGCTTAGGAAAAATAATTCACAATCTGTGATCTCGCGGTTCTAATTCTGCTGGCTGTTGGCTAATAACTTACTATTACAGTTGCGGACTTTTCTCACAACTGTTGTTGGGGAAATTTGATGATCTGGTTACATAGTCAGTTATCTGTTTCTGTCATTTTAACATGTATTTCAAAAAATAAAACAGTAGCACATGCAAATTTCCAATATATAGTAGCGATATATCAATATTCATGTGGTGGTTCGCTGATTAGAATTGATGTGCTATCTTTTTTTTCTTTCCTTTTCCCAGCAACTCTGAAGATTAGAAGTGGGCAATAATGGCTGAATCCTACCAAATGAACAGCATACTGAACGGGGCGCTTAATCTGAGGCACCTGTCCTCGCCGTACGAGGTTGATGAGTTCTGTAAAGCGCTTGGCGGTGACTCGCCGATACACAGTGTGCTAGTTGCCAACAATGGAATGGCTGCGGTCAAGTTCATGCGCAGCATCCGGACATGGGCCCTGCAGACCTTTGGAAATGAGAAGGCGATTCTTTTGGTTGCTATGGCAACTCCAGAGGACTTGAAGATAAATGCGGAGCACATAAGAATCGCCGACCAGTTCATAGAAGTTCCTGGTGGAACAAATAATAACAACTATGCAAATGTACAGCTTATAGTGGAGGTTAGCACAATTAATCACCCTCCTGGTCTTTTTCACCTACTTGTGGATTGATTTATCTGTATTCATCACTCTGGATAATTCGGTACTTAATATTGTAAACTCACCTGTTGCAGATAGCAGAGAGAACTCGGGTTTCTGCAGTTTGGCCTGGCTGGGGTCATGCATCTGAGAACCCAGAACTTCCAGATGCGCTGAAGGAAAAAGGAATAATTTTTCTTGGGCCACCAGCAGCCGCGATGGCTGCACTAGGTGATAAGATTGGTTCTTCTCTTATTGCACAAGCAGCAGGAGTTCCAACTCTTCCATGGAGTGGATCACATGTATGCCTTCTCCTATTTCTGTATAGCTTTGCTTCTGTCTTTTCTCCACCGATGTAGCTTACTTGAATTAAATCAAAATGCGTTGTAGGTGAAAGTTCCGCCAGAAAGCTGCCATTCAATACCCGAGGAGATCTATAAGAATGCTTGTGTTTCCACTACAGAGGAAGCAGTGGCTAGTTGTCAGGTGGTGGGGTATCCTGCCATGATCAAGGCATCATGGGGTGGTGGTGGTAAAGGAATAAGGAAGGTTGGCCTTCTTTATAATTCAACTCTACCACAATGATATGGAAATGTCCACTGTCCATAAGAAATGAAGCTTAAGTTTGTGTAAATATTGTAGATCAACCAAATATGATTTTGATGATATCCATATGGATTTGTAGGTACATAATGATGATGAGGTGAGAGCATTGTTTAAGCAAGTTCAAGGAGAAGTGCCTGGCTCACCTATATTTATTATGAAGGTGGCATCTCAGGTGAGAACAGCTTGAAGTACATTGATTTTCCTTTTTTTTTCTTCTGTTCTGCCTTTTTTCTTAGTCCTTTTAACATGATACCATATAGATGCCAGGTGGGTAAGTGGTATGAAACGATCATGAACACTTACTGTTGCCTGTACGCAGAGTGTGCTTTTGTACCGATATATTTCTTGTCTAAAAGCTTGCATTTTGTTCTTTCTCTGTAGAGCCGACATCTGGAGGTTCAGTTACTCTGTGACAAGCATGGCAATGTGGCAGCACTGCACAGTCGAGACTGTAGTGTTCAAAGAAGGCACCAAAAGGTTAGTTGTTGTTTTTTCCCCTTTTTTTCAAGCATTGGATTTTTCAATGTCAGTTTTCTTGGAAAGTCTCAGCTGTCGATTGGTATATTGAGCACTGGTAGAAGTTTTATAGCTTTCTTGAAATAAAACTTATTTGGAAATGCTATGAATCAGTCATCTACTGTTTAGCAAAATGCTGCAGGAGCTATACAAAATATTTAATTGAAGTATGCATTAATAGCAACTGGTGTACTATAAATAGTTCAACTTTAATTTTCAACTGAGAATTAACCTTTTTTCTACAATGATCTATGTGTTGCACTTGAAATAATTTCAACTCAAAATGGTAAAGCTCTAGTAACCATATTACAATGTTTTTTCATAACCACAAAAATATTTAAACTAATGTTAGACCAAGAAAAAAAAGAATACAAATCAGACTTCTGGCACCTAGTTTTACCAAAATTGTTCTATGATTCATGAAATAATAGTTTTCACCATATATTTCTGCAACAGATCATTGAGGAGGGGCCAATTACAGTTGCTCCTCCAGATACGGTCAAAGAGCTTGAACAGGCAGCAAGGCGGCTTGCTAAATGTGTGCAATATGTGGGTGCTGCTACAGTGGAATATCTGTACAGCATGGAAACAGGAGAATACTATTTCCTGGAGCTTAATCCACGATTGCAGGTAGAACACCCTGTGACCGAATGGATAGCTGAAATAAACTTGCCTGCTGCTCAAGTTGCAGTAGGAATGGGCATACCCCTCTACAACATTCCAGGTATGTCAGTTTTCCTACTTGATGGTTGGTGATATTATCTCTTTCCCTTCGTACTGACAAATGAAAGGACCATTGCAGAGATCAGACGCTTTTATGGAATGGAACATGGAGGTGGTTATGACGCTTGGAAGAAAATATCAGCTGTTGCAACTAAATTTGATTTGGATAATGCACAGTCTATGAGGCCAAAGGGTCATTGTGTAGCAGTCAGAGTTACCAGCGAGGATCCAGATGATGGGTTTAAGCCCACCAGTGGAAGAGTGGAAGAGCTAAACTTTAAAAGCAAACCAAATGTTTGGGCCTATTTCTCCGTTAAGGCAAGTATACATCCATCCATAATGGTTCTTTTATATCACATGTCACAACAGGCGCATCAGCTTATTATTACTTGAGTTTTTCTGTTTTTGTTTTCGACAAATTTCCTGGCTAAAATATATGTCTTGTCTCAAGGCAAACTGACCTGAATTGTGCTCCTTATTTTCAGTCTGGAGGAGCAATTCATGAATTTTCTGATTCTCAGTTTGGTAAGTAACATTACATAATTTTCTGTTCCCTTTCCTCTCAATATCTCTTGATGCTTTTGTTTAAATACAATTTTATTATATTGCAGGACATGTTTTTGCATTTGGGGAATCTAGGTCATTGGCAATAGCCAATATGGTACTTGGGCTAAAAGAAATCCAAATTCGTGGAGAGATACGCACAAATGTTGATTACACAGTGGATCTCTTGAATGTAAGATAACCCCACAATAAATTATCTCTGTTTACATGGTACATTTACTCTCTTTGTGTAATTTATGTTGCAATTTTTCATATTTACAGGCTATAGAATACCGAGAAAATAAGATCCACACTGGTTGGCTAGACAGCAGAATAGCTATGCGCGTTAGAGCAGAGAGGCCTCCATGGTACCTTTCAGTTGTTGGAGGAGCTCTATATGTATGATTTTTTGGACTGCAGAACTATGATTTATTAGCTAGTTATGAGCTTGTAAGCAAAATAACATTGCCAACCTCAAATATTGTCTTTCTTGTGTTGCAGGAAGCATCAAGCAGGAGCTCAGGCATTGTTACCGATTATGTCGGTTATCTCAGCAAAGGTCAAATACCACCAAAGGTATCATACTGTCTGATGAATGCCCTTACTGCAGATATGCTTGTTCCTATTTGAATAAAACAGCTTGGCGCCTGTCTTAACTGTTTCCCCTTTGCAGCACATCTCTCTCGTCAATTTGACTGTTACTCTAAATATAGAGGGGAGCAAATACACAGTAATTATCTACAATTTATTCTCTGTAAATTCATCCATGCCATAGCCATCCAATCCAGTTGGTTTCATCACAGTTGCTCGTGATTATTTTTGCTGCAGATTGAGACAGTAAGAGGTGGACCCCGTAGCTACAAATTAAGAATGAATGGATCAGAGACTGAAGCAGAGATACATTCGTTGCGAGATGGCGGACTCTTAATGCAGGTAAATATTTCCCACTGTGCTAGTTTTTATACAAAGATGATATGTGAGTATGTTTTTTTTTTCTAATTTGGAAAGGGTCTGATCGATCTTTAATCGTAAATTCTTCAGTTGGATGGAAACAGTCATGTAATTTATGCGGAGACAGAGGCTGCTGGTACACGCCTTCTCATCAATGGGAGAACATGCTTGTTACAGGTGAAGAGGGCTATGTTCCTATTCTCCTCTCGGTTGACTCTAACTATAAAACTTAGCTCCATTTTTCCCCATCAAGGGTGCTTGCATGTTTATACTAAAGAAGAGTATTTTTTATGTCCAAATTACCATAGATCTGGACAAAAGTTATACTATTAGACCTTATTAAAAGAAATCCTCACTGTGGGAAATTTTAATCGAAGTACTAAGTGGTACAGGATTGTTTCAACTCTAATTTTGATAGCACATTGTATGAAAATACATAAATTAATTTTTTTCCTCTTAATGGTACTTTACAGAAAGAACATGATCCTTCCAAGTTGTTGGCTGATACACCTTGCAAACTTCTTCGGTTCTTGGTCGCTGATGGCTCTCATGTGGATGCTGATACACCATATGCTGAGGTGGAAGTCATGAAGATGTGCATGCCACTGTTACTGCCTGCCTCTGGTGTCATTTACTTTGTCATGCCTGAGGGTCAGGCCATGCAGGTTTTACTCCTTTTTCTCTATTCCCCTTTCTCCCTTGCTTGCACCTACACAGTGCTGTGTGTACATTCTGGGTATAATTACTTTATGCAAGTAATATGCATGAATCTTTTGAAAACTAATAACTGATATTTCTGTTTTTTGCAGGCGAATGACCTGATAGCAAGGTTGGATCTTGATGACCCCTCTTCTGTGAGGAGAGCTGAACCATTTCATGGCACCTTTCCAAAACTGGGACCTCCTACAGCTGTTTCTGGCAAAGTTCACCAAAAATTTGCTGCAAGTGTGAATTCTGCACACATGATCCTTGCAGGATATGAACACAATATCAATGAAGTAAGACATTACAAAATTTCTGAATACAGTTGTACTTTCAATTTTCTTTCGCTTTTTCTATCTCCTTGCCATTACTCTCATCTACTAAAAAAAACTTTGTAGTTTCTGAATAACTATTCCGTCTTCTTGGAAATGATCTAGTCTTTGCGTTATCTTCAATCAATATCTTCCTGACTATTTTTTACAGGTTGTACAAGATTTGCTAAACTGCCTAGACAGCCCTGAGCTCCCTTTTCTACAGTGGCAAGAACTTATGTCTGTTTTGGTGACCCGGCTTCCGAAAGATCTTAGGAATGAGGTGATTAAGTGTTCTAGTTGATTTTTGTATGTTACATGCCATATTGTTTATTATTCTTTCATTTTGTCTACATATCAAATATCTAACTGATGTGCATGTACACAGTTGGATGGTAAGTACAAGGAGTATGAGTTGAATCCTGACTTCCGGAAGAGCAAGGATTTCCCTGCCAAGTTGCTAAGGGGAGTTATTGAGGTCAGTTTGAGACTAATTGGCATCCATTTCCTTTTGGGTATTATGTTGTTTCCTTACTAAACCATTACTGCAGGCAAATCTTGCATACTGTTCTGAGAAAGACAGGGTTACCAATGAGAGGATTGTGGAGCCGCTTATGAGCCTGGTCAAGTCATATGAGGGTGGAAGAGAAAGCCATGCTCGTGTTGTTGTCAAGTCTCTATTTGAGGAGTATCTGTCTGTTGAAGAACTCTTCAGTGATAACATTCAGGTAACTATTTCTAATAACTTTGTAAGGTTCGCTCAATGCTCACTTGCTCACCGAAATGTGCTAAACATATTTATGTTTTCTGCTTTTACATTTTCAGTCTGATGTGATAGAACGTCTACGACTTCAACATGCAAAAGACCTTGAGAAGGTCGTATACATTGTGTTCTCCCACCAGGTAATGTCTGTATGAAGTGATCTGTTGATTTACTCGATATGCAACCACATTTTGTAACTGACAATTTGTGTTTCTTTGAAGGGTGTGAGAAACAAAAATAAATTAATACTACGACTTATGGAAGCATTGGTTTATCCAAATCCATCTGCTTACAGGGACCAGTTGATTCGCTTCTCTGCCCTGAACCATACAATATACTCTGAGGTAAAATTGAAGATTTTGAATGATCTAAATTCTATTTATTATGCATGCCCCCTAGTCTAGAGAAATGATATAACATATTGTAATTGATGCAGCTGGCACTTAAAGCAAGCCAACTTCTTGAGCACACTAAATTGAGTGAACTCCGCACAAGCATAGCAAGAAGCCTTTCAGAGCTGGAGATGTTTACCGAGGAAGGAGAGCGGGTGTCAACACCTAGGAGAAAGATGGCCATCAATGAGAGGATGGAAGATTTAGTATGTGCCCCACTTGCAGTTGAAGACGCCCTTGTGGCTTTGTTTGATCACAGCGATCCTACTCTTCAGCGCAGAGTGGTTGAGACATATATACGCAGATTGTATCAGGTATCACTGAATGTACAACTACTGCACTTTTGTCTTGATACAATTGGAATATTCACAAATTTATGTCAGCTAACTCACAATCATCTTCCAGCCTTATCTTGTGAGGGGCAGTATCCGGATGCAATGGCATAGATCTGGTCTAATTGCTTTATGGGAGTTCTCTGAAGAGCATATGGAGCAAAGAATCGCACAAGATGCGATGCCTCTTAAGCAGCAAGTAGAGAGTCCCATTGACAAGCGATGGGGTGTCATGGTTGTAATCAAGTCTCTTCAGTTCCTATCGACTGCAATTGAAGCTGCATTGAAGGAGACTTCACATTACAGAGCTGGTGTTGGAAATGTCTCAAATGGCAATCATGCAGATTCTAACAATAGCAATATGCTGCATATTGCTTTGGTTGGTATCAACAATCAGATGAGTACTCTTCAAGACAGGTTCGTTTACTCTCTGTATCCTTATGTGACTATTTTTTATTAATGAAAACCTAAAATATCACAAGAGTGATCTATGAACTGGCAGTGTATTTCTTGATTTTGTTTACTTTACCTCTTTCGCTCTGTTCTCTCTTTGTAGTGGTGATGAGGATCAAGCTCAAGAAAGGATCAACAAACTTTTCAAGATTTTGAAGGATAACACTATAACATCACATCTCAATGGTGTTGGTGTTAGGGTTGTCAGCTGCATTATCCAAAGAGATGAAGGGCGTCCGCCAATGCGCCACTCCTTCCAATGGTCGGTTGACAAGCTATATTATGAGGAGGAACCAATGCTCCGCAATGTGGAACCTCCTTTGTCCACATTCCTCGAGTTGGTATGTAGCTATATGCATTTTTTTACTAAAAAAATGAGTAAATTGCACTTTATATCGGGTAATTTATCGCTTGTTTTACTTTGCACCAGGGTTAACCTATATTTTCACTTTGCATCAGGTGAACCAAATAAAATTTCACTTTGCACTAGCCCAATCTTGTTTGCACTAGCCCCGCCTAATCCCTCAGCTGGTCCGTTCTAAATCAGATGATTGGATGGAACAAACCATGAGAAACAAAGATCTGTGGGTCAAGAAAATAATAAATCAAGAAGCAAGCTTTTGGAGAAGCTGAAGACCTGTGGAATCGATGCCGACGACAGAGAGGACAGGCTCGGGGTTGGAGGCAGCAGCGGTGATTTGTGGCTGCTTTCCAGACCGAAGAGTGCACAAATTTGTGAACTCTATCCATAACCCCCAAACTCAAATTAACTGATTTGAACTCTACCCGTAATTGCCAAGAACCCTAATCCCCAAAGTTACATATTAGTGGTGCCCAAAATCCTATTCCCCAAATCAAATTGAAAGAACAAAGCAACCAAAATTGTGCATACCGACTCAACTCCAGTCCCAAACATCAATTCCACTCCACACAGCAAATCGACCCCAAACCTTTATGGCGCCGCCAAAGCAAACGACGTACCTTGGTGCTCATGGTGACGGCCTCGCTGTCCACTCCTACAGCCTCCCACAATTCCTTCGCCATCTCTCCTGCCACCGACTACGCTCAGTTGCTCGACCCACCGCGCCACCGCTTGGCTCTTCCCTTCTCGATGTCACCTCATGCCGTCGCTTCCCGTGCACAGGGAGAACAGAGGAGTCGGGTCTGGCCTTGGTTCGATGACCCTTTCATCTCACAAAAATTGATGTGGAGACCGTCCGCCAATTCACAGGCCTCGTCGAGTCCAACGTGGACAAAAGGTTCCTCTCCACGTGGGCCCGACTTGTCATTATGTAGAGTTGGTTTGAGTCAAACAAGGTTGAGCTAATGGAAAGTGAAATTTTATTTGGTCCATTTTGGTGCAAAATGAAAGTATATGTTAACCTTAGTGTAAAATGAAATAAGTGACAGATTACCCAGTGCAAAGTACAATTTACTAAAAAAAATTTAAATTTTTTTCAACAATACCAGTACCTCTAACTACTTTTCTGTAAATGCAGGACAAAGTGAATTTGGAAGGTTACAATGAAGTGAAATACACCCCATCACGTGATCGCCAGTGGCATATTTACACACTTGTTAAAAACAAGAAAGATCAGAGATCAAATGACCAGAGGATGTTTCTTCGTACCATAGTCAGACAACCAAGCGCGACCAATGGGTTTTTGTCGGGAGGTATTGACAATGAAGTAGGCCGTGCTCAAGCCTCATCATTATTCACATCAAACAGCGTACTCAGATCATTGATGGCAGCGCTTGAAGAAATAGAGCTACACGCTCATAACGAGGCTGTGAGGTCAGGCCATTCACACATGTACCTGTGCATATTGAGAGAGCAACAGTTGTTTGATCTAATTCCATTTTCAAGGTCAGTCAAAATATCTTTTTCTTTATGTTGCTCATACAAATATATATTGCATTAAATTTGCTCATAGATGTTCACGTCATGCATGCTTTCTCATTGTGTTAGGATGATGGATGAAATTGGTCAAGATGAAGTGACTGCATGCACACTTTTGAAGCATATGGTTTTGAATATATATGAACATGTCGGGGTCAGGATGCATCGCCTTTCTGTGTGCCAGTGGGAAGTGAAGCTATGGTTGGATTGCGATGGGCAAGCTAATGGTGCTTGGAGAGTTGTCGTTACCAATGTAACTGGCCACACCTGCACTGTTGATGTAAGTTCTCAATAGCATTTCCAATTTAGTAAATACTATAAGGAATGCTACCTCATACAAATATATCTGTACACGTTTCTTTAGCTTAGTGAATAGAAAATGCTCCATCACTCATCATGAATGCCATGGCCACTCTCTCAATTATTGCTTTTAAAAATGTTTTATGAATAATTTTTAAATATCAATTGCACTTTAATACTTTTATACTCAATTTCTTTTGGCTTCCAGATTTACCGAGAAGTGGAAGACTCCAATACACATCAGCTTTTCTACCACTCTGCCACACCCACAGCTGGTCCTTTGCATGGCGTTGCATTGCATGAGCCATACAAGCCTTTGGATGCTATTGACCTCAAACGTTACTCTGCTAGGAAAAATGAAACTACGTACTGCTATGATTTCCCATTGGTGAGTTTCTTCCATTTTCTTGTTTTTTCTCTAACATTGGTTAGCATGTTTTACCAGATCAACTGAGATTGGTAATACTCTGTCTGCAGGCATTTGAAACAGCATTGAAGAAGTCATGGAAATCAAGTATCTCTGGTGTTGCAGAAGCAAATGAGCATAATCAGCGGTATGCTGAAGTGACAGAGCTTATATTTGCTGATTCAACTGGAGCATGGGGTACTCCTTTGGTTTCAGTTGAGCGTCCTCCAGGTGTCAATGATATTGGCATTGTTGCTTGGAGCATGAAGCTCTCCACACCAGAATTTCCATGTGGCCGGGAGATTATAGTTGTTGCAAATGATGTGACATTTAAAGCTGGGTCCTTTGGTCCTAGAGAAGATGCATTCTTCGATGCTGTTACCAATCTTGCTTGTGAGAGGAAACTTCCTCTTATCTACTTGTCAGCAACTGCTGGTGCTAGGCTTGGTGTAGCAGAGGAAATAAAGTCATGTTTCCATGTTGGGTGGTTTGATGATCAGATTCCTGAACGTGGTTTTCACTACATTTACCTCACTGAACAGGATTATTCATGTCTAAGCTCTTCAGTTATAGCCCATGAGCTGAAACTAGAAAGTGGAGAAACTAGATGGGTTGTTGATACCATTGTTGGGAAAGAGGATGGACTCGGTTGTGAGAATCTACATGGAAGTGGTGCCATTGCCAGTGCCTATTCTAAGGCATATAGGGAGACCTTTACTCTGACGTTCGTGACTGGACGAGCTGTTGGCATTGGGGCTTATCTTGCTCGGTTAGGCATGAGGTGTATACAACGTCTTGATCAACCAATTATTTTAACTGGGTTTTCTGCGCTGAACAAGCTGCTGGGGCGTGAGGTATACAGCTCTCATATGCAACTGGGTGGCCCCAAAATCATGGCTACAAATGGAGTCGTCCATCTGACCGTGTCAGATGATCTTGAAGGTGTTTCTGCTATTTTGAAATGGCTCAGCTATGTTCCTCCCTATGTTGGTGGTCCTCTTCCTATTATGAAACCTCTTGACCCACCGGATAGACCTGTAACATACTTCCCTGAGAATTCATGTGATGCCCGTGCAGCCATCTGTGGCATTCAGGACAGTCAAGGCAAGTGGTGGGGTGGTATGTTTGACAAAGAAAGCTTTGTTGAAACATTAGAAGGTTGGGCAAAAACTGTTATCACCGGAAGAGCAAAGCTTGGTGGAATTCCAGTTGGTGTCATAGCTGTGGAAACCCAGACAATGATGCAAGTCATCCCTGCTGATCCAGGTCAGCTTGATTCTGCTGAGCGTGTAGTCCCTCAAGCAGGACAGGTGTGGTTCCCAGATTCTGCCACAAAAACAGCTCAGGCATTGCTGGATTTCAACCGTGAAGAGCTCCCACTGTTCATCCTTGCTAACTGGAGAGGCTTTTCTGGTGGGCAAAGGGATCTGTTCGAAGGAATCCTTCAGGCTGGCTCTACTATTGTTGAGAATCTGAGGACATATAAGCAACCTGCTTTTGTGTATATCCCAATGGCTGGAGAGCTACGCGGAGGTGCATGGGTTGTGGTGGACAGCAAGATCAATCCTGAGCACATTGAGATGTATGCCGAGAGGACTGCAAAAGGGAATGTGCTTGAGCCCGAAGGATTGGTGGAGATCAAATTTAGGCCGAAGGAAATGGAAGATTGCATGTTAAGGCTTGACCATGAGTTGATCGGTCTTAATGCTAGGCTCAAAGAAATGAACAAAGAAAATGCTAACCTATCAGAAATGGAGACCATTCGGAGGAGTATGACCATTCGGATGAAGCAGCTGATGCCTACATATACTCAGGTTGCGACACGGTTTGCTGAATTGCATGACTCCTCTGCCAGAATGGCTGCCAAAGGTGTGATCGGTAAGGTTGTTGATTGGGAGGAGTCTCGGGCCTTCTTCTATAGGAGATTGCGAAGGAGGGTTGCTGAGGATGCACTTGCCAAGGAAGTTAGAGAAGCTGCTGGTGAGCAGCTGTCCCACAAATCAGCGCTGGAGTCTATCAAGAAATGGTATCTGGCTTCCAAGGAATCTGAAGGAGATGGTGAAAAGTGGAATGATGATGAAGCTTTCTTCGCTTGGAAAGATGATCCCAAGAATTATGAGAACTATCTTGAGGATTTGAAAGCTGAAAGAGTATCCAAATGGTTCTCGCATCTTGCTGAAAACTCAGACGTGAAAGCCTTACCGAGTGGTCTTTCGATCCTTCTTGGCAAGGTATGCTTTGCTTCCCCCCCCCCCCCCCCCCCCCTCTTTCTAACTTAGCCCAAATTGGCATATTTTTCTGTGTCTATGTTCATGTCTCTGATATGTTGATTACTGAATACTTTGTACAGATGAATCCTTCAAAGAGGGAGCAAGTTCTTGATGGCCTCAGGCAGCTTCTGGGTTGATCAATGGCGCTTAGGCATCCAGCATAAACCTAGTCGCTGCAACCGAAATACCGAATAACGTCTTCGGTAGGGTAAACAGGAGCGCAGACGACGTTGAAGTTTTACTTGCCCGGCGAGCTACAGGATGTGATGGAAGACTAAACCATTGTTCGCACATAAGCGCTTGGAGATGGCATCCTGGAACTTTATACATACAAAGCATAGATTCTCTGCTCTGCTGGATGTTTGATGTGAGTTCTTGCAAGAGCAGAATAAAAAGCATGCGAGCTTAGGCAGGCACGCAGTGCTGTTCTTCGTAGTCGTGTATTTAACCTTGTAATTGTTTGGCCTGTCTCGTGCCAATGGCATACAGATGCAATAGAAATCCTGAGCAAGCAATTATTTGTTTTTCAATCCATATAATACATCACATGTTTATCTTATGGTTCTTGTGCAAAAATGTTTTGTTGCTGTTCCTGTGGAAGGACGGAACATTGACTTGGCATGGTTGTAATGCTACAACATTGTGCTGAACTAGTAGCTCGAACAATCCTTTTAATTATCCCTCTGCCTCTAAATATAGATATATGTAAAAGTTTAACGTCGTTAGATTTTTCTTGGAAAATATTTTCATAATATTTTTATTACTTTTGCATGTATGTTGTGATAAAAAAAACTATGGTCATTTGGCTTCACTAGTATTTAAAATGTTTAGTTGGGCTGAGGGGCACGTGCCCCCTCTTTCTTACCAAACGAGCACTTCACACTAATCGAAATGTCGCCCAAAAAAATTATGGACATAGTACAGACATTTTCGTGTATTCTATGGACATGAGAGAAAAAAACGGCAAGATGCAAACGCGAATACTGAATAGTACTGCACGTCCTCAACTTGTCATTTTTTTTTGTTCACTTCGCCGTGGACTACCTTGCATCCAAGGCCTTACAAGTGCACGTACAATAACATGTATTGCGTTCATGAATTTACAAACGATTTTTTAGACCAAATTTCTGATGATTTTTTAAGTGTGCAAAGTGCTTTTGCTTTGCTCTTGTGCGTGTATCTGTTTTTTTTTTTGGGGGGGAGGGGCGCAAATGGCACCTCCTGTTTCTCTAATCCCTATCTTTTTACTGAAACACATATGCTAATCTATACCAACCTTCATAGGGTCTAATTTTCAACAATAGTTTTCCTTCAAACGTCGGCCTTGATCAACTCGACTTCGGCTTCTGGCTTATTTTTCACTATTCATAAGTTTCGTCTTTTTCTGAACTTTTGGTTTTTTGTTGAGCTTTTTGCCGGTTCTTTTTTTCCGTATTTGTTTGTATTATACGTAATAGGCTAACATATTTTTTATATTTTTAAATTTTTTTAAATTTAATTATGCTAAATAAGCCTCTGCCAGCTACAGTGCTTTTTTCAGCCAGCTACAGTGTTTTCAGCCATGAGCTTTTCAGCCGAACCGATCACCACCGTAGTCACTAGTGAGCTTTATAGGCTGTACTCTTTTTTCTTTATCAAGATTTTCTCAAGTTGAATTTTTACTTGATAAAGTTTTTAACGATGCAGTCATCCTATGTAATTTAACAAGTTAATAAAGCTTATTATGTCATTGAAAATAATTATCTTGATGATTAACAATGTCTATAATTTTTAGGTAATTTTCTACAATTTTCTGAATTTTTTCTTTTTTTCCTGGCTTAACGGGTAAGTCGTAACTGTGCCCGTGCCGGCACGACACAATCGTGGACCGTGCCTAAGCTCAATCTATGGCCTATGGGCTGGCACGACACGGCCCATTTATTTAACGGGCCTAAATGGACTATACATAAACAGATCATGTCTCCGCCAAATCCGTGCCGTGCCGAGCCGGCACCGCCATTGGCCACCACTTGCATGGGCACACAGCTAGTCTCCCTTAATCTTTGTGCAGAAGATAAACGTTTTTGCAGGATTGGAAACGTGGTTCCCAATTTCCCATCATCCCTCTCGGCCCATGGTCGTGCCTGTTTCCAGATCGTACGGCCGCGAGCAACTGCTAAGCCTTATCCAACGGCCAGAAATGATCGGCGGTGTGGAATGCCATTATTGCTCGAGCTCGAGCCTCGAGGCCCCCACGCCGACGCGTACCATCCGATACGAGGGAAAATTGAAAATATAGGATCAAGTTGAGACCGCTTTGGTAAAATATGATCGAGTTATTTGCACTCGTAAATATAGGACCAAGTTGGAGACATTCTTGCAAATAAGGTATTTTCCCCATTTTAATTTCATTTTCATTTTTCTGGCTTTTTTCTCTACGCGAAAAGACGCTTTTGCCCCTTCTCCTTCTTCCTCCCTGCCGCTGCAGGCCGCCGGCCGCTCCCTCGCCGGCCGCCGGCCGCTCCCTCGCCGCGCCGCGCCACCGCTCCCTCACCCCGCCCCGCGCCGCCCCGCGCCGCCGCCTGCCCCGCGCCGCCGCTCCCTCTCCCCGCCCCGCGCCGCGCCGCGCCGCCGCCTGCCCCGCGCCGCCGCTCCCTCTCCCCGCCCCGCGCCGCGCCGCGCCGCCGCCTGCCCCGCGCCGCGCCGCTCCCTCGCCTGCGCCGCGCCAGAGCAGGGGCAGGCGAGGGAGCGGCGCGGCGCGGGGCGGGGCGGGGCGAGGGAGCGGCGGCGCGGGGCAGGCGGCGGCGCGGCGCGGCGCGGGGCGGGGCGAGGGAGCGGCGGCGCGGCGCGGCGAGGGAGCGGCCGGCGGCCGGCGGCCTGCAGCGGCAGGGAGGAAGAAGGAGGAAGGGGCAAAAGCGTCTTTTCGCGTAGAGAAAAAAGCCAGAAAAATGAAAATGAAATTAAAATGGGGAAAATACCTTATTTGCAAGAATGTCTCCAACTTGGTCCTATATTTACGAGTGCAAATAACTCGATCCTATTTTACCAAAACGGTCTCAACTTGGTCCTATATTTTCAATTTTCCCCCGATACGACGAGCCGCTCCTCGCCGGGACGGCGAGCAACCGCACGCCGCCGCGCGAGGCCTCGGGCCCCACGCCAAGACGGCACCACCAATGCCGCCTCCACGGGTGCTACCGCTGCCGCACTTCACCCTCCCGCCGCTCGCCGGCGAGGACCTACTCTTCGTCACCGCCCTCCGCTCC
Source organism: Dendrocalamus latiflorus (assembly GCA_017311315.1). Classification (NCBI taxonomy): domain Eukaryota; kingdom Viridiplantae; phylum Streptophyta; class Magnoliopsida; order Poales; family Poaceae; genus Dendrocalamus; species Dendrocalamus latiflorus. Next base: position 16,747,903 of record CM029678.1, read on the forward strand.
CACCTCTCCACCTCGCCGCCCCCCGCCGCCTCCTCCCTCTCCCGCTTCCTCCCCCAGCTCACCTCGCTCCGCCTCTCCCACCTCCTCCTCGTTGCCACGCCTCGCGTGCCCCACAGCCTCCTCGCCGCCCTCCTCCCCACCCCGCCCCCGCCGCTCCCCTTCGCCCTCCTCCTCCACTCCCTCCCCCCGCGCCGCTCGTCCGAGCTCCTTTCCTCCCTGCTACACTCCGTCTCGCACTACGCATTCCCGGACCTCCTCCACAACCTCATCCTCACCGCCCGCCTCGCCGCCGGGCGCCGCGGCAGAGTTGGCGGCAGCGTCGCCGTCCCGGCGCTCGACGTCCTCTTCTCCGCCTGCGCGCGCGTCAAGAAGCTCTCCCAGGCCACGCTCGTCTTCCGCGCCATGCGGGCGCATGGCCTTCTCCCGCGCGTCGAATCCTGTAACGTCTTCATTTCCGCCGCGCTCAGCCTCAGGCGCCCCGAGATCGCCGTGTCCTTCTTCCGGGAGATGCGCCGCTGCCGGATTTCGCCGAACACGTACACGGCCAACATGGTGGTGCGGGCGTTCTGTGACTTGGGGCGGGTTGCGGACGCGGCCAACATGCTCGACGAAATGCCGAAATGGGGGCTTGATAGGACGGTGGCAAGCTTCAACACGCTGATCGCGGCGTATTGCAGGGACGGTGGCAGCGTGGAGCCTGCACTGCAGCTGAAGAAGAAGATGGAGCGGGACGGGCTGGCGCCTGACGAGGTGACATATAACACGATCATCCATGGGTTGTGCAAGGAGGGGAGGATGTGGCAGGCAAATCGGGTGGTGAGTGCGATGAGGGCAAAGGGGGTGACACCGAGCACAGTCACATACAACACGCTGATTTATGGGTATGTGACACTCGGTGATAATGAGGCGGCGTCAAGGGTTCAAGAGGAGATGGTGAAGAACGGAGTGGTGCTTGATATCGTGACGTACAACGCGCTCATTCTTGGACTTTGTAATGAAGAGAAGATGAAGAAGGCTGAGCGTTTGCTTCAAGAGCTTGACAGGGCCAAGCTTGAGCCGAATGCGTCAACTTTCTCGGCACTGATTATTGGGCAGTGCAAGATGCAGAACTCGGAGCGAGCACTGCAGCTGTTGAATGTGATGAAGAAATCTGGTTTCCATCCGAATTACAGCACGTATAAGATGGTTATATCTACTTTCTGCAACAACAAGGATTTTGAAGGAGCAGTTGATTTGATGAGGGACATGTTTGGGAGGTGCATGGCTCCTGACAAGGCCTTGTTGCATGAATTCTTCGGAGGTCTCTCTAAGGCTAAAAAACTCCACCTGGCGGAGGACCTGCGGTCAGCGGATAACGGTGCAAGATTTATTCCTTCTGTCTACTATACTGGTGACTATAGGAACAAGGATGAAGAGAAAACCACTTGTTAAAACGCAGAGAGGATAATCAAGTCTCATGAGAACGTACAATTGGTTGGTTGAGATGAATAAGTTTATTTGGAGAAGAAAAGATTTTTTATATTTGTGCTCAGAGCCTCAGACTAATGTGGAATTTATTTGAAACGTGCTATGAGGGAGCTCCGTTCAGTATTATGTGCACTAATCCTTGTAAACTTCTTGCTGTTGCTAGTCTATGCTGAACTGCTGATTGTTGCGAGACGGATAATTCTAGCAAAAATTTGGCTGCAGCGACAAACTGGTGTTCTGCATACTGCACAGAGGAGAGGTCTACCAAAAATTCTTCCATAATCAGAGGTTGGTATCCTTGCACTTTTCTGCACTCTGCAGTGACTGCTATTGCTATATGTGTGACATGCACACTTTTCTTTTGAAGAAAGGTGGATACAACATCTCATCTATTGTGAACTTGCATGATGCACTTCTGCATTTGATATACATTGAAACTGAACACAGCTCCTGTTTTATGTACTTTTTACTCTTCTTGAATTCTCCGTGTACATCTGGAGAGTGCAAAACTGAGTTCTAGTTTTGCACAGTTATATCTGCATACCAAACAAGGTCTACTTTTTGTTTGAAGGAGGTCTACTTATTTTGGCACTTTTAAAATGGTAGTTAGCTTGTTGCAGTCTTGCAGATTTTCTATTTAATGAAAATTTTAGTAGCATTCAGCACCATAATTTGCTTTTAATCATCCTGCTCTATGGTAATAGAAGAACTTCAGAAACTCTGGACTTCACATCCATAACTCTACATTTCATTCCAGCTTGCATAGATAAATAGATAGACAGGGGAGGGGCAGCATGGATATTTGTAATAAATGTCATAAGAAAAAACTGACAGCAAGTTTATATACTCTTTTTGCCCATTCTCGCGTAGTTCTTACAGAATTTTCTCCTACGGTTAGTAATGTAATGAGCACCATAGCAGATGACTGGACTTAAAGCAAGTTCCTGTATAATTCACACGCAAATTTAGCATCTCCAAGGTACTGCAGATATTGAATTTACTGATTTTGCACAACATTATAGTTTCCATCATATGAATATGTAACTGCTAGGGTTCAAATTTTTGCATGAGAAATTTTAAGCACACTGAATTTTAGCCACAGTTTTCTTCTTTTGCCAAATTGAAAAGGACTTGCCTAAACAGATAGATGCACTAGGTCTTTATGTACACTGCACCTAGTCTCTGTTACATATGAATAATGATACCTTTTTTCTCCAATCCAGCTGGCTTAGATGTGGGCCAATTAATACCAGAATTTTTCTAACAGCAATCATCTCGAAGAAAAAGGTATTCATGATAATTAGGCAGTCGCTAACAATTGTGGATGCACCAAGATCTCCAAACAACAGGTGGGGACCACCACTGCATCCTACACACCATCCTGGAAAGAATGGCGCACAGTGCGCAAGGATTGGGATTACTGACAAATATGGTTTCCAAAAACGAGCAGATTTAAGGAGTTCACACCCTCTTCAAAAAATGCCAGGCGCTCCCATTACAGACATTGTGCAGCTAGTCTTCTTGGTACATGGAAGATAAAGCATTGAGGGTCCACCCCGCGAATTTCCTGGATTTTCAACTCGTATTTTCAGTTCGATTTTGCATGCACTTGAATCCAGTTTTAAACGAAAAATGTTTTTCGATATGCAATACGGAAAGGAAGAGCATGTTTGGTCTAAGCTTAAGCAACTGATAAGTTCAAGCTCCTCATCTTCTAGAGGTTGGCTTGTGGGTATGTGTGAAAAGGCTTACAAAGCCGGGCTTATCCAAACAGCTTAATTTGGGGATTTATCAGATAAACTAGCTCATTGCACTTTGTAAATCTAGTAAGCCAACCTAGGTAAGTCTCCCCTTTTTAATGAAGAGCTAATGACTTATCATTAATAGTCTGAAAGGGTTTCTATTTTTGCAGACTGTAAAGTTTCCATTGAACTTACCTGATCCGGTTGCTCTCTGGTGTTGACCACAGGTTAATTCCCGTCATCTCGTGATCTCGTGTTCTTAAAAAAATGCACGCTTGGAACTAGATCATTAACAAATGAGAAATTAAGTATTCTTCTAGCAAAAGGTATCTGTCGTACAATTTCCATGTCATTGCTTACTCGTGGCGTGGGGTTAGGACTTTGGTAGGATCAACGGAGTGCGACTTGGGATACATGATTGATGGGTAGATTGAGGTGATTGACAAGGACAAGTGAAAGCAACATATCAAACAGGTACGTACGTTGTACTTAGCCGAGGATGCTTCGCAAGAACGAAATATTACCTATTTCGGACACAAGAATTTTGCGAAAAAATCCTATAGAAATTACACAGCTTTAGGCCTTGCTGATTTGAGCTTTTGCTTTTAGCTTTTTAATTTCATCTTTTTTCTGTGTTTTTTTTGTATTTTTCTTTATTTCTTTGCGTTGTTTTGACAGTATAACTTTTTGTAAAATTTAATTACACTAAAAAAAAGTTAACAATAGCTATAGAAAAAACCCGCTACAATAAAAAAACCAGAAACTCATGTTTCAAAGCCCAAATGAGTTCCACTGAAAAATTCTTGCAAAGCTTTTGTGAAATTGACGCGTTTCAAAAAGGGTCTAGATTAGTGGGGGGGGGGGGGGGGGGTTCCTTTTGTCCATAGGCCATACATGGAGCTTCTGCTGTACTCGGAACGTTTGGTTGGTCTTGGCGTTGCTGCTGCTCGGGTTTATCCTAAAACTGCTTGGCAAACTCAGTGTATGGTTCAGAATATCAAGAGCTTGGCTTGCTAAATTGATATAAAACCTACTAGAACAAACTCAGGTCTTGATCCATCCATAATCATTTCACCATAAAAGGGTAAATTCATTCTTAAGAACATTTATAAGGTGAAACTAAGCTGGAATCGACTGAACTGGCTAGTGGATTGATACCATGTGTTCCCAAAACAATATATACTACCTACTTGCAATCGAGTGGGTAGAAGCCTATTTCCCATACATCTATGACTCATTTATACCTAAAACCTAAAATAAGCGCAAACTAACTAGAGTCGGTTTCTAAACCTTACAAATTAAAACCCAATACGATATTTCTTCCGAGAAGCTAAGGCCCCCATTCCAACCGGCTTATAAGCCGTGTCTTTTGTTTTTTTTCACTGTAATGTATATTAGTTTTTTCTATATAATTAAATTTAAAAATAGAAAAATAAAAAGCTATATCATTACCGACAATATAAATAAATAGAAAAAAACAAAAAATATAAAAAAGAAGAAGCCAGAAACTAAAAATCAAAATCGGTGAAACGGGCAGCCGAACATGCATGCCTTAAAAGGCCTAAATTAGCTACCATTCCAAACCGAAACCGTCATAGAACTAATTAAATTGACACTATCTTACAGCAGGGGCCCTGAAAGATATAGGGCATGTTTGGCAACGGCTGCAGCTTATGGCTTTTGGCTGAAATTTTTGAATTTTAGCTGTTTACGGTACAGATTACGGAGATATAGATACTCACTTGCGATTTTGGATGGTACAAATGTTGGGCTTTTAACGTGTACATCGTTTAACCTATAGACCCCGTCTTGAGAAAATACTCCGTTTAAAAGTTAGGTACTGTAGCAAAAGCCAAAAGCCGCTAGCTTCGGAGGAAAAGAACAGGCCCATAGCTTAAAAGCTCATGGCTTATGGCTGAAAACACTGTAGCTGGCTGAAAAAAACACTGTAGCTGACAGATGCTTATTTAGCATAATTAAATTTAAAAAAATTTAAAAATATGTTAGCCCATTACGTATAATACAAACAAATACGGGAAAAAAGAACCGGCAAAAAAGCTCAACAAAAAACCAAAAGTTCAGAAAAAGACGAAATTTATGAATAATCAAAAATAAACTGGAAGCTAAAAGTTTAAACCCAACCGATCACTGCCTATAATAATGGTAATATTTTTTTTCCTGGTAATGTGGCTTATGTCATTGGGGTGACGAAGGTACATGCTTTTGTATCTACGTATGCATCTGTCACTGGACTTTCTAGAATCCAGGCGTTTTTCTTTTCTTTGTTTTTTTCTAAACAATCCAGGCATTTGCGTTTTTTTTTATTGGTGAAGAAGCCTCCTTAGTCGCAAAGTTTTGCACTTGACTTTCTACTCTTTACCTCTCTTTTTATTTCTCGAGGAAAGTGTCGACATTGACAACACAATAGACTTCAATTTAACCCGTCCGTGCGCCCGTTCTTTTTTTAAAGTTTTTGACTCTTCTTAGGAAGCCAGAACAAACGAAAACAATCACGCTTCTCTGAGTAGCTATCCTCATCAGCGTTTTAAAAAATACAACAAAAATATCATCGCTCGCAGCCTTTAAAAAAAATATGGCCTACGTCATGTCAAATTAGTCACCACAAGTTGTGATGTGCAGCCTACCTGTGACATCGATAACGGATTTAACTATTGAGTTGTACCCGCGATATAGGGTTAAATATGGAGCAACTGAAATTTGTTAAGATGTAGTAAGAACCAGTTGTTGTGCCTATGCTATTATGGCCTCCTCGGAAATTCCGTAAACCAGGAAAATAACAAGACAAAAATAAAACCAGTGAAAGGAATAAAGAAAAAAAGAGAAATAAGAAGCCTTTTAAGAATCTGTTTGTGTTGGTTTCTATGTAGAAAAGCTAAAAACTAATACGAAACGGTTTCTCTACTTTTGTTGCTATCGTCTCATTCCAAATATAAGGTAGGGGTTATTGGTGCATCACGCACCATACTCCTCTCGCGCGCACGTATCTCTCTTACTTTTTTCACAGCTTGCTCTCTCTTTTTGAAAGGCATTTTGTTCAGCCATTACTATTTATTTTTAGTCAAAAATTATAAGTTATAGCCAAAACTTATTAGCAGAAGATAATATAAACACCGCCTAAAATACAGAGACCAAAATAAGTACACATCCCACTCCCAGCTATCAACACCTTGTCCTACTCGGACGCAAATGGGAAAGCTTGACGCAACACCGCAGCCAGCGCCCGTGCTGTCGCCCCTGCGCTTGATCACGAGGTGAAATCACATGCGCAGGATCACTTAATTGCGAAGTGTGTGATCTATTTTGACGTGCTTTTCTTGGGATTTTGTGGCCAAAGATTGCAGCGTTTTTGGGTGATTTTGGATTGCCTCTTGGGATTTTGTAATTTGGAATCTTTGGTGCTTTCGAGATGGAAAAAAAGAGAGGCTAGCGTATGATGCTATCCAGTTAGTTGTTTCTTGTTATGCAGTTCCAGTTTTTTTTAATCGTAGCAGTTCCAATTGGGATTTTGTATTGGAGCTCAACGATCTCTTTGTCCATTATGTTGCCTTTTTTGTGGCTCTGCTTACTGATTTGGTTATTTAAATTAGTAATATTTATGTTGTTAAGAAAAATGAGGTGTGCCCTATCTTTCTTGACGAGAATTCTTTTTTTTAGTTAGTATTAGGATTTTTTTGATTTCTTGCACTTAAATGTAATAATAGAACAAAGGTGGGAGTGTTGATAGCTATGTTTGCCAACTACCCACCGGCCTTGTGTTCCTTATCAAATTTGTAGTGCCCCTTTTGTATGCTAATAAGAAAATGAAGTATAGATATAGAGAACAGCGGCGACGGATTTAGGATTTTATTGATGAAGTTAGCGAAAAAATAATTTCATTGTATTGGCTTATACAAACTAATGAACAAAGTCACGTTTCAAACACGATTAAAGGTCAGTAACAACAACAACAAAAAAGATGAAGTGATGCGCTACTACTTAGAGAACATTTTGTTTCGTGACAACACTATTCCAGCTTTTTTAGAGTAACACTATTACAACTTAACACTACATAGTCATTTGGTATTTTAAATTAACACTAAAATATTAAATATTGTTTTATCGATCATGAACAAGCGTGTGTGCGCACGCATGTGTGTGTATATATATTCTATGCTTCCACAGAACTGGTGCCGCACCAGACCATGACTCACATGCACGCGATCCCAGACGACCCTGTGCAACTGCCAATCATCATCATCCCTATACCTGTCATCTTCCACCACCCCGCACCTACCCCCTCCCTCCGTCTTCCACTGCGCTACATAGCAATGCCATGTGGAATCGACGATAATGACGTGAGGCCATCCACCACGCAAGCGAAGGAGCAGACCAATTGACAGTAAACGATCACCACCGCCCGTGTCATGCAGTTTTGCCACCACCACACCTTCGTTGTCTCTTGTGCCGACGCCACTACTGTATGTTGATGGCAGTAAAAACGAATAACTGTTACGATCATATACATTCTATTTTACGACTAGATGAAACCGCTTTTATTGTACTAACAAATTTATTAGACGCGTCATTAGAGTTTACTGCCACACCTAGCTGCGGCGCATGCCATTCATGTGATGGTGGCAGTAAAAATAGAAACCACATTTACGACCAGATACATTCCATTTTACGGCCAGATAAAATGCTTACATTGTATTGATTTACTAGATGTATCTGTTGTAGGGGTGGCCCCCACCTAAGCCCAGCAGGCCTGTTAGAGGAATGTAAGTCCCAAAATGGGACATGTGTAATGACATAAGTGCCCTTAAGGGGAATACTCGGATGTAAGGATATAATTGTAAAAGCACCCCCATATGGATATATATACAACACAGTCCACGGGGAGAAAACCCTAGGCCATTGCTCACTTAACTCTCCACTACCATACTATCTCTCTCTCTGTTTGGTCTGTAACCACAACAGTATCGTTAGAGTTTACTATTACACGTAGTTGTGGCGTATGCTGACCATGTGATGGTGGCAATAAAAATGAAAACCATATTTACATCCAGATACATACCAACTTATGGCCAAGATGAACCGTGTGACCCAACCATATGCTGGAGTCGGCAATAAAAATGGAAACCACATTTACAATCATATAAATTCTGTTCTTACAGCCAGATGAAACCATTTACAATGCATTGATAAATTTACTGGACGTGTCATTATAGTTTGTTGCCACATTTAGCCGTGGCATATGCTGGACATGCGACAGTGGTAGTAAAAATAGAAACCACATTTATGATTAGATACATTCTGTTTTACGGTTAAATGAAATTGTTTATGATATACTAACGAATTTACTAGACGCGTTATTAGATTTACTGTCACACCTAACTGTAGCACATGTTGGCTATGTGACGATGGCAGTGAAAATAGAAACCACATTTACGACCAGGTATATTTTATTTTACGGCTAAATGAAACCACTTATATTATACTAACAAATTTACTGGATGTGTTGTTAGAGTTTATTGCCACATATAGCCGTGGCACATACTAACCATATGACATTAGCGTCGGGTTCATGGGATTCGTGGCCCATGTATGGTGGGATCAACCTGGTTGAACAAGGGTCTTCAATGAGGGGTGGGACAGGCAAGTCTAGTGGTTCGGTGGGGGATAGGCTCTGTCGGGGCAAGAGGAACTGCCTGGAGCGTATAATAATTTATTCTACTCTTTGGCATAGAATAGTATGTATGTGTGTGTGTGTGTGTGTATATATATATATATATATATATATATTTCTCTCTCGGTGTAGTTACTCTCTAGGCTCTATGTCGCAAAGTATAAAGTATCTCGTTTAATAGAGGGTACACGGGGCATATGAGTGCATAAAGACAATTTAGGTGGCATATATACTTTTTTTAAGGTTGTGTGTACAGTTTTTTAAATATATTTCTTTTTTATGTATGGATATGAATGTGTTAGTAAAAAATATGCCAAAAACTATATGTCTTATTGTAATTTTTTTATATGGTTAACATAGAGTATCTTAAAATTAAAATATAGGTATACCGTATCATAGAAGTTAAATAAAAAACAACAGGAAACCGATCCGCGAACCCAACCGAATCATCTCGGCGATTTAAAAAGGAAACAAAATCTGAATCGACTTGTTCTGTACGCCCTTCCGGTCTTCTCTCGAAAACAATATCTAGGAGAGAGCCCCTGGATCCCTCCTCTAGAGGCCTTGCCTTGGGTCATGCCACGTGTCAAATGCACCAATCTTGAAGCAACCGCAATCATTATTTCCTCCTCCCCCTCCCCCCGAACAACTCCACCTGTTCCCCCAACCCATCTCTGCGCTCAAAATTTTTTTTTTCCCACACAAGCGAGGAGGAAGCGCCCGTCCGAGAACCCAATCCCGAGCTCGCGCCCGGACGAGCCTCATTCCCCTTGTCCCCCTCGAACCCTCCGCCGGTTTGGGACTCGAGATTCTGTGGCTCGCTGTCGCGTGCTGGGGATGGCGGCGCGGCTGGAGACGGCCGGCGGCGGCAGGAGGCGGGGAGGAGAAGCCGTGGAGATTCGTCCTGCCTCGTCGTGAGGGCTCGCGGAGAAGGTGATGGGATTCGGATTTACGCAGTCTTTCTTTCCTTTAGGTTTGATTCGTATGGGCTTAAATTTGTTCTCTCCCTCTCCCTCTCTCTCTCTCTCTTTCAATTTCTTTGCGGGTGTTTCTTTTTGAATGGAACAGTTTAGAACTGTGCGAAATTGTGAGATGTCTGAATGGGCAGTAAGAGATGCTTGGATCTCTGCAAATGTTGCTTTTTTAAAAAAAATAAAGTTTTGATTTTGAGACTTCGTTTTGCATCTATATTTGTCTAGTCCGCAGTCCAAAACACCACCACTAGCGACGGCGGTTCTCACGCCAACGTCGTCTAGCCCTCTCCGCCGAACACACCTCCAGGCCTCCTTCCACCGAAAGGCACGCTTGCCATCGTAGGCGGCGGCGGCGTCCTCCGCTCTACCGGACTGGCGTGGAGTGGAGATCCATCCCACCATCCAGGCTTGCTTGGATTGATTTCTTCTTTCGTTGGTTAGGAAGCCGTAGCTTGCTTGGATTGTTGTTCGAAGAGTGAGTTTTTGTCCTGGGGGATCTCTTCTTTGCTGTGAGCAATCTTATCCAAATCTTCCTTTCTGGGATGGTTACTGCAGTTTGTTGCGGATTTGTTTGCTGAGTGGAGTACTAATAGCCGCTTATTATTCCAAAAATTTTGGGGGTTCCACTGATTAGCTCGGCCGCCCCTGCTAGAGAAGTGCAGATTAGCGCAAATTGTACTGTGGTATTGGTGAATCCATATTTCTGTGGAGTATCTGTTAGTGCTTGCTAGTAGCTATGTTTAGCTGTGTGAAATGCTAATTTCTTTACAAGCGTGGAATGGCCACTATCTAAACTGGGGTATAGATGAAGGTAGCTATGAGCTGTAACACCATGCTGAAATTACTTCTCCTTTTCTTTTAATAGAAAGAAGTTGGAAAGAAGTGTTCAAATGGGGGCATTTTTGAGCTTTCCCAACACCACCAAGAACCAATCATGGGAGCACAGGGAAGCTTCGAAATCAGATTCATCCAAGAAGCTGCGGATGTCAATTTCTCTCTACGGCTACGACTACCCGACGCTGATTCCTGGCCTCCCGGATGAGATCTCGCTGCAAATCCTTGCGAGAATGCCGAGGATGGGGTATCTGAATGCAAAGATGGTTTCACGGAGCTGGAAGGCCGCCATCACTGGTGTGGAGCTGTATCGGCAGAGGAAGGAGCTTGGCGTGAATGAAGAGTGGCTGTACATACTGACGAAGGCAGATGATGAGAAGCTGGTGTGGCATGCTTTCGATCCACTTAGCAACCAATGGCAGAGACTGCCACTTATGCCTGGGATCACTCATGGAGGAGAGTGCAAGAGGGGCATCCCTGGATTGCGTTTGGGGGATTTAGTCAGTGCTGGCATCAGGATCCCTGATGTTATTAGAGGCTGGATTGGCCAAAAGGATTATTTAGACAGGATTCCATTCTGTGGTTGTGCCATTGGGACAGTTGATGGGTGCCTCTATGTTTTGGGCGGATTCTCTAGAGCTTCAGCAATGAAATGTGTGTGGAGGTATGATCCTTTTGTCAATTTATGGCAGGAAGTAAGCTCAATGGGCACCGGACGAGCGTTTTGCATGACTAGCCTATTGAACAACAAGCTGTATGTTGTTGGTGGTGTCAGCAAAGGCAAAAATGGATTAACTCCGCTCCAATCTGCCGAAGTGTTTGACCCAACCACAGGAATTTGGGAGGATGTGCCAAACATGACGTTCTCCAAAGTGCAAGCACTACCAACTGCCTTCTTGGCTGAGCTACTGAAGCCAATTGCTGCAGGAATGACCTCATATAGAGGCAAGCTATATGTTCCTCAAAGCCTGTATTCCTGGCCATTCTTTGTTGATGTTGGTGGGGAGATTTTTGATCCTGAGACAAATTCATGGGAAGAAATGCCTGTAGGCCTGGGCGAGGGTTGGCCTGCAAGGCAGGCGGGGACAAAATTAAGTGTTGTTGTAAATGGGGACCTATATGCCTTGGAGCCATCAACTTCTTCTGATAGAGGTAAGGTAAAGATGTACGATCCTCAGGAGGATACCTGGAAGGTTGCTATTGGCCAGGTACCTGTTGGTGACTTTGCCGAGTCGGATTGTCCGTACTTACTTGCGGGATTTCTTGGCAAGCTCCATTTGATCATCAAAGATGTGAATAACAAGATCAATATCATGCAAACGGATTTTCGGAAGCCTGTGGATTTGCCAGCTCCTGCAGCTGGATCAACATGCCATAATCCAGATGTCTCTTCCGAGCAGGCAACAGATGTTTGGAAAGTGGTTGCCTCGAAGAATTTTGCAGCTGCCGAACTTGTCAGCTGCCAGGTTCTCAACATATGAGTTTGGAAAATCAAATTTTCTGCTTTCTGCGTGGATCATTGTATCAGTTGTGAGGTAGATAAGTTTCTACCACACATCAGGTCATGATGAGTAATGTACTGCGCCAACCAATCAAATATACGTTATCAGCTTATATAATGATAATATTCTGACCCAAAATGATCCTCATCTGAGTATGGGTTAGAAATGTGAGTAATGAGCTGCAGAAAGTAATTCTGCGACAATGTATATCTGTATATGCAATCTGTGTGTAATTCAACTATGTAATGCTTCTAGTGTTATATAACCTCACATAGCTGGAGAAAGTGATTGCTTTATCGAATTCCCAAGACAACATTGTTTATGTTCAACCTGCTGTTAATTCATCACCTTTTCCGGTTTCTTGATATAAAGAATGTGCAAGAATACTGTACATTGTGTCAAATGTGCTGATAATCTTATGTTCTGACTTCTTGAAACTTTTACAATGAAATGTCGTGTTCATCATTACGAGCTGCAAACTGAGACCTGTGGCGGTATCTCCTTTCTTCTCCTTACCCTGCGACTCCTTCCAGAATCTGGAAAAAAATGGAACCTCCTATCTTCTTCCACATTCTGGAAAAAAATGGAACCTCCTATCTTCCCTAGGAAATTCCCAAACGAATCAACTGTAAATGTCGTAGGCTCATCATATATTCAACTGTTGCAAGTTGGCATCTGTTCTTGTCTTCCATCTGAAGTTACCAACGAATCGGATGCCAGTCTGCCGTCTGCGTCATGCATGAGGAATGGTTACCTTTTCTTTGTGAAAACTTTGTTCTAGACTTGTTGTAATGGTCTCGGATCTATTTGTTCTTTGCTTGTTTGTTCGTTCTTTCCCTCGACGTAGCAGCGCAAAGGATTTATGCATCAGAGTATTATCATGTGTATACTTTGGATAATATGTTAGGGAACATATATAGTATGCACTCACACTTACGGTATATTAGCTATGCATTTCAACTAAAAAAGTTATGAAAAATTATGAAAAAATTTATAGATGTATTTTATGATTTACTCCACTTATGTATAAAATTTTAAGTTTAAATTCATTCTATATTATTGTCAGAATTTTCTCTTTTCTTAGTATTCTTAACATAGGATGAACATAAACTTGAAATTTTATATATATGCAGAATAAATCATAAAGTATATTTAAATAAATTTTAAAATTTTTTATAACCTTTTTAGTTTGAGTGTATGTTTACCGTATGTTCCATAATATTATGACCAACGTCATCTTAGAGGTACGGACCACCAGTATGAAAAGGATCTATGCGGACCTGATGCGTTATACACACATTTGCTTTGGTCACCGGCTTACCTTGAAACCGTTGCGGTCAAAAATGTGAAGCTCTCCAGTACATCAGTTGTCTGCGCTGCAGACTTGCCATCATTATTGAAGACTTGTCAATTGTCGACAATTACTGTGAATTGACAATTTGTGGAAAGATAGATTGTGAAGTTAACTGTTAACAATATGCACGTCTTATTATGCATATATTCTCTCTAAAAAAAATTGTGTATTTTGGGTTGATGATAAGGTTGAATAACATGATTCACTGGATAAAATCAGTTTGAATTGTCAAGGAACAATTTATGAGCAATATGTCAACACAAGTCAGATAATTCAATCTTATAAGATGTGAAGAAATATCAATTTTGATGGCATGGCTGGTTCAAGAACAATGAGGCAAAATCATGCCTACAGAAATGATACACATGCTGTAAACATACCAGTATTACATAGGGATCTTTCGTTTTCACATCTGAGAAAATAAATAATAGAAGCTCCTTTGTGCTATTAGCCAATAACCGCAGCAAAACAAGAAATGCAATTCCAGTCAATGCTGAACACCCTCTAAAAATTGCGAGATACAGTCAACAGATGTGAAATACACTCTTGAAAGGCTGCTGGTTGTTGGCATATAACAATTAGTTAACTTCGTTTCTGGGCAGGGGCTTGTACAAGATGTTATATTTACGTATATCACATACAACTCTACAATTGGTTCCAGATGATGAGACTACTGATATTTACATTACAAAAGGTATTCCCTCGCCATCGCAGAAGAAGATCGTTTACAAAGTCTGCAGATGGCTACCGTTTCTTTTTCTTTCACTCTTTGGTTCCTATGATTTCCTGGGTGTTCGGTTCTTCATGGTCATTGCAAGCTTCTGCCTTTCTCCTTCCACTTCGGCAAATTGCACACTGAGCTCTGAGTACCTGCCCTGCATATCTTTTAGCTCAATTTCAACAGCCACCTGCCTTCTCTTCAACTCAATAGTATCCTGTATCAGCTCATTGATGTCCCTAAAGCTTTGGAAGACTGCTGCTTCATCATTGTGTTGCTTCAAGAACGAACTGAAGAAGAAGAAAAAAATCAAGAAATCAGCATTTAGTAAAATAAAACCGACTAATTTTATTAAAACCTACAAATTTTCAGGTGTTTACTTTTTCTCCTAGTTAGTTTTGTTTCTCAAGAAACTCTAGTACCTTGAGTCCTTGACAGACCAGAAAAGATTCAGAAAGGTAAATTAACCAGAAAAGGTTCAGAAAGATAAATTAACAAGCATATTTTCCCAAAAAGTTAGGAATTCCTAAATAAATATATATTTTTCTAGGTGTATTACCGTAAGTCCGTAACCATAGGTTCAATTTTTGGGCATGCTTTCAGTCCATCATGAGAAAAAGAAAGGTCACCTGATAAGAATGGGAACCTGCTTTACTAGACTAGAGCAAACATGAACATAGATGCAATAAAGTACTAGGTACCTCTGGAAAAGGATATCTGTTTTCTTCTTTGCTTGAAGGGCTTCCGCCAGCTCGAGCTCCAAAGCAAGTACTCTTTCCAAGGCATTGCCAGAACCAGGAAGCTCTTTAAATGAAGGAAAAATACTTTGCAAGTGTTCATTTGCCTAAAAAGAGTGCCATAAGCAAAAATGAGTGTAAGGTATATGGAGTGCAGGTTCATGCTTAATTTTAGAACAGAAAGGGGGAAATATACATACCATATCAAGCTGCGATAATGCTCTTTCTAAACCACTGAGTGATGGATCAATTAGATTAATGTCCAGGGGAAGCAGAGGAGACAAATTCTCATTTTTAAGTCTTACCAACTGCATATGCAAAACAATTTCCAATGCATCAGCCCTGATCCACATCATGCTAAGCGTCAAGTAGTTACTTGTACGTACAAACCATAAAGGTTTTGAATTATCCAACTGTAGCTACAAAGTTCCCTGATTTATATCACGAAGAGAGCATCAAACAAACTCATCTGTATCATATAAAGTTCATGATGCTACTTTCAAGCTCATCTGCATCATGTAAAGTTCACGACGCTACTTTCATTGTCCTATTAGTTGTGTGGTCATGCTTTGCACATAGTGAACACACGCACACCAGCAGGCATGTTACATGATTAATCACATTGATTTGATTTTGTGATGCATATATGATATCTCAGCACCCTGAATATAGGTGCAAACATTTAAACGTACTACATGCAACAGCTGCTGCTGAATACACAACTGGCTAAATTACTATCTTCGTCACAACCCCAACCCCCTACATCTGATGATCTGAAAACTTGTAGGTACATAGTTTGTGTTACAAAAAATAATGCGCTAAAAGAAGTTTCAACATACCTCCTTCTGGAAAAGATTCAAGTCAATAGCTAATTTCTTATGCTCTTTTGAAATATCTTTGATGGGATTGTTGTCAGTCGTATGATTCTCTAATGATGACTCACATTCCTTATGGCAATTCTGTCAAAACAGTAAAAATAAAGTAAGCTGAGAAAGAAGTCACTGATATGAATGTTAATTCATAGAGAAGTAAAAAGAATACAAAAATGAGTCGGTGTAATGTAAAATATACACTGTCAAATAAATACCTTTTAACTTTATTTGCTGGTTAGGAAGCAAAAATGTAAAAGCACAAGTGAAGTGTTGGGAGATCAGAAGGTGTATAGACACTTCTAAACAGGGTTCAAAATCCCGGCGGTTACCGGCCGGTAACCGCCGGTTACCGTTTTTACCGGTGGAGACTGGTAACTGAAAAAACCGACCGGTATCAATTTTTGAATTTCGAATTTTGGCCGGTTTTTCCGGTAACCGGTTTCAAAACATCTCAAAATTCAAATTTTGATTTTCAAATTTAGACCGGTTTTTCCGGTAACCGGCCGGTAACCGCCCAGTTACCGTTACCGGCCGCCGAACGGGATTTCTTCTGGTTCCGGTATTTGGAAGCTTGCTTCTAAATGAAGTACAAACTACAAGATCCAAATCTTATCTCCTATAAAGTGGATTCCAAAGGGAGCTCAACTATTGTGCCACATTATCCAACTAAATATAGCCATCTGAATAACAAATTACTCCCATCAAACGCTGAAATAGTTGTGTTTGGGATGGGCTTAGGATAAGCTGGGTTCGGCTGGGTAGGGCTTCAGTTGGTCTCAGGCCAGGCCAAGCTTGAGTAGGTCACTGGCCGGATCAGCCCAAAAAATGAGTGAAATTCTAGTTACTCTTAAGACAGTCCCTAAGTGATATTGAATACACATTGGCACTTAAAACAATGAGCTTATATATTATCATCCCTAAATTTAACAGAATGGAATCTATTTTTAGCTAAAGATTATACAGTATCATCTATAAAGTGACAAATTACAATGTAGGCAATTGACTTTCTTTCTATGCTTTTCTCTTTCAAGTTTCAACAACTATAACTTTGGAAATGGCAAAAACACACCCACATCTCCACAAGTCAAAGTGATTTGGATAGCATTTAACCACCAGTAAGTTTCCTCCATTTTCAAATTAATACCCTGTATGTTTATCTTTCATCCAAATTTGATGGAAAATGATAAGTAAAAGTTAAGACTAAGGGCGTGTTTGGTTCGCGTCCACACCGTGCCGCACCGCGCCGCATCTTCCGCGCCACAGTTTTGGCATGCGTTTGGTTCGCGACCTCACTTGCGGCGTGCCGCGGCGTGGCCATGGTCCCATAGTTCAATTTCGCTGCCTCAACTCGCCGAACGTCTGGCGAGGAAATTCTTCGCCACAGTTTTGGCGCAGCCGCTGCTGCGGCTCGGCGAGCGTTGGCACAGGCCAAACAGGGCCTAACATTTGCATGTGTGTATGATACCATCTTCTCTGACTGATAACACCACCTCTAATTAATTAATTTTACTGTAGATTTCCCACTTAATGTTAAAACAAATTCTCCAAAATTTATAAAGATATGACGATCCATGTGGATCAAACTTCTTGACACCATATCAATCATCTTAGGGGTCAAAACTCAGGCTAATTTCATGAAAATTGATGGGGGTTCTAGACATTACAGCCACACATGAATATAATAAACAATTCTCTATTTGATGGCCTACACACAGGTCTCATGCTAGTCCTAATATGTTTGATGCATATCCTTTCTCTAGGATTCAATGTCATGACAAGGATCTTAAGCTATGCTACATCACAGGAGAGTTGTGGTATGTGTAACATTTTTTCCTACAGCAAAAGATTTATTTTGTTTGTGCAACGGAGCAACCCTCGTCAATGTTCTGTCACAAGCTTAACTATGTTCGTTAATTTCAATCACAATTATTAATAATCATAAGGCAAATTATGTGTAGAATGATTACCTCCAAGTTCTTTGACGGCGTACATTTGGCATGTTCATGCTCACCAGACTCCCCGACATCCTCCCACCCTACCGAATTTGATGAAAAACTTGTGCTTTGAATTCTGTCTTCATCTTCCTGCAATCCTGAATCGACTTCTGTTGTATTTGGTACTGACTTTGATGCAGACCCAGACTTGGCATCTCCCAGAATTTGCCCGATAGATGTGGCACCAGGGTTGCGTGATCCAGAATTATCAGGTGATGTAGTATTTTCAGTTAATGCCATGTTCTCCAGCAATTGTTTAACCAAGTCAAGCTCCACCCTTATCCTATCGCGTTCCTCACCGCACTCCTGAAGAGAGGCCTCTATCTTTTGCTTTTCTTCCTTGCAGCAATCGAAGTTTAATTTTGCGCAGTCCAGCTCTATCATTATGCTGTCATGTGCATTAGACAACTCTCTTTTATCAGCTGATAAATCCTGCATCTCCACCTCCAATTCAGACACTTTCATCGATAGCTCTTCAATTCTTTTAGCAAGAGCAATCTCATTTTTCCTCCCAGTTTCAACTTCATCCAAAGCAGTTTGCAGCTTCAGTAACATCTCTTCAGCATACTTCTTAGAGACAAACACCTGACCGTTCAGTTCTTGAACCTTTGATTCATATTGCTCTTTAATAAATGCAATTCTAAGGGATTCTTGCATGGCAAACAATGATCCCTCTTTCTCCTTTCTTCCAGCTTCAGCCTTTTCTTTTAGCTCTCTCAAATGGATAGACAGGTTCTTGAACTCTTCTGTCTTCAGAGTTTGTTCAGCAAGTTTTTGAGTAAGCTCCTTGTTCTGTTCTTTTAAATTTGTTAATTCATATACAGAATCCTGGAGCAATGATGACATAGTGTGTTGTTCCTCCAATTTTGATCTCAGAACCATGTTTAGAATTTCGACCTCATCTTTTGTGGATATCAAATCATCAACCTGCTCTTCAAGATCTACCAGCAAAATCTCATCTTGATACTTCAATACTCTCTCACTGTTATCGACTGATACTGCTGTATCTCGAGACTTGTTATTACTAACTTGAGCCAATGCTTCTTCATTTCTTTCTATAAGCTCTTCAAGTCCTTCCTTCTCTTCAATAACCCTGGCAAGGTTGATTTCTAGAGAATGGATAGCTGCTTCAAGTGTGGCATTTCTATCAGCTAATTCTGCTTCAGTCGACATGTGCAACCTTAATAACTCATCAGCATCTTTGTTCTTAAGCTTAAGCTTCTCAAGGTCATTTCTTAAGAAATCAAGTTGCACAGCAAACCCCCCAACCTGACTTCTCATGTAACTAGCTTCAATTTCAGTGGCAAGCATGTCCTCCAGAACTGTTCCTAACTGGTTTTCAACATTGGAAAGCTGGGATTGGAGAGAGCAATTCTTACAGTTGAGGTCCCTTTGGATTTGTTCACTTCGTGAAAGAGCATCTTGCATCGAACTGTTTGCTTTTTCCATGTCCAAAAGCTGGTCCCTCAGATGAATTAACTCTGTTTTGTGCTCATCAAAAGAATGTAGGACCTGATCCTTCTCACCAAGTTGTGATTTAAGACTTGCAAGGGCAGATTCAAGCCCTTCCCTCAGTCTCTTTTCTCTTAGAAAATTCTTGTCAGTAGATCTCAGACCATTTTGCAAACCTCCGATTTCATTTTCCATATGCACCAACAATTCATCTCTAGACTGTAAAGAATGGATCAGAGTTCTGTTACCCTCCTCAGATTCTGCAAGACTTACTTTGATCCTCTCAAGTTCCTTAACAATGGCAGCGAAGTCTTTGCTCTTTTCAACAAGAGCCTCATTCTCAGTGGCAACATGCTGCAGTTCAAGTTCCATTTGTGCCAGCCTTGATGTTAAGTCACCATTGGTACTGGAGTACTTTTCTTGAGCCTCTGAGCTAATCTCAAATTTATGTGACATGTCCTGCAGTTCTCGCTGAAGCTTCTCCATATGTTCCTCAGAAATGTTCAACTTTTCTTTTGTGGCATCCAAATCAAATTGAAACTTCTGCTTCAAATCAAGCAATTCTGATTCAGATTTGTCCAATCTCCTTCGTAGAACATCACACATTTCTTCCACTACCTCCTTTTCCTGATGAAGATGAAGCACCTTCTGGCATGCTTGCTGCTGGAAGAATTCCAAGCTTGCCATGACAGCAGTGTAATTCTTGCTCTGAAGTTCATGTTGCAGAGCTGCCACATCTAAGCCTGAAATGTCGATGTCCTGGCTAAAAGAAACAATTTTAGAGCATAGGTTGCTCAGTTGCTCTTGAAGGAATGTAGAAACAATTTGCAAATCATTGTTTAAAGAGGACTGCTTATGTAATTCATCTTTCATGACCTCAAAATCTTCCCTTACTGATCTGAGCTCAT
Source organism: Dendrocalamus latiflorus (assembly GCA_017311315.1). Classification (NCBI taxonomy): domain Eukaryota; kingdom Viridiplantae; phylum Streptophyta; class Magnoliopsida; order Poales; family Poaceae; genus Dendrocalamus; species Dendrocalamus latiflorus. The sequence continues at coordinate 16,768,143 of CM029678.1, forward strand.
CCTTAAGCTGACTTGTTTGCAGACTTTCTTTCATTAAAAGCTTCTCAGATCTCTTCCTTTCTTCAGCACAGGCATTGTACTTGCTTTCACAAGCTTTATGTTCCTGAACAAGTCTTTCAGACTCCGCAAGCTTTTCCATAAATAAAGCATTTTCAACTGAAATATCTTGGAGTTTTGCTTCTAATATGTGGTTCTTCACTGTCAAATCATCACACTTCAAAATGTATCCTGCTTCACTTTCTTTCAAGCTTTTGGATTGGTCCAATGCAGAGTTCAACTTGAGCAATAAAGATTCCCTAGCACCATTAGAGTCATGAAGTTGTTTTTCTAGCATGGGTAGCCTTCCTTGCATTTGCTTAATTATATCCAATGCAGTATAGTGAGATTCACGTAGCACATAGGAGAATACCTGCCACTCGATCTTGGCAACATACATTTCTAAAAGCTCAGATTCCATTGTGGAAGAGGCCTCTTTTAGTTCGTCGATGTTGGGGTGGTTCACTTGTGAATCAGCATTACTTAGTACTTCAACTTCAGATCTGTTACGAAGTTCTTCAGTTTTGAGTGCCCGAAGTAGATTTTTCTGGACATCCATTTTGTAGCTGAAATTATCCGGTGTGCCATTTTGTGCTGAAAACACTTCAGATTCAGTTGCCACATATAGACCTTCAGGTCCAAGTTGTTTGACATCAGGCCAGTATTTGTCATGTTCTTTATTACCGCATAAGTCTGCTACTGCAGAATGTTCTTCAGGGAAACTCTTAATATCTTCTACAATGGATTGCTTCGCAAGAGTTTCATTTGACTCATACATAGAGAGAACCTGAAAGGACAGCAACTCAAGGTCTTTCTGTAGACGATCCACAGCTGCAGAATAATTCCATCGAACCCTCTTGAGTACAGTTTCTGTAGCAACAGCTCTCCTCTCAAATTCCTTGTTTTGACCTTCTAAAGCTGTTCTGTCCTCAACAAACCTCATTAATTGATCATTCATTTCCTCATGCATTTTCTGCTTCTGGGCTTGGAGGACAGAAACTGTGTAGAAACAAGAATTATGTTCTTTCCTGAGATTTTCCAATTCAATTGTTGTCTGCTTCTGGCTTTCCTCAAGCTTGTGGATAAAAGATTCGTAGTAGCGCTCCATCTGGCTCATCTTCTCCAGCAGATTCTCCTTCTCAGTTTTTGAGTCCTCCAACTTCTGCAAGAGCTCACACATTTTTTCCTCCATTGTGCCTGTACTGCCAGATTTTTTCTTGTAAGAATCATGATCATGTCCTGAGCTTGTTTGATGAGAAGCATTTGAGGGTGGAACCAAATGTTCTGGGTAGTGATTTTCTTTCGTCTGTCCAAGCTGTACAACTTGCTTCAGGTTCTCAATGACACGCTGAAGAGCCCCCAAATCAGCAACAAGAAAATCAAGATCACTTGCTTGAAGTCCATGGAGAGCATTATTTCTGGTCTGCTGCAATTTACTTTCAAGAAGCAGCAACCCTTGCAGCCATTGAGTTTGGAGATCATGTACTGAAGTATCTGTGGCAAAAACATCATTTCCAAACTTACTTAAAGTATTCCCTTGGACAGCAGTTGTCATGAGAGAAACTTCGCCATCAGTCTTTTGCTGCAAGAGTTTAGCAGATTTCATGTTTTCCAGCTCCCTTTTCAGATTAGAACATTCTGTCCTTAGCAAGGATACTTCAGTAGTGAGCTGGTTCCGTGACATTAGTTCAACAGCAAGCTGTTGGGCTAGGCCCTGTGTTTCATTACCTAATTTGTCTGTAACATCCTGCACAGATGTTGCTTCTGACTTCAGCTGAGAAAAGGCCAACTCGGCCACCTCCAATCTTGTCCTGAGTCGGTTATTCTCCTCATGAGCAGCAGATAGATCATGACCGACAGAGAACTCAGAATTCCAGCCATGAGTCCAATCATTGCTCCCTTGTGGTGAAAGGTGCTTTCCCCCAAGTGGCCCCTTCTCTGATGTAGGACTTTGACTTGTAGGACACAGTGGTAGGTCACCTGAGAGTGTGCTCCTAATGCTACTGATTTCATGACCGCCATGTGGATCGTTCTTTTCAGCAAAAAAGCCATCTGAAGCATGTGATGAATTTTCGTAGTCTTCAGTTGACCCCGCAGAATCCTCCGCCAAAGGGAACCCCAAAGAAGTTTCTTTTAGCTTAATCCTTGCATTAGCCTATTTCAAATCACAAAGATAATTATGGTGAGTATCAAGTCACTTAATTATATCGATATAAAAAAGTGACTTAATTATATCAAATGTAGTCATACAAAAAAAATAAGGTGATGATTTAACTAAACCCACTCCCTCTCCCTCCCTCTCTCTCTCTCCCCTTCACTCTCTCTCTTAAAAGTGGAACTTCTATGCCGACAAATATTACACCAGTTATTTAAGACAAATGAAAGCAGTACATAAGTAGGACAAGCAGAATAGCAGATTGCAGAGGTTATCAATTTATCATAAATCTAGGCATATAAGGTCTTATGCACTCCACTCGTAAACAAGCGTTAGACTTTTTTGAGCAAGCAGCAATAGTACATTCAATATAGATTGATCCTGTTGTGGTTGGTGGTTGGGTACGGATTCAAGGATGAGGGTAGTGCACTCGCCCTCATCTAGCCATCGGCAAGGCTCTTCCCTAACGTGGTAGAGGGGCTCTGAGGCCTGAATTTAGAAGAAGGGGGAGACTAGAGACTTGTTTGATTATTCACTGCCTAATGATAATAGGTATAATGTTGTCCTTTTTATAGGAATAACTAGATTTGACCCCTAATAAACCTATCCCTATATTAAGGAAACTAATATCTAATAATAGGAAATTTATTCCTAATATATAGAATAAATCTAAAAGAAAATAAACTCAAATAATAAGGAAACTAATTATTATATCCCTAATCTACGATACACTGCGAATGCTATCAAACCATCCAAACATATAGCATAGCTACAGCCTACGTGTTGCTACAGTGCCATGCAAGTACTGTTTACGAGCCACTAAGGTACCATCTGTGCTGTCCGCTTCTGCTAATCTTGGCCCATAACAGATCCCTCCAGCTTAAAGGGCCACAGTCTGGCCACTCTCAACAAACCAAGCTGGTGTCATCTTGGTCTATTTTATATCACACCTCAAGTCAGAAATTTTGAAATCTTCCTCACTAGTAAACCATGTACTCATGGAAGTTAGTACTACCATGAAATAATATAGAGGCATATTAGATGTGTATAACAGAGACGTATATACTTTTTTGGCTGGCTGCTTTCATGATGTCACATGTGTTTATCACAAAATGAGCAAAAGTAATACTGACAAAATCACTCGTAGGATTGACCAACCTTATCACTACCAATGTCTGATGAAGCCACAGCAACTTCAGAAGGATCATGGCTTCTTTGATTCACTAACTGCTGAGAACTTCTGGCGCCAGTTTCTCTTTGCTGCTCAAATTCTCTGTAGCAAGCAAGCATTCATAAGACCTGGAACCAATAGTTTTAAGATAATTTCAATGTTGCATGGTGACCAAACCTGAAGCCAGTTTTGGTGGTGAGGAGTTGTGCTGTGACCTGCAATAGTATTGATCAAAGAACACCATTAGAAAGAATAACCAGAAGGCAAGAAAAACAGAGGACAAAACTGTCAGATTACTTTTCAGCACAGTATTAGACTAGTGATGATTATAGATATACTAAAAGAAATATTATCTAAAATCCATACATGTAATATTGTCCCAAAGTCACAACCACGAAGAGGTAGTGCGATTGACGCAGGCTTCAATGCTTCTGCAAATTCAGCAAGATTCACATCAACCTCCCCAAGAATACTAGATCGAGAAGTCCCCTGGTTTTTCAAGAACAAGGGGAGAAACAGCAAACATCACTTATTAGTAAGCTCTTCCAGCATTTTTGTGGTCACGATATGAACACCTTAATGGACCATGTGTGCCTGTGCTTGACAGAGGAAGATATAGGACAAGGGAAACCGAAATCTAGAACGCACCATGGCCACAACAAGCTTATAGAGCTTGTCATCATATGTCTTAGTCCTAGAATCCTGAAGAAGTCGTGTTGCTTCATAGATAGGATCTGCCCATTTGCAGCTTCCATTCCTCACGTTTGCCTTATTTGTCTTTGCAGTTACCTTTCCTGTATCAGCAGAGATGAAGGACAAAAATAGCTTGTCCCATCCTGTTGATGGAATCTGCAACAAAAACAAGTATTCATGTCAAATTATTCAAGCATGGATGGCAGAAACATGCAAGAATGCTGAGTCATTCTAGAAATGAAAGTATGATTCGCCATTTTTATGTTAACAACCACCAAGAAACCAAAGCAATGGCCTTAAAATTAATGTAATCGAACTTACATTTGTGGCATGGAATTGGAGCCGGAGTACAACTTTAACTTTGGCCTTTTCGATCTTCCATTTTGGTACCCTTGACATTGTGCCAGTTTTAAGGCAATTTCCAGCAAGGGCAATCTTTACAGTTTAAACATATCTCACTTCTAGAAGGATCCACATTCTTTCATCTGAAAGGTAAGAGGCAAAGGTAACATAAACATCCTTACATCCACTTCATCAAATAAATAAATAAAAATTACAGTCCTTTCAAATAAAATAAAATTCACGCTGAAAGCCATCAAACATGAAACATAATCTACTGATGAAAGAAATAACACAAACAAAGAAGAAACATATCGACCAAGTAGGAAAATTCATTCTATAAGCTCGTCTGATACAAACAAGCAAAATAAACACAAAAGGCTTGCACATTTTCAAAATAGCACTCATCAAAAGAAATATAGTGATTATATTAATACTGTTTTCGGCCCTATGCCCCTATCCAATTTCATATCTATTCCTAGTTTCCTACTAAAAAAATACTTGTTTATCAGCACCGTAGCATGTCCATCTAAATGCAACAGTACTGTGAAAACAATTAGTAGCAGAACCACTATATGATTCTCACCTACAGCAAGAAGCCCAGATTCTATCTTTTTACCGATGTACCTCTAAAACCCAAAAATGTAAACCCATGTTAATATTGGTATTTTACACAACACTCTTATCCTATACATTCCCACATTGGACTAATTTCATGCACTAGCAGACCTTGCTGGGCCAAATCATGCTAGCGTATCGCTTGATTCTTGTTTAGGATCAAAAACATCAATGCAGCCAAATATCCACCAAGCATCTTTAATTTCCTCAAACAGATAAAGATATGCACAGGTACAATCAAGGATTGAAAAACCGGAACCGGGGCAAATCCCGGACGCCGAGCGGTACCGGTAACCGGCCGGTTACCGCCCGGTTACCGGAATTCCCGGATTCAAACCGGGTGAAATTTAGCAAATGAAATTTGAATGCGGGGCGGGAGGAGACCGGTAACCGGACCGGTAACCGGTCGGTTACCGGAAAAACCGGTGAGAAAACCGGAAAAACCGGTGGAATGAAGAGGGGTTTGGCTAGATATTTGGATCCAATTTCTCAACCCAAAGAAGACCAATCCCTAGTGTGAATACAGAGAGAGAAATGAAGAGACTAGAAGCTGAACCAAGGAGGCAATGCTGTGCATGCATTGCGTGGGAAGATGGAGAGGCATGCATGTGTGTTAGCCATATCATGTTGTATCCAGCCGTTAGGAATCCCAGGTCTGCATGGACCTCACGCATGCATGCAGCATGCATGTTGCCAGTTGGGCAACAGATCACGGTGCTTATCTCCTGCTTTGATTCTATTTCGGTTGTAACTCCGGCTATTAATGCATGCGTGGGAAGATGGAGAGGCAGTCAGCGTTTGCTATTAATGCATGCATGGAAAGATGGAAAGGCATGCATTCACATGCGTGGGAAGATGGAGAGGCATGCATGTGTGTTAGCCATATCATGTTGTATCCAGCCGTTAGGAATCCCAGGTCTGCATGGACCTCACGCATGCATGCAGCATGCATGTTGCCAGTTGGGCAACAGATACGGTTGCTTATCTCCTGCTTTGATTCTATTTCGGTTGTAACTCCGGCTATTAATGCATGCGTGGGAAGATGGAGAGGCAGTCAACGTTTGCTATTAATGCATGCATGGAAAGATGGAAAGGCATGCATCCACATGCGTGGGAAGATGGAGAGGCATTCATGCATGCTTTTATATCTCCTGCAGCCTCACTTTTGTCTCCCCACATGCAGAAAACATTCAAATTTCCGCATTTCAAATTTCGGGCGGTATTTTTATTCCCGGTCGCCGGCGGTAATTCCGGTTACCGGCGGTTACCGGCCGGTAACCGCCGGTAAACCGAACCCTGGGTACAATTAAATTCACAAACTCCCATATTACAAGCAAATCTTGTAGTTATACAGCGTATGTGGATTCAGCATGAAAGACACCAGGTGAGATTTTCTAAGAGTGTATATCCCACATATGCTGACTTCAGGGCTAGTTGATTGTCTGGGAAGGGTCACCATTTCTTGTTTTGCACTTCTGCTTTGCAAAGTACAAACTTATATGGTTAACTGCATGTTCCTAAGCAGCAAACCTTTTTGTTGACTTTGCAAAAGAAAGTGAAATAAGGTTCTGTATCATTGAAACAGTTACTAGCAGAACTCATGTTACCACCAAAAAAAACTGAGACACACCATCACCTATGCTACCAAATTTGATGAAGATATCATGCCAACTGAATAAACACAACACCCTCATACAATATACGGAGCTAGCAGTTTTTTACAAAGAGGACTGCTTGGGCTGCCGGCGCCCACCGCTCCCCTCTACTGCTCGGGCCGCCGGAGCCTGCGGTTGCCCTCCACCGCAGCCGCCAGTCCCCACCTCGGATCCGGCCACACCTCCGCCCGGCGCCACCTCAACCGAGCTCAACAACGCGAGCTTGTGACCCAAGTGGGGGTATTAAGGTGGTGTGGGCGTTGCCGTATAGCTGCGGGCTTGGGTTGGGTGTTCCATTGATGGCCTGCCAGTTTCAAGTTGGGTGGTGAAGCTGACGACATATTGGAGGGCTGGTCTTAGGTGTTGGTGTTACTGCTGCTAGTATTCGCAGCCTTTTAGTCTTTTTCTTTTAAGTCTTTCGTTGTGTCTATTCAAGTCCATAGCATCTAATTTTCAATTCGTCTAAGCCATTTTTTTTCTCGAAAACGCAGGAGAGCTGCGCATCAATATATTAAGGAGAAGTAAAATGGGATAAGAACCCAAACAACACAACAAACACACACAAAACCCACCCCAAAAAACCCCACACAACTTAAAACACACACACTCTGGCGCTAACCACCCGGAGCGAGGGCATCCAAGAGGGATAATCCTCGAGCCCCCGCCAAAGACCACGACCTTCTGTCATCTTCAGCAACAGCAAGCGCACCTGCAACACTTGGGGCTACTCCATCAAAAACGCATTTGTTGCGGTGTGTCCATAAGGTCCAAGCTCCCAGGATTATGAGAGAGTTAGTTCCTTTCCTTAGCATGTCACTAGCAGCATTGCTCACCTTCTCCCACCAAAAATTCGTCTAAGCCATGCGAGTCCATAAATTTATTGTCAGTCATAAGCATAGAAATTTTCTTTTTGCATGGCAGCAGCCGCCGCTCTTCTCTCTGAGCCGCGTGTAGATCGTAGAAGTTGTTATGATGCCGCTGCTATGTGAGACGCCGCTCCGAGCTTCTAATACCGCCACGCTTCTTTTGCACCGCACTTCTGTTGTGCTTCTTTTGCACTGTGCCGCCACCATCTTGGGCTTCAATCTGCACCGCCATGCTTCTATATATTCCTCTTCGATTTGATTTAATAGTTTTTCCAAGAGCTGCACGCTACGACAACATTATCAAGACTCGGACTTCTGATTTTTCTTATTTTAGTGTCAACATTTTCAAATGCAATGCTATTGCACACGCCTTGCATTTGAGGGGGGTGTTAAGGGTATTAGTGGTATTTTCTATTGTACTAGGGTTTAGTTTTGTGTCCCTTTTGTACCCTATATATATTGTCCATTGGAGCTCTTGAATACATACACAATATTCATAACAAATACATTATAGCAGTACATGCACACATACGAACGACATTGTTGCTACATGCAATCTCAACACATACAATACTCTTGAATCGGACACCTTTCCACTGTCCCGATGCTTAAACAACCATATCTTTCAAACACAAAACCCAACATTGCAAATACTACGGATTCTGTAATCTACATAACCCTTACTCATGCAATCCTAGTTACCATAGTTTAAAGGTCACGTCGTCTAAAACTTTGATTTTAGCCCGAAGGCCCTGCTGTCCCCTACCAGGTTGCAGCCGTCTCAGAAGCATAACTCCCAAACCATACCACCGAACTCGGTGCTGCAGCATTCTATAGAAAGTTAATATCTTCAGCTACAAGTTTCAAGTATACCACGTTCCTAGATTATTACCTTAATATGCCCAAAACCTCCGTAGAGGGCACAACATATGAAGTCCACCTAATAGCCGTATTCTAACCATTGCATGCACCGATCTCGCTAATCGACAAATTGACCTCCACATAACTCGATAAACAAGCAGGGGAAAAGAATTCGAGACGTTACCCTAGCTCCGAATAACTGGATCGGAGCTCCTTCTTCCTTGTCTTGGCTGGATCTGGCGGATCAGGCGCCAAATCGGTCTTCCCCCTTCTTCTTTTTCCCTTCTCTTTTCTTCCTTTCTTCTTTTCTTTTTTTCTTCTCCTCTGTTTTAACTCCCTCACGGCCGGCCTCCTCTTTTTCTTTTGTCTCTTCTTCTACCTTTTCTCCTCAACCAGCTCTTCTTCCTCCCACAGTAGATCCCACCCCCTCTTCCCTCCTTTCTTGGCGTCGCCTATCAGCAGTGGCCCCACAGAGGTGTGGTGGCGGCCTGCTGCACGGCGCACAGGAGTGGCGGCTAGGGCATAGGGAAGGCGACGTGCGGCGGGGGGAGCGCCAGTGCTGGTGGCTGGGCGACAGCAGCAGCGCGAGCAAGAGCTGGGGGCGGTGGCACGTGCAGCAGCAAGGGAGGGGCACAGCAGAGTTGGCAACAAGGGAGGATGTGGTTGCTGCCTCCCCTGGCTTGCCCTTATGAGGGGGTGGCTTGGGCCGGGCTGGCTAGGCTTTGGGCTTGGCCCAACCGCCCCAAAACTTTTTTTTTTTAGTTTTACACTAGAAAAGCGGCTTTTAGAAGCCAAAAAGAAGAGGGCCTTTAAGTAAGTAAGCTGAGATCCAATCAAAAGCACTGGAGACACCAAGCAGAACTAAGCTTCCATCATTACCTGCAAAGCTCCCTCTTTCCACAAAACAGAATCCAGCACTATTCAGATAGTCTAAATGCAAGAATTCCACAAAGGTTGCATTAAGAAAAATAATATGCCCTCACATGGAAGTGATTAAAACCTCCACATTACCTCCAAAAGGTATCATCTTTCCACTAAAGACAAGTTGTGAACCATATCCAAAGACCCCAGAAATAATAAAGCCCATCAGCGTTGTACAACCAACCAACCAAAAGCATATCCAACAAACTGCAAAAGCTCTGAAATTTAATCAAGAAGCAAACCCAAGCCAACTCAGATCCACCAAACCCTCTAAAGAGTCACCGCAGTTTGCAATTTACAACAAATACAGCACCCGAACCTCATTCACCAAGTACAAGACTTAATGCTAAAATATGTGCAGTGCACCAAAACTAAACGCTCTAACCCAATAAAAGAACGTAGCTTACTGAAGATGCAACGCACAATAAGGAGACAGCTTTTTGTGCAGGTAAATTTCATCAGCATTGGCAAAATTTCACCATGAAGCTCAAAGATGTACCCCCTTAATTATCTCATCCAAGTAGCTTACATCCATTATGAATCATAATTACCCGCACGGCCACACCTTTGCTCTAAAGACGGGATCATCGGACACATAAAGAGCCCCAAGAACCAAAAGGAAACGAAAATTGCCAACAACATTGGCTGAACAATCCCAAAAATAAAATACTCGCATCAAAAGCATCGAATCTAACAACTAACAACCGAGGGCCCATCAAAACGTCAAATTACACTAAAAAGCTCCTAACTTTTGTGCTAAACAGCTCCCCAACAACTCACAAGTACACCTCTGAACAACATTCATTTCCCCTTGCAAATGCACTGGGGTTTTACCGAATAACTGGATGCAATGCACTCAGATCCACCGAAATTAGTACCAAAACCCCACGGTTCCACGAAAAAAAATCCCCAAACGTTTACTCTAATTACCGCCCCATGAACTGAAAAGTTTCATCAGCATCGGCAAATGCTACCCAGTTTTCCCTTCCAAGAACCCCCTAAAACAACCTACATTAACACAAACCGAATCTCTAGAGGACCACCTCGGAATCCCGCCGGAGAGACACCAGCATCCGAAATACGGAATCTCGAGCTCAAAAGAAGCAAGATTTGGGCGGAAATCTCGCCGGATCCGTCAAAGCCGACGCAGAATCCAACCCAGGCGAAGATGCACGAGAAATCCAGGATTCCTATTCCTGTATTTTTCTCTCTCCCATTGCCCATGTTTCCAGATTGCAAGAACTCGAGCAGCAATCCAACCCCCCTTCCCCACCGATTTCACAGGGGATAAAAGAAAAGAAAATAGAGCATTAGCACAAACCTTTCCTTGTTCTACGAGCACGCGAGGCAGCTCCTCCCCCACGCCGTGTCCTCCACGCGGCAGCCGCGGTCGCCGCCCGGCACCCCGGCGCCGCAGCGCCGCAGCCGTGACTCGGGTTTAAAGAGGAGTTGTTGAGAGAGCGAGCGAGAGAGAGAGAGAGAGAGAGATTACTGGAGTAGTAGTAGTACTGATCTAGCTAGGACGGACTGGACTGTCACTGGACTAGCTGTTGGGGGCGTTTTCTTCCGTGCCGTGGGTTATGATTTTTTTTGTTTTATTGGTCTAACAAATAATAATTATTAAAAGAACTAAAAGCTAGAAATCTTATAAAATGAAAAAATAGGATGTTAGAGAGAGAAGGGAAATAATTTTTTTACTACAGTTTATTAGTCTAATAAATAATAATTATTTAAAGAAATAGAAACTAAAAGTCGGAAAAAGATGAAAGTAAGTGTAACATCCTAAATTTCAGGTGTTCAGAAATATGAAAGTTTTAAAACTTTTTTTTTGTATTTTACTGGCATTCAAATTTATTTCGAATATTTATTTGAAATCTTCTGAGTTTTGGTGACATACAAAGTAATATGGAGAAATAATATCCAAATTTAAAAACAATGATGGTGATAATAAGAGAAATAGAAAATCCAAGAATCTACACACAAATTAAAATTTAGGTATTAAATAATGGGAATAAAAATTTGAAACCCAAAACAATTTCTAAATCCAATTTTCTCAAATTCTTTTCCTTTTCCTCTCACTTCCATGTGGGCCCAGCCCCTTCTCTCTCTTCTCCTCCCTTAATCTTTTTTTCTTCACTGATTGCAGGCCCCTACCTCTCTTCCCTCTGCGCGCGGGCCCCGGCTTTTGCCCCCGCCTCCTCTTTTCTTTCCTTCTTTCCCCCCACACTGTCTTCTTCCCGAGCTCGCCCTGCTCCGCCTAACAGTCGGCCCCGCCCCTTGGCGCCAACCGCTCCCGCGCCACTGTTCCTACGTCACCGCAACTGCCCCCATCACGTCGCGCATGCCTCTGACACCGCGCACCTGCCTCCAGCCCCGTCTGCGCCCGTGCCTGCGCGCGTCATCCGGCGTCGAACGTCGCCCTCACCCTGCGCCGACCTACTCCCATCTCCCCAATAGCATCTTGCTCCGGTCCTCCTGCGCTGGGCCCCTCCCTCTTTTCCCTGTCCCGGCGTTAGCCTGCGCCTACGCGCCTGCACGGCCCGGTCGCACGCTCCCGTCAGCCACGGAGCCGCACGTTGCTCAATCGGCAGAGCACCTATAAAGGGGGAAGTCGCGCTCTCATCCACCTCGTCTCATCTCCCTCCTCCTCCCCTCTCAAGCAATTGGCCCTTGGAGCCTCACAAGCTTGCCAGTCGCCGCATCTTCCCTAACTCCAGCGAACCGACGATCCACCGATTGAGCCCACCTCGAACAAATTCCTCTTGGCCAGAGCATCACCGGAGTGTGGCGATGCCATCCCTACTGCCGGCCGAAGCCCTCGCCGCCTGTACGTCGCCGGCGTAGTGTGCAAGACCGCGCCGCCGCCCGTGCTCGCCACCAGCCCGCCACAGCGCCTCCTAGCCGGAGCCGCCAACCCCAGGGGCTTCCCCTCCTCGTCGAATTTCCATTTTGGCCATCGCCGCCGCCTCCCCGGCCACTCCCCGCCGGCGCCGCCGCCCAGCCCGTGCGCCGCCGATCCTCCTTTGTTTTGGACGCCTGCAGTTTGCCTCAACTATGTCCCTCTACCCCGTTATGCCAGGTAACATCTCTTGCTCAGCTGGCTAACTGGCGCGCTCTCAGCGCAGCAGCCCGAGTTCGATCCCCCTCTTCCGCAGCGTTTAGAATATTTAGGATTATTTCTTTTGCTAACCGAACCAGTGAAGAAAAATCAAGGTAAAAGCAGAAATTAATTCATAAATGATGCTAAAATTTATTTAGGATATAAGTGAGCTGCTTAAATATTTAACCATGGATTAATCATTATATGCTAGTGAACAATATGCCTTGAATATTTATTTTAAATCCTAACTATTAATTAAAGGCTTAGTAGGGATGTTGTTAGGTGTATGCTCTCATGGAATGACAACTTAGCAAATGAAAATTGGTTAAACAATAAAGCCTAAAACCTTGCATACTAGTAAATGTTATAAAATTAACCTCTGTAAAGTTTAAACCATAAACCATTGTCTTTATGCCCTAGCAATTAGGAGAATCATTTTTGACTATTAAATAATGTGAACATTAAGCCACAAACCTTTAGGCCATGATATTCAAATTGAATTAGAGGCTACATTGTATGTAATTGACTTATGGTTAAACTTTAAATAATTATTGATTCATGCTAACACCAAATTAAATGTACATATTTAAATTGGAAAGTCATGATTTATAATATAAACCCCACCATTAGTACATCACCGATAAATAAATCTCAAAAGCTAGATTTAGTTAATAATGACAGTTGGTATTTAGATTAACATTCCACATAAAATGACTATAGAATATATTATAAAAACTATTTGACAACAGAGTAGTATATAATCAAGGGATACAAAATTAACCATCTAAAGTAAGACTGCCGTTCCTATATCTTTAAGAAGTCATGAAAATACTTTCACGAACAACCATTAAATAAACTGAGGGGTTAAGCTATTAATATTTAAACTATAAGTATGTAGCTTGTATAAAAGACTGTAATAAATATAACAATCGGAAAGATAATGCTGAAAAATTGTCCACATATCGACTAACCCGTAGCTCAGAATGCAAGTTATATTAAAGACCAAATATGAACCCCTAGGTCAGGGTTAATACTCTTACAATGTACAAGCTAGTATCATTCAAGAAATAACAAGCTAATATTATATATCAGCACATAGGTCTAACCTGACTCATGGAACTTCCTAAATAAATATAGAAATAATAAAAGAAGTTATTAAATAAAAGATCGATCCGTGATATTCTAAAAATCGGCTATGCCTGGCCATCCTCAAATCCAAAGCAGAATATTCTCGTGAATATTCCTCTTGTCATGAAGGCTTATTGAGATCTGTCTCAGCAGATTTCCCTCCTTCATCTTTACTCCAACCTCATTTGACTCCGTCAAAACTCCACGCCCAATCAACCTTGTCTCAAACACCCATTAACTCATAATAAAGCTAAATTGAGTCTATTTGGATTTATTTGGATCTTTTGAGTTATTTGCATTTATTTGGAATCAGTTGTTTAGCGCGTACTTAGAAATTGGAGTCCTAAAGAATCAAGGGATCAAGCGTGATCGGAGCAAAGTGAAGATAAAGACCAGAAGCTCAAGAAAAAGCATTGTGTGAGCTCAAGACTGCGGTAAACTGCGCAAGGCGAGTCAATACTTTGATCATGTTGAACCTACATTTTCTGCAAATTACTTTTGTTTAAATTATCAAATTGCATGCTATTATTTTATATGCAAATACATTTAATTTAAGATTCTAGTTATATGCCCATTGTTTAACTTGATTAATATTACCCCTCCTTTGGAATATTTGATTATGTGAACCTTGTCACCCTAGTAAACTATAATGGTAACTTTTCAAAAATAAGTCCGTAATTATACGCCATGCTTAGTACTGCTTAGATACTCGGGGGCACTGAAATGCCCCAACATCATTATTTTTAATCATGAGAAACTGGTTTGGGAAGTCATGGTGGTAATGACTGGTATATTTGGATATGATTATTTTATGCTCCCAAAAACCCCAACTTGCTTAAATATCTGGGCGGATGGTATGGGGGCTGGTGTGTGGTGCAGTGGAAGCACAAAATGGATAGTGGTAGAACCGCCCAGATACCACTAAGGACTGAATCTTGTCATGACCTCCTATGTAAAACAGTACAACCATAAGTCTACAAAGTACAACTTGGCTAAGTAAATTTATCGAAACCCCCGGACTCATCTCACCGGTAGTGGATAGGAGTGGATATGCAAGGGCAAGGGGAGGCCTAAAGGGACACCGAGAGGAGGGTGAAGTTTTCCAGTCGTGCTAGCGTTGCGGGGAGTAGAGCCCGACTGCGCTAGTATCCGTGGCGAACATCCCGTGCAACATATGGGACCCACCGCAAGTGGGAGCGGCCCATAGGGTGAGATGACAAAAAGGGGCTAGGTACTTTGAAAAGTCACTGTGATCTACTCAACCACGTGGCTAAGGAATCATGTGGGGGTAACGAGCGGATTGCCTCTTGTGGTGAAAGTGTACAAACTCTGCAGAGTCAAAACTATTCGAATAGCCGTGCCCACGGTCAAGGGCGGACATGGGAACTTAACCAGATATAGTTCTATTTCAAAAACTTTGTGGGTGGGAATGGGAAAGTGGAGGGTAGTGGAAAACCCTGATTTGTGTTGCCCTGGGTGTCGTCCCAGTGATAATGTAAGCGGCTATAATGCTGAAGGTCTAGCATATGGTGCAGAGACCATGTAATGGTGGATGGAATCTGGATCGCTATTATTATTGCATTCTCTTACACATTATGTTTTTGGTCAAAACTGCTAGGTCTTAGGAAATTTCTATGTATTATATTTTTAAATAATGATAATACTTCTCACAAAATAAAATGTCAGGAAGAATAAATAGAGTCGTAAGAAAAGAAGATGGTTGTCTGTGGTAAACACATAAAGTTGTTGGTAGATTCATGTCGATCATAAAAAGGAAACGATAGTGTGGATTCTGAGAGAAATAAATTGGTGGAGTCTAAATGAATAGATAGGCTAGATAGATGATTTGAATGATTTTTGGAGAATTAGGGAGTGCAAAGGTACTTGCTGGATTACGACACTGATAAATAATATAAATTCTTGGGAGATATTGGCGATAATGGGATTAATAGGATTTGATCGATTACTAGATGGATGAATTGAATTTTTTTGGGAATTTGGAGATATGATAATTGGAGTATAGATTTGATCAATGATATTCTTGGTGGATGTATACTAGTGAATCATAAACTTGATCAATGATATTTTTGGTAGAGGTATACTAGTGAATTGTAAACTGTCAATGATATTCTTAGTGAAGGTATACTAGTGAATTAGTTAAAGATAGATAATGGAAGATAAGGTTGATTATTGGAAGAGCAAATACTGGTTTTGGATCAATAACAAAAAGGATTGAATTGTTAGAAAGTCCTGATATAAATGATATCGGTGGATTTAAAAATAATTATGATGGATAATTGTTAGAGTCAGAAGTGATGAGTTGATGAATAGCAACCACAAGATTGGATTGTTAGGAATTTAGAATATAAAAGATATCAGTGTTCCCTTGGGAAGTCAATTACCAATGCTTTGTTGTCTTCGGTGTTGGGGAAAGTGTTGGTCTGGACTTGTTCTTCGGCTGAAGGTGAAGACTGAAATCTGTTGGCCTACGGTGGAGTCCTTCTGATCCTGGGCAAGCTTCTGGTGTTCAGGTGCTGGGTGTTCATCCGTCTCTTTCGATTCTCCATTTCTTGGTGTTTGGACTCTTGGCGGATCGCCTTACTGACAAGCTGGTGGAAGTCAGCGTAGTCGTTGGAGAGTAGTTGAACCGACAGGTCATCATTGAGTCCTTCAAGGAACCTTTCCTGCTTAGCTTCATCGGTAGCAACGTCTTCTAGCGCGTAGCGTGCCAATTGGTTGAACTTCCGTAGATATTCATTCACGGTGCAGCTTCCTTGGCGCAAAGTTCGGAATTCTCTTTTCTTGATAGTGATGGTACCGGTGGGGATGTGAGCTTTGCGTAAACTCCGCACAAACTCATCCCATGTTATGGCTTGTGCGTTGGCATGAGCAGCGGTGTAAGTGTCCCACCATTCTGACGTTGGTCTGTTCAACTGATGAGAAGCAAATAAGACTTTTTCCCGATCACTGCATTGGATGATGTCCAGCTTTTTGCCTATGACTCTAAGCCAGTCATCTGCATCCATGGGGTCAGCGCTGCTGGAGAAAGTCGGGGGACGCAACCTCATAAATTCAGCCAGGCTTGGTTGGGGAGCTTGTGCTGGCACTAGTGGAGCAGGTTGTGCAGGATTGTTGATGGTCTGCACTAGTACCTGAATAAGCTGATTCTGATTGGCCATCATTTGAGCCCAATCCGGTCCATTGGCAGGAGGTGGTGGAGGGATATGTGCAGCCTGGTTGCCAGTAGGGTTGTTGTCGTGGATATTGTCGTTGTTGTTGCTTCTTGTGTTAACCATCTGCTGGGTGCTTTCAAGAATTAGGAGAGAGGAGACTCAAGGCAAAGGGGGAATAGGGGATATTTTGCACAACCCAAACAAAATTCAGCAGAACCTTTTATTAATTAATAGTTATGGCTGTCGACAAAAGAGAAAACTGACAGCTCATAACAACGTTTTATTAACTAGCCTAACAACTTATCCTAAAGGGCTAAGGGTCGCCTTGGAGTCATCCTGCATGGCTCTCGAGATACAACTCATGATCCTTCAAGGCGAAGATTGAAGTGGCGACAGGGTCGAAGAATTCCAGCTGCTGCCATCTATAGTTGTTTTGGAACAAGGGAAGATGCAGAAATAGGTTTTCAAAAATGATATAAAGACGAGAAAGGATTGAGATAAGGATAAGCAAAGATTAAGAGGTAAGAATAAGCACAACTTTTGAAATTACTGGTTATTAAAAATAAGTCCTTAGGGTTTGACCTTTCTAATCTACCTACGATCACGTCTTAGAGTCGTCATGGCTCTGATACCATCTCTGTCGGAACCCGGAGCAACGACTCCAGGATCCTCTGTGTAAATCGCACTAGTCTAGGATCAGCTAGTGCACACAGTGGACAACAAAGATAAATACCAAGCATAATGACATTTATTTAATTTAAAGAGTATGGACTTATGGCCAGCGTTTACATCATCGCGCATTGGCAAATATAACTGCGAAAGAAACTGCGGAAGCGAAGCTCAAGTCTGCCCACAGGCAACCGACAGTAAGACGCGGCCTACTCGTCCAAGTCTTCATCGTAGTCGAAGTCTTCTTCCTCTGTGTGGAGATAGCAAGGTGAGTACAAACTTGTATTCCGCAAGTCACACGGAGAAATGCAATATAATGATAAAGGCATCAATGGAAGGCTTATAGGGTTAGTTTGCATAAAACAACATTTAATGAAATACAGTAAATAGATTGAAATTGCTGAATTTAATACAGTAAGTAAAAACAATACTTGTAGTAGAAAGTAATACCGTCAGTGCCGGCTCCGACCAAACACCAACCTATCCACGGGCATCCCACCCGGACCATCTTTTCCAAAAGTTCACGTATGGATTCCATCCATCCACATGCTTCCACTGCGCAACTCTGATGGATTCCATCCATCCACCAGGTTTCAATCTCTCACGGATTCTATCCATCCGCAAGGTTTTCGAAAATCATTTTTGAAAAACAAAGTCTAATCCATGAAAACTTTTACTCAGCATGCCCATGACCGTGGGCACGGCTATCCAGGATAGATTATACACTCTGCAGAGGTTGTACAGCTTTACCCACAAGACATGATCATCTCGTATTGCCACACGAGTTACACACTTCCTTAGGTGTGCGGCGGGGAGATCACGACAAGGCCTTTACAATGCAAAGCCTTCAACCTGGCCAAGCCAACACTAAGGTTTTATCCCAGTAAGGAATCTACCAGACCGGGACCCCCTCTTGAGCCGAGTGAGACTTCTCATGGCCTACGCTACGCTCACTTTCAACCTACAACATGACCCAGGTTGGGACCCGCAAATTATTCAGCCAGGGCTGTCCCATACCAGCCTTGTGGTAGTACGTTAGGGCTTTGCAACAGTAGCTCACAGACCGATCCTTAACTAACTTAGGCCCAACCACATACCCCTGTGCACGACAATCAACCCTGTGTCTCCGAACAACAGGGCATGCCTGCACCCACCACCTAACCAATTGCCTAAGTCTAAACCAGGGTTTTATATTTTATTTTTAAAATATTTCATAAGCCTTCTTGACTCACCGAAGTCAAGAATACATTTAGAGAAATCATCATTTCATGTGAAAAGTTCATCATTTTATGTGAAAAGGTATCCCAAAATCAAAATTATGTCTAAGCAGATCTAAGCATTTGATTTAGAAATTCTCCAGCCAATACTAGTGTACTAACTAGAGTTTGATTCTAAGGTGACAAGGTATAAGGATTTGCAATGTCAAAGGAGGTAATAACAAACAGGTATTAACTAAAGTTAAAACTGAATTGAAATACATTGAATAAAATAATGCATGCAATATAATTTAAATCAATATAATTTTATTGTGAAAACTGGGATCAACATGATCAAGGAGTGTGACTTGCCTTGCTCTTCAACTTGGTTTGAATCTGCGTCGAAGAAATCTCCCGAATCGTCGAAGTCTACACGTGAAAATAACCCACTAAATTCAAATAAATTCAAATTGACTTCAAATATTTGAATGGAGGCTAGAAATGGATAGAGGGAAATTTTTGATGAATTTAGAAATTTGAATGGGCTCAATCGGAGTTAGGACGAAGGAGAACGGGCTCCGGGAAGTTTGAAAAGAGAGGAAATGGAAAATCAGGATTTTTGGAATTATTTCCCTAAAGGAAAATCTGAATTATTGCGTCAGCAGGGAATTTAATTTCAGCCGAATTATTTTTCAACTGGAAAATAGATTTACTGCGTCTTCCCTAGGGATGGTTTGACTGGCAGGTGGGCTTGGGTCCATGTGGACCGAGTCCATGGACTCGGGCGGGGCTGAGGTGGCGCGGGGGTGGCGTGGCGCTGACGTGGTCGAGGTGGCGCATGCATGCCCGGTCGTGCTGAGGTGGGCTGCCAGGTGGCCGCCACGTCGGCGCTTGCGCCATGACGGGGCACGGTGGGCGGCGGGGTGATCGGGAGCCATGGCTCGCCGGCGCTTCGGCGCACGGCGGCGGTTGACGAAGGGCGGAGGAGGGAGAGGAGGCGACGGGGATCTCGGGGGTGTATGCGGAGGTTACCGTAGGCGGCCGGAGGTGGGTCGGCGGCGAGCGGGAAGGGGCGGCGGCGGGGGCACTCCGGTGCGACGGTGGTTGAGCGCCCGGGAGGGAGAGCGGAGTGGAGGGGGAGGGAGTGCGGAAGGAGGGGAGACCGGTGGGGGTATTTATAGGGGGAGGTGAGGGGCACGGCGTGGGGAATCGCTCACCGGAGTTAGCGCGGGGCGGCGGCGGTTATGGGCGGAATTAGGGGAGGACGGTGCGGGGATGGAGGGATTTCGGGCGCGGGGATGGCGGGGTCGGTTGGGGAGAGAAGGGAGGGGGAAAGGAAGGGAATTCGGGCGACCGAAGGGGCGGCGGAAATGGCGGCGGTGAAGGCGCGGCCGTGCGGGAGGAGGAAGAAGGGGGCGGGGAGGAAGAAGGGCGGCTGACAAGCGGGCCCGGGCGGCAGCGGGAGAGGGAGCGAGGGACGGCTGACGGGAGGGGCCCGCGGGGCAGAGAGGGCGAAGAGAGAGGGGAGGCGCCGACAGGTGGGGCCGGGGTGAGAAGAGAGAGGAGCGGGGGCTCGGGTGGCTCTGATGTGGCCGGGCGCACGCGGGTGCGGCTGATCTGGGCCGTACGCGTGTCGCGCGGGGAGAAGGGGAAGGCGGGTCCGGGCGGGTGGCGTGGACTGATCCCGGCCGTCCACGCGGCGGCCGGAGAGGGAGGTTGGGGAGATTATTTTCTTTTTTGATTTTTGGGTTTTTCAGAAAAGCACAGAAATTCCACTAAGCCTCAGAAAAAAATGAAATAAACTCCAAAAATTCCAGAAAAATTCAAAGAATCTCTTGGAGACATTTTGGACTTAACAAAAAATACTTCCAACTAATTTTGGTATTTAGTTTTCATACTTTAAAATACCTTTTAATTTCAAAAATACATTTTTGAACTCCAGAAAATCCAGGAAACCAAATAAAAGTCAAATAAATCCAAATAATTAATTTCACATAAGATTTTAATGGAAAATCAAAATATCATTTTATTTAATAATAATTTTAGGTTTTCATTTAAATTACTTTTTAAATCCAGCCTGTTCAAAAAACAGAAATTCAAGGCAAATCCAAATTTAAACTTTAGGCACAAAATACTTAATTTAATTTAGATTTTATTTTAATCAATTTTTAATTACTTATTTATTTATTTTTATTTTCAGAAAAACCTGGGCTGTTACAATCTACCCCCTTAAAAAGAATCTTGTCCCCGAGATTCGCACATGCTAGCAAAGAAATGGGTTTGGATCTTACTCTTCATGGCTTGTGCTGAGATTTGATTCAGTCGTCCTTTCATGAACTTCTGGGGCCTTTTTCTTCTTGCTTGAAGGTGGTTGGCAGTTGGTGCTCCCGGTGTTCCATTCTTCACTACCTGTTGCTTCTTGGGGCAGCTGTTGGCGTAATGCCCTGTCTCATGGCAGTTGAAACAGGTGACTCCTGCTGCAGGGTTTGAGTCCCTTGGGAAGTTAATTGCCAATGCTTTGTTGTCTTCGGTGTTGGGGAAAGTGTTGGTCTGGACTTGTTCTTCGGCTGAAGGTGAAGACTGAAATCTGTTGGCCTGCGGTGGAGTCCTTCTGATCCCGGGCAAGCTTCTGGTGTTCAGGTGCTGGGTGTTCATCCGTCTCTTTCGATTCTCCATTTCTTGGTGTTGGACTCTTGGCGGATCGCCTTACTGACAAGCTGGTGGAAGTCAGCGTAGTCGTTGGAGAGTAGTTGAACCGACAGGTCATCATTGAGTCCTTCAAGGAACCTTTCCTGCTTAGCTTCATTGGTAGCAACGTCTTCTAGCGTGTAGCGTGCCAATTGGTTGAACTTCTGTAGATATTCATTCACGGTGCAGCTTCCTTGGCGCAAAGTTCGGAATTCTCTTTTCTCGGAATTTATGCTTACATGTATCGAGCGGTGCTATTTGACGTGTTTCTTGTCTGTGTGGCTGTAGGACGTCGAAGCGGAGTCGTGGTGAGACACGAGGTAACCGGACTAGACACAGGTGGTGTCGCGGTCAGAACGGTCGGATGTGTCGAAGACGGCGGAGATTTGATGTGGTTGCGAGTCGTGGACAACAAGGAGCGCGGAAGCTTCCCGAAAGGTGCAGGAGGGGTGAATCGGTAAATTCGCGAGGCTGCACAAGCGGGAGCGGGCTCCGTTGGATTTAGCGGGCGTAACGGGTTGGAGACCCGTTAGCCAAGAGCTATAAATAGAGGTGGGTGGCTGCATGCCCACTTATGCACTCCAAGGGTTTTTAGGGTTTCCTTTAGTCAAAATGAGCTTTAGGGTTTTGCTTTGGCTTTAGGCTTTAGTTGGTGAGGCTCTTTAGTGGTTGAAGAGTGGTTGAGGGCAGCAGGAAATGCTCCCTTCATAGCTTTCTCTGTGTGTGTTCATCCCCTCCACCAAGCAAGTAGTGTGTGTTCTTGAGTTGGGAGAGGGAGAGGATGAGTTAAGAGCTTGTAATCATTCCTCTTGTATCAATCATGTATCTCCTTTCCTCTATATCAATATGAGATGAATTTAGTTGAGTTTTACTGAGTCCCAGGCTCTCTGGTTATTTTTCCTTCGATGCTCTTCTCTGTTGTTTTTTTTGAGTTTCTTGATTTCTTGTTGTTTGTTGCCGGGGAGTGCCAAAATGGGTTGCTCTAGGTTGGGATGATGGCTCAAGATCATTTGATCGATATTTCCCAAGAGCAAAACTCATTTAATCTCAGATTTCACTTTTGTGCCTCTCTGTTCTTCATTTCCTGGTTCTAGGGTTTTGGTTGTTATCTTGATTCCCTTCATGAGATAGGCTAATATTTGGGGTTTTGAGTCCTGAGGGTATTGCTAACATTTTCCCAAAGTCTCTTGGCCAAAGGATCAAATTTGAGATGGCAGCCTGAATTTTTGTGTTGCTCTGTGACTGAGCCTTCTGTTCCTTGGTTCTAGGGTTTGGAGAGTTTTCTTGTTTCCCTCTTTGAGATGGCATGAGACTTGGTCCCAAGAGTCCAGAGGCTATTTTCTTGCTTTTCCCAAAGTCTCAAGGCCAAAGGACCAAAGATGAAATGGGAATGTTAGTTTTCGTTGCTGTTGCCTGTAATTTTCAGAATTTGCCCAAAATCTGAAATTATTAATTTTGTGTTGGTCTCCTTTGTTTCCCAAGCATCCCTTGCTATTTAGAATATTGTTGTGATGCTCTGAGGTGGAAAGGTTGGGAGCAAAACCCTTAATTGTTCAGTTTTTGAAGTTCTGAAGAGTTAGCCCAAAATTCAGTTTTCTGGACTGCTCTCGGGTTTCCTGAAATTCAGAAGACCGGTCAGACCGGCGTTTACCCAGCGGTCAGACCGGTTTTACCCATCGGTCAGACCGGCCCTCTTTGCTTTGATGCAGTCTATGGTGTCTCTTTCTGGTTTCTAGGGTTGGGCCCTCTCCTCTGTGGTTTAAGGTCTAGCAAGAATGAATGCTTCTTCTTCTTTGCTTTTTAGCTATTGAAGGAGAGCTTCCGAGTGAATACTTTTGTGGTGTTAAGAGTTCTAGGACGCCTTCTCTTCATAGTTTTTGTAGCTAGTGGAGAGGAGTTGCTCCGTGAGTACTTTGGTGGAAAATTTATAAGGCAACATTCACCCCCCTGTCGCCATTTCGGTCCAACACATTTTCAAGGAGATTCAATGCATAGAGCGGTCGTAACTACCATTACCCACAGTATAGCAATTTTAATGGAGCATACACGCATGCATAATAAATTTTGCAAACAATATACAATAATTGAAATACTGGGATCAACATAGTCAAAGGGGGTGCTTGCCTTGCTTAAATTACCATGGTCTTGATCTTACTCAAGGCCTTCTCAGTCAAGGATCTTGAAGCTATTGATCTTCGTCTCTGTCTTGATTCCTGCTCGAGTTGGTGCTCTTTTGGGTCTTCGAATTTTAATTACGCGATAAGCGATCGAAAAACCAAATAAATTCAAAGGACTGCAAAAGATCCATATAAATCTAAAGAGAACTTCATTAAGTTTTATTAGGATTGAGTTTAGTGATGTAAGTTTAGAGGGTGAGGGGGATGTTTGGCATAGTCGAATGGAGTTTGAGTGAATAAGGGGATGGCGGGGGAAATTTTGCTGGGAAGGAAAACTAGGATGGATCAAAGGTGAAGGAATATTCCCAGGAATACTCCACATCTTAACTCAAAGAGTGGTAGGAATAGCCGATCGCAGAGTACCTCGAATTGGTTCGAATTGTCTCTTCCCGGTCAGTACATCACTCTCTATGCGACTTTTAACACTTCAGCTACTACTCAATTCTATCTATAACTACTGGAGCCTACGATCACTTTAGCTTATCTTACGACCACTATAGCTACTGACCATAGTGGCTTACGACCACTATAGCTACCGATCACTGTAGCTTACGACCACTATAGCTACCGACCACTTTAACTTATGATCTTATCTTACGACCATTATTACTACCGATCTTACGAGTACTACTAACTGCTCCTTCAATACTTCGGACGCTCTGACCACTACGGTACTCGAACGCTCTGACTACCGACTACCAATCATGGTACTTTGACCACATAGGTCTTCAACTACGTCGATCCTACCGCAACTCCAGTTGTACCATTCACACAGAGCCGGTACTACCAATCATCATGTATGTGGGTCTTCTGAGCATCGATTGGGTTTTGTAACTTATGACTACAGACTGGGTACTGTTTCATACGACTACCGACTAGGATATGTGGCTTAAGACTACCGACCATGTTTTGTAGGTTTCGACTACTGACTTACCCATTAGGATCTTTAGACTTCAACTACCGACTATCAACTAGGATCTGCAGCCTACGACTACTGACTGGGTTGATCTTACCATACTTACGACCAATCTACTATTCGTACGACCAATCTACTGTACTTACGACAGATCTATTTTCACTTGCGACTGAACTACTGCACTTAAGACCGATCTATTTGCACTTACGACCAATCTACTGCACTTACGACCGATGTATTGCAGTTATGATCGATGTACTGCACTACGATCGATGTATTTGCACTTATGACTGATCTACTACACCTACGACTGATCTACTACTTCTCACGACCAGTGTACTATTCCTACGACTAGTCTAATCGAGTCGATGATTACGATTCTAGCTGTGGTCGAAGGTTACGACTACACCAGCGGTCGAAAATGTTGACTTTGTCTATGGTCGAAGATCTCGACTACATCCGCAAATCTCGACTATGTCTGTGGTTGAAGATTTTGACAACAGCTGCGGTCGAAGATTTCGGCAACAACAACGGTCAATATTTTAGACAATGTTAGTGTTGAGGATTTCAATAACGTTAGCGGTCTAAGACTCTTAACACATCAGCACTCGACGAGTTCGACAACTTCAACTGTTGAAGATTTTGACAGGCAGCGGTCGAAGATTTCGACATAATAGTGGTTAAAGATTTCAAAAATGGTAGCGGTTGAAGATTTCTAACTGACAGTGGTTAGAGATCTCGACACGTCAGCGATCGAAGATCTTGACAATGGTTGTGCTCGAAGATGTCGACACGATAGCAACCAATGATTTTGACCATGTAAGTGATCGATATCACGACAATGCCAGCGGTCGAAGATCACGACTATGCAAGTGGTCGAAGATCACGACCATGCCAGTGGTCGAACATCTCGACAACACTAGCAAGCGAAGATCATGACCATGCCAATGGTCAAAGATCTATGGCAGTTGAAGAGTTCGACACCAGCTGCGGTCGAAGATTTTGACAACGCCAGCAGTTGAAGGCTTTGACACATCAGCGGTCAAAGACTAGGTAGTGATTAAAGATCTCGACACAATAGCGGTCAAAGATTTCATCAACGGCTGTGGTCGAAAATCTCGGTATGGCTGTGGTCAAAGATCTCGACACGGTTGCGGTCGAAGAGTTCGACACCAGTGGCGGTCGATAATTTCAACACAATAGCAGTCAAAAATTTGGACATGACAATGATGAAAGATCTCAACACGGCTGTGGTTGAAGATTTCAATACCGCTGCTACTTTTGACTTCGACTGCTATGGTTCTGTTCTCGTGTTTGACTACTGTGGTTTTCTTTTAGAGTTCAACTACTTTAGTTTCCTTCTCGTTTATGATTGTTTTTAGTTTTCGATGTACAACTCACCGGAGAGAAAGTTTTGCGATGGTGTCTTGGTCGGAGATGGGAAGAAGGCCTAGATTGAGTGATCCACTAAGTGATGCATTGCACGGAAGGTTAAACAAATGAGTAGGGTGCACAGGGAAGAGAAGGCATGTTGCGACAAAGCTGAGGAGGTGAGAAGCTCACTAGAGTAGATAGCACATGGTGGCATGCTCGCCGGCGTCGTGTACGACTTCAGTTTGTCGATGTTCCAAAGAGTGGAGTGCCCAAGGATTGTGCTTAAGAGACCAAGAGGGCAAGTTGAAGAGAAATGGCACGGTCGGGGGTGGGGGGGGGGGGGTTATAGGCACGGGAAGGCAACCGAGCAGAGCGGTCAAAACTCACCGTGGAATGCATGGCACAAATGGGGACAAAGGAGAATATATGCGTTGTGTATGAGGTTATGGGTAGACGGAGTTGGCAGCAGCAATGAGCAAAATTGTGGGCGTGATGTCTAAAACAGGGGTAGTTCAAGCCACGACCTCGGCGGAGCTGGCGCATGCGCATGAGGTGGAAGACAATCTCTACGAGCGGGCCCAACGTGTCAGTGAGTGAAGAGAGATGGCCTGATGGGATTGTTTGGTTATACACTTGGCATGCAAAATTATTTGTGAGTATGTTCATGTACTTGTGTTCCCGAGTACTCGTGACCGAGCATGCCAGCTGGGCGAAGCTCTTCAAGCAAGTGCAAACCGTTTGAAGATCTCGAGTGAGTGCAAACCGATTAAAGGTTCTTGAGCAAGTGCGGAGCGATCAATGGCCAACTTAATAGTTGTGATGCAAAGCTAGGCACTAGGCCGGGATGCACGGAGGAAAGGTGCGGCGCAGAGCATGGCCACGTCGTCGCGACACAGGTGGAGACATGATGAGATGGGAGCACAGGGCATGGGCTGCCAGCAGAGAGGAGAAACGATGGGTGTGGTATCAAAACAATGAGCATGGCATCAAAACCAGTGGCCTGTGTTCATGCAGGCTGGAGGTGGAAGAAAGGTACTGTAAGTGGGCCACACTCGGCAGTGAGAGAGAAAGAAAGAGTGAGGTGGGTCGAGAGGTTTGAGCAAAAGTTAGACACATCAAATGAGCTCAAAAGATTATGAGAATGTTTGCGAATGCTCCTGACAGAGAGTTGGTGATTGTGTAAATTTTTCAGAGTTTTATCTTCTTTTGATTTTCCTATAAAAATTGAGAAGACTTCTTGTTGAATTCAGAAATACTTATTTTATTTAGACAGTTTCAGAACTTACTTTGATATTTATTTTTAGTGTCAAAATTATACTCGTGGCATTTTAGGATGGTTTCCACCATGTGTCTTCTCATGCCAACTTTTAATCATATTTTTAGTTTTTATAACTTGGTCTATATTTTTGATTTGCATTACATGCACTTTTGATTTTTTTGAAATTCAAAATTTTCAAAGAAACTCCAATAAAGAGCCAAGGAAACAAAAAGGCATTCAAAAAGTTTAAAATTTTTCTCATTTGTTCACGCCCTAGAATTTAGGATGTAATTGTAATATTATGAACGTATTTTAATGATAAATCTAATGATATAATTTTCATATAGTCAATTTAGATAGTTTTAAATCTATTGGTGGTCAGGCTTTAGAAAGTTTGACAGCACGAATTTTAGGAAGTCAAGTAAAAAAGAACAAGGTGGGTATCTTGGGCTATTTTCTTCTTGATAAGTACATGTCTTTCTACAGATGTTTTACCAGAATACCTCACTAAGTCAAAATTTTACTCCATCAAAAAGGATTTTGGAGAAATATGGCTACAATGAACATTTTAAACCACATCTTAATTGTTATGAAAGAATCTAAAATGTCATACAATTATAAATAGATTATATAATAATATCCAAATTTATAAAAGTTCGATTGTACAATTTCTAACACTAGAATTGCTTACAGTGAATGGAATGCCATTTCTGAATATATATTTATAGAAGAATAGTTATTTATAGTTGTGGGAGTGGAAATATTTGGATTCCTTGGTAGTGTTATGGCTTCTGAGTGCACTTTTGCCTAAAATGATTACTTAAACATATTTATTAGCTAATATAGTAAAATATTTAGAACTAGTACAAAAATTGATAAGTAACTAGATTCCACAATGTATCACAAGACATCATTTGTATAATATTTTTTTGATCACAATTTCTTTTACTTATCACGATTCCAAAATTTTGGCCAAAAAGTTTTTATCACAAATATTTGTGAAAAGTTAAAAAATATAACATTATGGAATTAATTTTATAATGATCCATGCATAGTCATACATTTGTTATGTGAAGTGTATAAATATTTAAACAAATACTTGTAACACCCTGGCTTGGCAAAAGCCGTGAATGTCACCCACAACCACGATTGCTACCAATTTTTAACTAGGAAATATGAATTGCCAACATCTAGACTTCAATTATAATTCCACAACATAATCATGAACATAGACATGTCAATAATAAACAGATCAATAAATGAAATTAAATGTGACAAACCAATTACAATTTTAATCCAAGGAAGCTTTAACAAGTAGCAACAAGCTATTATTAATATGTTCTAAGGGGAATCATTATTATTCTAAGAGTTGCATGAATAATATAATTTATTTTAATAATGAATGATTAGATACTAAGTGATAAAAGAAACTATAGGGGTGTAAGATCAATCATATACTACTCTCACCCATGTATATTGTCCTCAACGATTACCTAAAAACAACAAAAGCAGGGGTGCGTTCACAACTCATCAAGTACACAACAGAATAAACAATATAAACATGGTACCAAATATTCATGTCAATTCCCAACTATCTCAATTTCACATATTTCTTCTCAATGATTCCAAACACATATCTTACATCTCATTTAATCTTTTCATTAATGCAATGCAGATGTGTCAACTTCTCTTTGGATATACTGGTATAGTGGAGTGTTATACCCATTGGTGTCCACTCAAACCCGCCCCTTTCACGTGGGGACCTTAACTCCTTTTCTGTGGAGTGCCTACCGAAATATATCTTGCTCCACTCTTGTGGAGTGCCACTAAGTAGGTCTTTCTCTACCCAGTCCCATGGGTTGTCCATACAAAGTAGGCTCTAGAGAGCCACACAAGTCATCTCTTTTCATCATGAATGATCAATATACAAATGCAATGACTTATTTATTCAATATTTACTTAACAACATTAACCATTCGACATCATCATCATGTAAGCATTATAAGAAGCAAGTTAACATGTGGATGATCATGGCAGGTATTTACTTAACATAAATAACAAGAGCAAACCACTCATGTTCTATTCTTCTATGCACATGCCTTTTCTAATTGCAAGGAATGGATTGCTTCGAAGAAGATACTAACCTTGATGCTACTCCTATAGTAAACTCCCAATATGAACAACAAATCACATCAGCACATAATCAACAATTAAACAACATCGCTCCTACACACTGTCCGATTTAGTAATACTCCCCCTTTATCGGACAGTCACCCCTGTTGTCCCAGTACTAAAAAAATAGTGTAACTTTTGACTCCCAAGCCTTAACATGGCAAACCACCCAATTCTGGAACTTACACAAGATTTCCTACAACTTCTTAGTTGGCCATAAGCCCTGATTAAACCATTTACCACCCCCTTTTTAACCCCGAAAACAGTTATGTTATTATACTGGACAGCTGGCTTAATAAATTTATATCTATTAAATTACCCATCTAAATACAGTAAACCATATCACTTATGGAATCTATAGAAAATTATTTACCTTTAATTAGCCATACCCAAAATTTAATTTGGCCATCTTCCAAGCCAAATTCACTGTGTTCCATGATTGCGTCTAGTATCAACCAACTTCTGGATAGTAGTCTTTCCAAAGCCATAAATTTTAGTATTCCCAACCATGAGTTCTTAGAATCTATGGAATCCTTAGACATAATCTACAACTTTCATGCTATGAACAGGTTATGAAACAGAACAAAAAGACTCTAAAATTGAGCCCTAATCTTTGGATAGCAACCTCAATGAACCACGTCATCAACAATTTATCCCCAACGTTGATCCTCTACTCTAAACCAACACCAACATGACCCCAAAATGCATCTACTAGGTCAAAATAGAGGAGAACATGGTCTGGGGTTTTACCTTCCACTCAAAACTCTTGTGAAGCTTTTACAATTAATGATGCCCCACGATCTCTTCTTGATTTGTCTGCCAGAACGACGTCCAATCCCTGTGCATCTCATCCTCCACGTTCCTTGGTAGCCCCTATGCAATGTGACTTAGTTAGACCTTGAAAACCATGGGAAACATAGTATGGAACGATGGCAGCATGCTCTTAGGTGCACACCGATGTGGCGCAGCCAGTCGTAGTTGATGCAGCACTGGCGGTGGCTTACCCAATGATGGCTAGGGTGGTGGCCAAGCAGTAGGGAGGCGATGGGGTGGTTGCCTCCTCCTGCATGGCGCGGCTATGGCAGGAACTGGTGGTGGCTGGAGGCAGCAGGAGAGGTGGCGGTGGCTGCTAGGTCGACGCCAAGAGAGGGAGCAAGGACGGCTAGGGTTTGATGGAGGGCCATCTCTCCACCTCTTTCCTTTTAACCCTAGCCCAAAATGAATTGTGCATGGATTGCACGGTTTATTCTGAATTTGGCTCCAACCGAACCCCCTTTATCCCTCTATCCCGTTTTCACATATCCCCTTTCCTCTATTTACATATGGATCCTCAAGAGGGTTAATTTTAGAGTATTACATTCTACTCCCCTTAACATAATTTGATCCTGAATTCTACACCTCACAATTCTACACGAGAAGCAAAACTGAATTTGAAAATTAAACTCTAGACAGTTGATACGAACAACTCTGGATACTTCTCACACATGTGAGACTCTAGTTCCCAAATCGCTTCCCGCTTGGTTTGATGTGATCAAAGCACCTTAACATAGTTCAATGTCTTGTGCCTCAACACTAGCTTCGATTCCCCTTGTATCCGCACCGGACAGGATTCGAAGATGAGATCTTAGTCGATGGTCAACAACTCTAATGGTATCTCATGCTCTAGATCTCTCAAGTATTTTTTAACATTGAGACATGGAATACATTATGCACACCACATGTGGACTTAGGGAGGTCCAAATGATAAGCCAATTTCTCAAGTTGTGCCATGATCAGGAATGGTCCAATGTACCTCGGGCTAAGCTTTCTTTTGGTACCAAACCACACAATGCCCTTGGTGGGAGACACTCTGAAGAGCACCTGATCACCCACCATGAACTCCATCTTCCACCTCCTTACATCAGCATAACTCTTTTGCTTGTTATGAGCGGCAAGAAAATTTTACCTAATATCTGTCACTCAGTCCACAGTCTGCTAAACCCAACAAGACCAAAATTGCCTTCTCACCTATGACATCCCAACAAAGTAGGGACCTACACCTTCACCCATACAAGACCTTAAACAGTGCAGCTCGAATACTGGCATGATAGCTGTTATTGCAGGCAAACTCTACCAGTGCCAAATGATCCTCTTAGCTTCCCTTGCATGACAAGACACGTGACCTAAGCATGCCATCTAGTGTCTGGATAGTGCGCGTAGACTGCCCATCTGTCTACAAGTGAAATGTGTTACTGAGACAGTTATGTGCCCAACACACTCTACAAGCTCTCCCAAAACTTGGAGACATAGTTTGCATCTTGATTAGAAATAATAGTCATGGGTATACTATGTAATCACACTATCTGTTGCACATAAATAGGAGTCAAGTCACCGTGTTCATCGTGCGGATGGAAAGAAAATGTGTAGACTTGCTGAACTGGTCCACCACTACCCAACAACATCCTTCCCCACTACGTGCGAAGTAGACCAACCACAAAGTCCATGGTTATATCATCCCGTAGCCACACCAGAACCTCCAAGGGCTGCAATAATCCTGCTGGATGCTTGTGTTCTATCTTGACCTACAGACAAACCCCACAGGAAGCCACATATTGAGTAATATCCACTCTTATTCTTTTCTACCAGAAACTCTTCTTTAAATCATAGTATATCTTGTTCTCACAAGAATGCATAGTGTATAGGGTACGATGAGCTTTCCTTAGAATGTTAGCATTAACTTGAGCTTTCCATGGCACACAAAGGCGGCCTCTAAACCATAGTGTGTTAGACTCATCAATGTTGAAATTCCCTTCCTTACCTTCATCCAGATGCTTCCTCACTTGCTAGAGCAACCGATCATACTCTTGTGCCTCCCGCACGCACTCTGGAATGATAGACTCAAGAAGCAAATGAGTTTTAGCCTACACAGTGCCCGTAAAACAATAGGAGATTCCCATGCACTCAAAATCAGTAATAAGGCAAATCAGAGTAGGGGGTGTCGCCTTGCAATTATGGGTATCAGCTACCACATTGCTTTGCTTGGATGGTACTAGATGGTGAGATCATAATCCTTGACCAACTCTAGCCACCTCCTCTACTTTAGGTTTAGATCTTTATGAGTGAAGATATACTTGAGGCTATTGTGATCAGTGAAAATATCACAAGTCTCCCCATGCAGGTAATGCCACAAAATCTTTAAAGCAAAGACCACTGTAGCAAGCTCTAAATGATGGGTAGGATAGTTTTGCTCATGTTTCTTCAACAGTCTCAATACATAAGCAATCACTTTACCATCTTGCATCAGCACACAAAGCTCAACTCAAGATGCATCAGAATAGACTATGTAGCACATCCTTAAATCAAGAAGAGTGAGAATAGGAGTAGTCAAGTAAGGTACAGAAATTGCACTCGCAATCATCTATCCATAGGAATTTCATGCCTTTCTATGTTAGCTGAGACATTGGCTTGGTAATTATAGAGAAACCCTCCACAAATCACCAATAATATCCTGTTAAATCCAAAAACTACTTACTTCCTTGACATTAGATGGTCTCTTCTAGTCCACCACTATAGAGATCTTGCTTGGATCAACAGAAATACCTTTCCGGTTAATCACATGACCCATGAAGCCTACTTCCGAGATCCAGAACTCGCAGTTAGTTTGGCACAAAACTGATTCTACCTTAGGGTGTCAAGCATAAACCTCAAATGTTGCTCATGCTCCTCCTCAGTCTTGGAGTAAATATGAATATTATCAATGAACACCTCCACGAAGACATCAAGGTACTAATGTAGCATACTATTCATTGTCTCCATAAAAATAGTAGGGACATTCATTAGTCCAAAAGATATAACTTTGTACTCATAATGCCCATACCTGGTGGTGAATATCGTCTTTTCAATATCCTGTTCTCGCACATGGATTAGATTGCACTTCGACTGGAGATCGATCTTAAAGAACACAATGGCTCCCTTCAATTGATCAAATAAATTTTCAATACGGGGCAATAGATACTTATTCTTGATAGTCACCTGATTGAGAGCACAATGATCAATACACATGTGCCAACTACCATCCTTCTTCTTTGTGAATAGGACAAGCATTCCCCTTGATGACACACTATGCCGGAGCATCCCTTTGGATAGCAAATAATCTAATTGCTTCTTTAGTTTATCTTGGAAGGGTCGAGTCAAACGATAAGGATATAATAAAATAGGTCGAGTACTAGGAACAAGATCAATCCAAATTCCATATTCCGCTCTGGAGGCATTCCTAGAAGCTTAGTAGGGAATACATCTAGATAACCGCACACCACTGGGATCTCCTCAATGCGCAACAATGAACTCGGTTTCACAGCAAGAGACCAAAGCAACCCAATCCTCAATGCCCATCAGCTAGGAAATAGACTGGCCAACTCAAAAAGAGATTTCGGTGGTGCACTCCCCTGAAAGACCATCTCTTCTCTGGACAAAGCTTGCAAGGTAACAGTCTTCTAGAAGCAACAAATCTTAGCATGGTACCTGAACAACTAGTCTATACTGAGGATAACATCAAAAGGTGCTAGCTGAATGACCATCAAATTGGCAGTGAAATCCTCATTATCGATGGTAATAGTGCAACCAAGACAAAATGTGGAACTAGCAATGAGACCCCTAGTGAACTAATGAGAATTGACTAAGAAATCTACGGTATACCTAAGTTCGCTCCCCTAGCAAACTCTAGTGACACAAACGAGTAGGTAAGTCTAGAATAAAGAAGAACGAAGGCCTCATGTGAACCCACAAGTAATATACCCCGACACTCATCGGAGGTGCAGCAATCTAAAGCAGAGCAGTCGATGTAGGGTGTAGTAGTACCCGCAGGAGGAGCTGCCAGTGGCGTCGAAGCTGGAGGATGCTGTGGTGTTGGAGTAGCCACCAACATCTGAATAGAACCCTGAGAAGACATAGCCAAAGATGCCACAAGTTCTAGCTTCCACTTAATGATGCTAGTGGGATTTTGCTGGCACGCCACCACCTCGTGGCCTGCCTGGCCACAAAGATGATAGCTCCTTAACCAGGAGTACACTGAAGTATGGTGTCCATCACCGCACTTGAAACACACCAGGCTCTGTTTAGGAATAGGGCGCACTGCTTGAGAAGTTGAAGGAGAGCGTGGTGTCAAAGAAGAAGGCAACCTCAGCTGAAAAGACTTAGACGATGATGGGAGACGCTGTCCCCTTGGAACCTCTTGGGAACATGTCACTGAGAAGACCCACCCCCTCCACTGAAGCTCCTCGTTTGGCCTTCACCATAACATCCAGAAACAACAAACCACTAGTAGCCTGCATCTCATTGGTGAGCTTTCTCTCAAATTCCATACCCTTGTCCTGATCGACCATAGAGTTGAAGTCACGCGAATCGGTTGCTCCCAAGATGTGCTCCTAGTTAAGTTCCCAATAGAACCTCTTGTCCTTCTTGCAATCATCACTAGCCATGACTTGCACGAAGTGAACCAGGTTATGAAATTTTCTAGGAGAGGGCCCTAAGCCTCAACCCTGAAGGCCCTCTCCTAGATGATGCCACGTGTCCAGTTGATCCCTCCTCCCAATTCCCAAACCCCTCCCGAGTTGAGTCTCTTGCTCCCTCTCCTTCACCCCTAAAGCCAAATGCTGATGAGCCCAGTGCCACCACACCATCCCTTTGGCTATAGAGGTTCACCACAAGGTGCTGTCACTATTCCCGGATAGGGTGAGGGTGTGGGTGCAGGCTAAGGGCGTGCTACCATTGCTGATCCAACACATGAACCCCATCTTCTCGGCGCTATTCATGGTGTTGCTTGCGTACATGATGCGGCAGTGGTGGGTGAAGATCCGCTCATCCACACCTCTCCACGTGGTCAGGCTCACCGAGACCCTCACCATCTGCAACCTTGTTGTGTCCCTCATCTACCTCCTTATCTTCTTTAGCATCACCTTCATGTAGTCTGTCGTCTCCAATAGTGACGACGAGGAGGACTTCCTGATCAGCTCTGGTTCGGGCGCTCAGGCGCCACCCTCGTTGGTGTCATGCACGCTGTTGGGAAGCATATGTGCCACGTTGAAGAAAATGCCAGAGGAGGACGAGGAGATTGTGGCCAGGAAGATCCCATCCTAGGTAAGGTGGGAGGTGTTGGCCACGCAAGGCGTGATGCGCTAAGACGGGGATGCTCCAAGAGTGGCGAGGGGCAGGCAATGATAGTTGAGGCGCTAGTGGGTGGGGGAGGCGAGGAGTTGGGAGGACCACCACACATGCCACCATCCATCAAAGCGGCGATAATCCCTAAACCCTGCCTGAGCCAAGTCTCCTGCTCCCTCCCCTCCTCCCCTAAAGCCGAACACCGATGAGCCCAACGCCACCGTGCGCTTCTCTATGGTGGAGGAGGAGGCCATGGGGTTGTTGTATGAGGTGTTCCTGGCAGAAGCAGCCATGAGAGGATGGTCAAAGGTATGCTGCTTCAAGATTGGTGACACTAGCTAGGTGGCAAAATCCTAGGAGGGGCCTTGAATGGTCAAGTTTTAGGCCCATTCCCATAAATTTTTTCTCCAATGAACCCCGCCACATACTTCACAATAGTCATCTTCCCCTATACGAAGTTCAACAAGGTGTGCTCCATCCTCTCAAGGGAGGACTCCAGGTAAAACTTCGCATTGAACTGCTCGACAAAATCCTTCCATGTGATCGGTCCCTGGGAAGGGGTTCTAATTAACAGAACCCCTTTTTACCAGATGTCCACCTGACCCTTCAGTTGAAAGGCCACAAAGCATGCATTCAACTTTGAGGTCATCTCTAGGACCCCAAAGTGTCGTTCCATGTAGCATAGCCAACCTACTGCTTGGACTGGCGTGCCTACTCTGTTGAAAGTGTCCAGATAGAGGGCCATTCACTCGTGAAGGCTCATCCTCACCTCCGGTGGTGTCGGTGCATCAACAGGGACAACAACAGGTGCACTGGTAGCAGTAGAAGCTGCCTACACTTATTGACAAACCTCATAAATCTCTCTTCGAAGGTCCTACACCAGTGGCTGGCTAAATAGCCGAAGCAATCTCATCACCCGCCTCATCAATGTTCTCCTCAGATGGGGGTGGTGGCACTACCATGCCACGCCTACAACCACAGCGGCCGCCCTCTACCACGTCCATGGTCTCTACTCCTTGCCATAGTTGACCACCAGAATGAACAACCAAGAATTTAGCTTAAGAACATTAATCTCATTCATACAACACTAGTTTAGGCGACATCTCAACACTCATTAACATTTGTATAAGCTAACGAAAGCATAAATGCAATGCATGATCCAACCCAACCTACTGTGCACCAGTGTGTCAAATTATTTGTTTTAAATAAATTAATTAGACTAACTCAAATTTTAATAATAAACAATCCTAAGTCAATCTTATTAAAATTACCAATCTAAGTCAAAATTTTGTTGATTACCTAAGTAAATTATCAATTTATCTACCATGGACCTAACTCCTACTCTGATTCCAACTGTAAACCCTAGCATTACAAAAGCCCCGAATGTCAACCACAACCACAATTTCTACTAATTTTTGGCCAACAAATATGAATAGCTAACAACTAGACTTCAATTATAATTCCACAACATAATCATGAACATAGACATGTCACCAATAAATGGATCAATAAATGATATGAAACATGACAAACCAATTATAAGTTTAATCCAAGGAAACTTTGACAAGTAGCAACAAGCTATTATTAATATGTTCTAAGGGGAATCGTTATTCTTCTAAGAGTTGCATGAATAATATAATTTATTTCTAATATGAACGATTAGACACTAAGTGATAAAAGAAACTATATGGGTGCAAGATCAATCATGTGTTACTCCCTACCTATTCATGTCATGCTCAACGATCACACAAAAACAACAACAAAAGCACGAGTGAGTCCATGACTCAGCAAGCACATAGTAGAATAATAAATGATATAAAACATGGTACCAAATATTCATGTCAATTTTCAACTATCTCAATTTCACATATTTCTTCTCATTGTTTCCAAACATATATCTCATCATCTCATTTATCTTTTCATAAATGCAATACATATGTCTCAACTTCTCTTTTATCTTTTCGGTATAGCGGAGTGTTACACTTATCGGTGTCCACTCAAGCCCGCCCTTTTTCAAGCTGGAACCTTAACTCCACTACTGTGGAGTGCTTACCGAAGTAGATCTTTCTCCACACCCATGGAGTGCCTATTGAAGTAGGTTTTTCTTCACTCCCACGAAGTGCCTACCGATGTAGGTCCTTCTCTCCTACTCCTGTGGGTTGTCCACACGAAGTAGGCTCTAAAAGGCCATATAGATCACCTTTTTCCATCATGAATGCTTAACATGGAAATGCAATGATTCATTTATTTAATATTTACTTAACAACATTAATTATTTGACATCATCATCATTTAACCATAATCATCATTATTTAACCATAATCATATGAGCATTATAAGAAGCAAGTATAACATGTGGATCATCATGATAGTTATTTATTTAATATAAACAATAAGGGAGAGCCACTCATATATCATTCTATCATGCACTTGCCTTTTCTAATTGCGAGAAATGGATTGATTCAAAGTTGACACCAACCCCAACTCTACTCCACCTACAATAAACACCCAATCTCAACAACAAACCACAATGGCACATAATCAACAATTAAACAACATCACTCCTACATGTTTTTTGATTCCACAATACTCCTCCTTTACCGGATTATCTCCCCCGCTATCTCGGTACTAAAACATAGCATAGATTTTGACACCCAAGCCCTAACATGGCAACCAATGTAGTTCTGGAACCTGCACAAGGTTTCCTACAACTTCTTAGTTGGCCACAAGCCCTAATTAAATTATTTAACCCCCGTTTTTAACTCTGAAGACAGTTCTGTTATCATACTAGACAGCAAACTTAATAATTTCATATCTATTAAATTACCTATCCAAATACAGTAAATTATACCATTATGGATCTACAAAAAATTATATATGTTTAACTAGTAATGCACAAAAAATTAATTTGGCTATCTTTGAAGTCAAATTCACAGTGTTCCATGACTACGTCCAGCAACAACCAACATCTGATCATCGGTCTTTCCAAATCCTTAACTTCTAATCTACCCTACCAAAAATCGTATTATTGGACACTATGGAACCCTTATACAATGATCTACAACTTTCATGTTATGAAACAAAACGAAAAGAACCCAGAACTAGGCCCTAATATATGGACAGCAACCTCAACGAACCACATCATCAACAATTTACCCCCAACACTGATCCTCTACTCTAAATCAGCACCAACATGACCCCAAAACGCATCTACTAGGCCAAAATAGCGGGGAACATGATCTAGGACTTTACCTTCCACTCGAAAGTCTTGCAAAGCTTTCAGAATTGATGATGCCCCCCGTCCTCTTCTTGAATTGTCCCTTGGAACAACGTCCAATCCCTCCGCGTCTCATCCTCCATGTTCCTTGGTAGCCCATTTGCAATGTGACACGGTTAGACCTTGAAAACCGCATGAAACACAACGATAAATGCAAGGAATGATGGTAGCGTGCTCCCGGGCATGCACCGCGCGCAGCGTGACTAGGTGCAGTTGGCGTGGCGCTGGCAGCGGCTAGGGAGGAACCATGCAGCAGGGAGGTGGCAGCATGGCACAGCCATGGCAGGAACCAGCAGTGGCTCTGGAGGCACCGGGAGAGGCGACAACGGCTGTTAGGGCGGGAGAGGGAGTGTGTGCGGCTAGGGTTTGATGGAGGGCCTCCTCTCCACTTTTTTTCCCCCTTATAACCCTAGCCCAAAACGAATTGTGCACAGATCACATGGTTCGATTTGCATTCAGCTCCAACCGAACCCCCTTAATCCCTCCACGTTTTCACGTATCCTATTTCCTCTATTTACGTATAAGTCCTCAAGAGAGCATGTTTAATCTCCGCATCGACAACATTTCACGGTAGGTAGTGACAAGAGGTTGAAAGTGATTTGCGTACAATTTTGTGTACGATTATAGCCCTACATAGGAGTTTTTTTAGGTCGGTGATTGCGTAGTGATGGATTATCCAGAAGAAACGAACGTTACTAATTATAACGATGAATAAAACTCTTTTCATCATCCAGACAGATAGATGCCGCACTGCTAGACTACGCTAACATCCAGAAGAAACGAACGTTACTAATTATAATGATGAATATTGGTTCAGACAAAAATACACATTATCACACTCCACTACTTCAACCACAGGAACTAGTTTTTTAAATTGCCACAAATTTTAACAGCTTCAACAACTGATCCACGCAATAATTGAACCAAAATATTAATAGCGTGATACGCCCTGCATCTGATACCAGTAGCAACACTTGTAAGCCCATACACAATTATACATGGGCCTTCGCTTAACATATACTTCCCCTAGCTCACAGAACATGTCATTTAGGTATCGGTACGGTCTCTAAAATACAATTTTGACTATTAATTACTATTATGATATATTAAAAATCCTAATAAAATAATAATATCGTGAAAGTACTTTTCAAGCTGAATCTATATAATTTTTATATATCCAATTTAAATATTTAAATATATATAGATAACTAAAGTTTTAAAAGTTTGACTGCACATAATTCAAAATAACATGTTTTTTGAGCCGGAGGAAATGTGCAGTAGGTGATCATAGTACACTTATGTATGATTTAGTTTGTCTAGATAATAGAGTATGTGCAATCCTACCCCATAAATATATCCACATGGAATCCTAGAACTATACGAGGAGACACGTCGATGGAAGAAAGTATTTGTCTCGAGCAACAAAGACACAAACTTTTTTTTTTTTCGAAACGAACAAAGACACAAACGTTGAGTACTCACGTACTCCATTTAGCCGGCCTTCCAGGTTGTGCGCTCACCAGTAAGTATATTATCATATAGTAACTTTCAGTGTGATGCTTCTTTTTGGTGTATATGGTTTGAGGAATTGTTGAAGCATTAATTTTGACGTCTTGAAATAATTAGGTTACACTTGAAATTTGGGTAAGCTCTATGTTATGATTTACCCGGGGAACAAAATACCAGGTTTAAGTGATTTTCATCATAAAATCCAATGCATAAACTGTTTCAGTTAAGTTACATGTCTACAAATTAAAGAGTATATTTTTTTGAAGGGTATAAGGCGGATGCACACCACCCACGCACACTTACATCCTATACACACGCGTGTATGTCCACTACACACGTTAGAAATTTAATTGGAGGTTCAACAGCCTCTAGGGGCATGGACACGTGTAATACCTCTAAACACGCACTTATGTACCTCCAAAATAGCAAGGCAACCTAGGATCAAGCCCGGGCCGGCTGCCTGCATGCCTGCAGAGCTAGCCACCCTGAACTGACGCTCATTCCTCTACAGAGAGTACAAATTAGCCACGGTAAAGTTGTATAAGTATGCCACTTGAGTTGTCCCATTCAAGCACTTAGGTTCCTGCTAAATCATTTCCCTGTCACTAGGATTACCTAATTGACACAGTTAAGCAAGTTTAGGGACCCGCCAACCTAAAATTAAAGTATAATTTATGGTCTAATTAAATGAGAAATGGGAAAACTTAAGGACATGCAGGGCTATATGTAGCGAGCACTTCTTAAGTTTCTTTTGTAGTTTTTTCGGATGAAATTAGCAAATCAAATAAGGACAAAATGATTTTGCGAAACATGAACTTACGGGGGATACAAATGCTGCAACATAGGTTGTAACAGCGTATTCGATCTCAGCTAGTGATCTGGGAGTGCAATTTTCCCTAAAAAAATCTTGTACCATTTTTTAGATAAAGGCAACCATGCACCTACCTATATCTTGTTTGCAGATGACTGCCAAATCATCCAATCAACATGCATGGCCCCGCCCGTTTCGGCTTTAGCTTTTGGCTTCTGACTTATTTTTCACTATTCATAAATTTCATCTTTTTCTGAACTTTTGGCTTTTTTTAGCTTTTTTGCCGGTTCTTTTTTTGAATTTTTTGTACGGATAATCCATTTTTATTCGAAATTACAGAAATATACCCGCGGAAAAATTTGTTTACAAAAATAGGCTCCAGTCGCCTAATGGCTGGGCGACTGGAGCTTTTCGCCTAATCAAACTGCGACATCTAATAAATCTACCAACCGTTCGGCGATTAATTGCAGTCGCCCCACCGTTGAGCGACTGCAATCCAGTCGCTGAACCGTTGGGCGACTGAAATTAAGTCGCCGAACCATTTGGCGACTAGGGGCGATATAAAAACCCAACGCTCTCGGCCGTCGCCTTCACACTGTTCTCATTCGGCCGCGCAGAGGAAGAAGAGGAGAAGAAGAGAAGAAGAGAGGAAGAAGGGAAGAAGAGAAGGGGGAGAGAAGGAGAGGGAGAGGAGGAGAGGGAGAGCGCGATTTTCAGGTATTTTTTTGTGTTATATTTTTTGTTAGTGTTAGAAAAATAGTTTAGAAATT
The DNA here is from genome assembly GCA_017311315.1 of Dendrocalamus latiflorus. NCBI lineage: Eukaryota > Viridiplantae > Streptophyta > Magnoliopsida > Poales > Poaceae > Dendrocalamus > Dendrocalamus latiflorus. The sequence goes on from CM029678.1 coordinate 16,809,811, forward strand.
TAGTTTAGAAAAATTAGTTTAGATAATGTAGTTTAGAAATTTAGTTTAGAAAAATTAGTTTGGAAATTTAGTTCAGAAAATTTAGTTTAGAAATTTAGTTTAAAAAATTTAGTTTAGAAAATTTAGTTTAAAAATTTAGTTTTCAAATTTAGTTTAGAAAATTTAGTTTTCAAATTAATTTTAGAAATTTAGTTTAGAAAATTTAGGTTAGAAATTTAGTTTACAAATTTAGTTTAGAAAATATAGTTTAGAAATTTAGTTTAGAAAATATATTTTTAGAAATTTATATGTAGTTTACAAATTTAGATGTAGTTGAGAAATTTAGTTTAGAGAATTTAGTGTCGAAATTTTGTATAGTATTTTTATGTATTATTGTAGAAAATTTTGTTTAGAAATGTAGATGTAGAAATTTTTTGTATGTATTATTGTAGAAAATGTACTGTACAAATTTAGATGTAGAAAATTGAGTGTACAAATTTTGTATAGTATTTTTGAAGTATTATTATAGAAAATTTAGTGCAGAAATTTAGATGTACAAAATTTAATGTTGAAATTATTGTACAAATTTTGCAGGTATGACTCGTGCTGGACGTGACTCCGACTGGTGGTACCCGCTGTTGGACGAGCACGTGGACCGCGTGCATCGCGCTTCCCGTCGTGTGCCACCACCGGGGAGCACGGACGAGCCGCCTGAGCTGGGAGTGGTCCGGACACGCACACCTCGCGTGGCCTAGGGACTTGACCCCCGTTGGACTGCCAGGTTTGCACTACGCCAGCGTTTAGTGCGACCGTAAGAACGTTCCGTGCTGACCTTCACTTTATTTGCAGGCTGCGGGATGCCGGGCTACTCCCTCTTGCCCGGATGGTGCAGGCCACGGAGGATGATGGAGCCGCCTTGGCCGCGGGCGGGGACGAGGTGGGCGGGGAGCGATCACGACGCTTCCCATTCGACCGTTCCCTGCTGACGGCTTTGGTGGACCATTGGCGGCCCGAGACGCACACTTTTCACCTCCCATTTGGGGAGATGACGCTGATCCTGCAGGATGTGTCCCTGCTCCTTGGCCTTCCGATCGCGGGAGGTGCTACCTTCCTACCGGAGGCTGTAACATCCTGAAATTTTCAGTGTTCAAAAATGTGGAGGTTCTAAAATTTTTCTTGCATTCTGCTAGCACTCAAGTTTCTTCTGAGTATCTATTGAACTCTTTTTGGGTTTTGTGCCATACAAATTAATAATCAAGAGTACTCCTAAATACAAATAATAAAAATGGAACAGATTATGAATTCAAAAATACCAACATCCTGAACTCAAATTCAGGTCAATAAATTGAATCCAAAAAGAATATTAGAATATACCTATAAAAATCTAAACCAAAAACTCTAGGTTGAATATTCAAGTTTATACGTATATATATATATAGTTCATAACAAAAAAAATAGAAGCACCGACATCCGAGGGCAAATTAAATAACATAGAGAATAGGAAAATATTGGGTTTTGGTATCTAAATGATTGAACCAAGATTTGAAATTAAGTTGAAATCAATAATGTTAAACAGGAAACCGTAATTAAGTTAAACATGCAGTTTGGGGATTTTCTAAAGCTTTCTATTCTTCTCATTCTTACATGTGGGCCTCTTTTCTTTCCTCTCTTTCCTCTTTTCCCTCTCTTTCACCCTTTTCCCTCCCGGTTCTCTCACTGGCAGTGGGCCCCACTGTAACATCCCAAAAATTTTATTTGCAATTTATTTGTTTTTCTGGAGTTTAATTGGATTTATCTAGATTTTATTTCAAAATCTAAGGCAAGAAAATGTATTTAAAATATTTTATTAAAGCAAAAAAAAAGTTTATTTTTTTTTCTTTTTCTTAAGCCTCCCTAAGTTTTGTTTAACTCTTGAGAATTTACTTCTGGAAATTAAAAAGAAATTTAGAAGTTTCCTTCTTCCCTTCTTCCCCAACCGGCCGGCCTCCATTAACACCCCATCCGAGCTTTAAAAGCTTCGGTTACTTCTTCCCTCGGCCGGCAACCGAAGCCATTATTGGCCCTTAAGCTCGCGCGCTAGTAACCGCCCCACCTCCGTCCGTTATCTGTCGGCTTAAAGCCTCTCGCCGTTATGCGACTGTTTCTAAAGTCCTTAACTCCGGCGAGCCCGTTACCTCCGTCCCTGCCCTATAAAGCTCCTTCCCGAGCCCGTTATCCCCTCCTTCGCCTTCCCGTGCGCCGCCACCTCTTTCCCCCTCTGCCCTGAACCGAATCGGCCCCGACCCGTGCTTCCTCGTCCGCCGCCGTGCGAGCTCCGGCGAGGAATTGGCGCCGCCCTGGTCTCTTCCGCGCCTCGCCGACGACGCCTTCGTGATCCCCAAGCGCCGGCGACCACCATTCCCCTCTCCGCCGAGCGACGCCGCCACCGGAGCCCCGTTGTTGCCGAAGACTCGAGCGCTGCCGCTTCTTCTCATCGTCCGACCGTCTCCACTCGTAACCGAACCTCTACGACCATCCGTCGTCTCCGGCCACTCTGCCTGATTCCCTCCGACCACCCCGCGGCCAACCAGTTTCCGAAGGTAACACCCTTCCGTGTGGTCGTAGATCCGTGTAGTCGTAAGTTTTCTCTGGTAGTCGAAGTCGTAGGTTCTCTGTGTACTCGAAGTCGTAAGTTTTCTCTGGTAGTCGAAGTCGTAGGTTCTCTGTGTACTCGAAGTCGTAAGTTTTCTCTGGTAGTCGAAGTCGTAGGTTCTCAGTGTAGTCGTAGTCGTAGACTGGTCTGTGGCCGTAGTCATAATTTCCCTGCGTAGTCGTAAACCTTCCATGTGGTCGTAAGTCGACTACGTGGTCGTAGCTCCGCCGATCGCATTTGCCGTGGTCGTAGCTCCGCCCGATCGCATTTGCCGTGGTCGTAGCTCCGCCCGATCGCGTTTGCCGTGGTCGTGAGAACTTCCGAAGGCCATAACTTCTTCATTTTAACTCCGATTTAACTCGTTCAAATTTCTAAATTTTTCTAAAATCCTAAACTACCCATTTCTGGATTTTTTTTAATTTTTGGATTTTATTTGAATTTTATTTGAATTTTCTTTTGGCTCTTTGCGTATAGATTACGACGAATCCGGAGAGTATTTCTTCGACGAATCGCAGCAAGACTTTGAGCAAGACAAGTTACACCTTTGACCATGTTGATCCCAGTAATTTAAATTATTATGTTGTTTTTAAATTAATATGCATGCGTACTTTTATTCAATCTAGTTTAAATTCGGTTTAAACTCTAGTTATACCCAATTCCTTTGTGTATGGCCAATCTTGAAATTGAACGAACATACCTTGTCACCATAGATGAAAACCTAGTTGGTACATTAGTATTGACTAGAACATTTTATGGAATTGCTTAGCCATGCTTAGAATAATTCGGGTGGAAAGAATTGTTTCACATAAAATGATAAAGTTTTCGAGTGTGTTCTTGACTTTGGTGGGTCAAGAATGATTGTGAAATATTTTCAAACAAAATACGAAAACTTGGTTTAGACTTAGGCTAATGGTTAGAGTGGTGGGTGCCTGCTGGTGTGCATTGTTGTTTAGTGACACAATGTTGATTGCCAGGCACAAGGGGTATGTGGTTGGTGCCTAAGTCAGTTAAGGACCGGCCTGTGAAATACTATTACAAAGTCACACCGTACTACCACAAGTCTGGTATGGGACAGACCTGGCTAAGTAATTTGTGAAGTTCCATTTTAGTTTCGCTATAGGCTGAATGTGAGCGTGGCGTAGGCCATGAGAAGTCTCACATGGCACAAGAGGGGGCTCCAACATGTGGATTCATGTTGTGGTGAAACCTTAGTGGCGGCGTAGCTAATTTGGTAATGGAACATTGGAACACCTTTGTCATGATCTCCTCGGCCGCACACCTAAGGAAGTGTGTTAATCCGGTGGCAAAACGGGGGACATGTCTTGTGGGTAAAGTTGTACACCTCTTCAGAGTAACAAACTATCCTGGATAGCCGTGTCCACGGTCAAGGACATGCTTAGTATGGTTTTTCACGGATTAGACTTCAGTGTTAATAAAATTTGGTTTATGGAAATTTGTGAAACTTTTGGAAAGATGGTCCGGGTGGGATACCCGTGGATAGGTTAGTGTTAGGTTGTTGCCTGCACTAACGTTATTATTTTGTTAAATCTGGATTTTATATATTGTATCAAATTCAGCTTTTGCACTTACGTTATTGTATTTAATTCAATAATGCTGTTTATGCAAATGAACCACATTATGCCTTCCTTTGTAACCCCTTATGCATGCATCAAATCTGTTATATCTCCTGGTGTAACTTGTGGAGTACTTTATGTGCTCACCTTGCTATAAACAATGTTGCCAGAGTACGACGACGTCAACTATGTTGAGGATTGCGACGAATAGGCCACGTCTTACAGTCAATTCGCCTTGTGGGAAGGCAGGATGGGCTGCTCCTCTTATTTACCTTCCGCTGATTATTTCATGTTTGGCCATGAAGCCACCTTATTGTAAATTTGGCCTTAAGGCCCGTACTATCGCTTTATAATAAAGTTTGGTTATCATGCATGATATGTATCACTGTTCAGTCTGTGTGCACTAGCTTTTCCTGGGATAGTGCGAATAACACAGAGGGTTCTGGAGTTGTTGCTCCGGGTCCCGACACCCACCCCGCTGGTCTCCTTTCCCCCTCCTTTCTTCTGCCGACCAGGCCCGGCTCCTTCCCCTGTCCTCCCTCGCGTCAGCCGGCCCCCACGGTCCCTGTGCGCGCGTCATGCGCCGGCATCGCACGTCGCCGCACCTGCGCCGCGCCACGCTCCTGCGTCACTTACCTGCTCCCGTCGCGTCGCCACTCCTCGCCCCGCCCTGTGCCGCACGTCTCCTGGCCATGTCGCCGTCCCCTCCGCCCATGCCCTGCGGCCAACTCCCGCACGTCGCTGCCGGTTTCACCGCCTATAAAACCCGGCCGGGACACCCAATCGCGCCACCCACGTCCACTCTTCCTTCCCCCGAAAGGGATTGGCCTCCCGGCGCCTCTAGCTCCGCCGACGGCCCTCCTCTCCCAACTTCGGCCGGCGAAGAATCGGCCGATTGAAGGCGTCTCCAGTCGATTCCGCCGCCCTGGAGCTGCACCGTGGCCCCGCCAACCCTTCCCCACCGTCGCTCGGGCCTCCCAACGCCGGTACCTCGCCACCACCGTGAGCCCCTCTACGCCGCCGCCCACACCCGTCGCCGGCCATCCTGGGCCCTCCTCCGGCCCGAAAAATGGCATGGTAAGCATCTATTGATCCATCTCTAGCTCGTGCTCGCCCCAAATTCGTTCCCCCACGTCAGCGCCGCCGTTTCCCCTTTTCCCCTCCATGGCCGGCCGCCACACACCGCTGCCGCCCCCTTGCCGGCGCCACTCCGGCCAATGCGCCAACGCCTCTAGCTTCCCTACCTCCCGAGCAACACGTTTTAGTGATCCCCAGTGCCACCCTGGCCGCCACCCGCCGGCGACGCCGTCGGCCGTGCACCGCCCCAATTTGCTCTGTTTTGCCCCGGGCATCCCTCACCCCTTCACATTTATTTTTCTGCTGTTATCACCAAAGGGGCAATATCCCAGTGGCTAGCCGAGCGAGGCATTGAGGTGCAGGTCCTGGAATCGAGTCTCATACTCTCCCCCTCACACACTCTTTTATTTTTATCCGTTTCAATTAGCAAAATTTGTCAAGCAAACTTGGGAAAATCAGAAATTGTTCATGGAAACTGATAAACTCAATTAGGACATAAATAAGATTGTTAAAAGAATTAATCTTAGATTGATCATCATATAGTTAATGTGCCCTGATTAATGGTTTTAAATCTAATTTTAATTAAGAAGCATGAGTAAAAGATGGTCCTACTTAGTGTCTAAATTTAATCAGGATCCGAATTAAAAATACATTCAAGGCTAAGATCAAGAAAATAAATTGAATAGTGTGTTACCTACAAAAGCGAGTCTTTAAATTAAAAAGATTAACCTTATTTGTAATTAAATGATATGCCAAAGCCATTTAAAATGAAATATTTATTTAAACTGGAAAGTCATGATTTATAAACCCCACCATTAGTACATCGCCGATAAATAATTCTCAAACACTAAATTTAATTAATAATGACAGTTGGTGCTTAGGATTAGTGCTTCACATAAAATAACCCTAGAATGTGTTGTATAAACTACTTGCACAACAAAAGTATCAAATAAACAAGTGGTACACCATTTAACCATCTAAAGTATGACTGTCGCTCCTATGTCTTTAAAAGGTATATAAATTGATAGCAACCTTTAATCAATATGGCCTCTTCAAGTAGGAGTGTCTTGTTAGAAAGATATATATGTATATATGTGGCAATTATAATAAAGTAACCCTAGGTCATCAAATGTTAAAAGTAATCTACCTAATGTAGCGATGTGAATAGTAGTCATCCCTAGCGTGTCATCGACAAATAAATCTCACCCGTAGATTTAGTGGAATATTGATAGTAAAGTATAACCTGGTATAGCATGCTCGGTCCTAGATAAATAAATTTAAATAGCAATAACAATAATAATATACACAGAAAATCTACGATGCCTAAACCGAAGAGCCTCTTTAATGAAGAAAAGTCTTGTTGGCGTATCTACTAAAATCCTACGTCATCGGTAGTTAAGATAATTTTACCACCTTGCATTTTAGTGAACAAGGTAGTATTAGCACAAAAAAAAATACATCTTGAATTGCTAAAAATATAAGATACAAGATTAATTCGACAAACCAGAAGTTATATACATCGCTATATATAACATATGCCCTGAAGAATAACGTTCGACAAAAATAAAGCTCAGCTAAAACTCGTACACCGAATCCTACGTCTAACCTAGCTCATGGAACTTCCTTGATAAATATAAAAATAATAAAAAGAAGTTATTAAATAAAATAGGGTAAGCCATAGTATTCAATGGCCGGCTCCACCTAGCCCTCCTCAAATCTAAAGCAAGATAATCTCATCAATATTTCTGTGTCATAAACCCTCCTTCATTGAGTGTCCTTCCACCAATCATTGCTTCGTTCCAACTAGTTCGGCTCCGACAATACTCCGCGTCCAATCAGCCTCGTCTCAAATCATCTATTTAATCATAATAAAAATTAATCAAGTTCAATTGGGTTTATTTGGATTTACTTGGATCTCTTGAGTTATTTGTTTTTATTTGGATTCAGTCGCTTATCGCATAGTTAGAAACTGGAGTTCCGAAGAGTCGATGGATCAAGCGAGATCAAGATCAAGGAGAAGATAAAGACCAGAAGCCCAAGACCATCAAATGAGATAGCTTCGAGTGAGCTCAAGACCGCGGTAAACCGCGCAAGGCGAGTCAATACTTTGATCATGTTGAACCTACATTTTCTGCAAATTACTTTTGTTTAAATTATCAAAATTGCATGCTGTTAATTTATATGCAAATACATGTTTAATTTAGAATTCTAGTTAAATGCCTATTATCTAACTTGATTAATATTGCCCCTCCTTTGGAATATTTGAATATGAGAACCTTGTTGCCCTAGCAAAATTATAATACTACCTTTTGAAAATAAGTCCATAATTATATGCCACGCTTAGTTTTGCTTAGATACTTGTGGGAGTAAGAACGTCCAAGCATCACTTTAATCATGAGAAAATTTGGTTGGGCAGTCATGGTGGTAATGACTGTTGGGCAGTCATGGTGGTAATGACTGGTATATGTTGGATATGATTATTTTATGCTCCCAAAAACCTCAAATTGCTTATTATCTGGGCGGATGGTTCGGGGGTATGGTGCAGGTGTGCACGAGAGTGTGGTTTGTGGTAGAACCGCCCAGATAACCCTAAGGACTGAATCTCGTCATGACCTCCTGTGTAAAACAAGTGCAACCACAAGTCTGTAAAGTACAACTTGGCCTAGTAAATTTACCGGACCCCGAAAGTCATCATCATCGGTGGAGGAGAAGTGGTGGTGCAAGTAGCGATTCTGGGTGACGGCTTGAATGGGACACTCTTTGTGAGTGAAGTTCCTCTGCGGCGTGCTAGCAGTACGGGGAGTCAGCTGCTAGGCGCATAGGAGGGGAACATCCCGCACAACGTATGGGACCCACCGCAAGTGGGAGTGGCCCATCGGGTGAGATGATGGATGGGGCGAGGTACTTTGAACGGTTACTGTGATGGTTTGCTCAACCGCATGACTAAGGAATCGTGTGGGGCAACGAGTAAACTGTCTCTTGTGGGTAAAGTGTACAAACTCTGCAGAGTCAAAACTATTCGAATAGCCGTGCCCACGGTCAAGGGCGGACATGGGAACTTAACTAGATATAGTTCTATTTCGAAAACTTTGTGGGTGGAAATGGAAAAAGTGGAGGGCAGCGGAAAGCCCTGATTTGAGTTGTCCTGGGTGTCGTCCCAGTGGTAAATTAAGCGGCTATAACGCTGAAAGATGTCAAATGGTGTGATGCCATATGTATGGAAAAATTATGGTGATATTAGGCATATGGTGTGATGCCATATGTATGAAAAATCATGTTAATATTCCTTGAACATTATGTTTTGTTCCAAAACTGCTAGGTCTCAGGAAATTTTATGTATTGTATTTCAAATAGTGGCATTTCTATTCCTACAAAATAAAATACGGAAAGAATAAGCAGGGTTGTGAGTAAAGGAAATAGATGTTTGTAGTGTACACATAAAGGTATTGGTGGATTCATGTCGATCATAAATAGGAAATGATAGTGTGGGTTCTGGGAGAAATAAATAGGTGGAGTCTAGCTGAATAGATAGGCTAAATAGATGATCTAATTGAATTTTTAGGAATTTGGAGGAGTAATTCAAGTATTGGATTATAGTTCCTGATTAGTGATTTACTTGGTGGGAGGATACTAGTGGATTGTAGAATTAATCAATGGTATTCTTGGTGGATATATAATGGTGAATCGTAGAATTGATCAATGATATTCTTGGTGGATATATAATATTGAATCGTAGACTTGATCAATGATATTCTTGGTGGATTTGAATCAATAATAAAAAGGATTGGATTGTTAGAAAATCTTGATGAGAATGTTCGGTGGATTAATTAGGTGATGTCACTCGCTGTTTGGAGATTAGACAACAATCAATTCGGAAAGAGTATGTCTGGTGGAATATCTAAGTAATGTCACACGCTGTTTGGAGTTTTAGACAGCAACCAATATAAAATGTGTGTAGTCGGTGGATCATTTAAATAATGTCACTCGTTGTTTGGAGTCTTAGACAGCAACCATTACAGAAAGAATATGATCGGTGGATTGAATAGAGGATGACACATGCTGTTTGGAGTTTTAGACAGCACTCAATAAAGAGAGAGTGTAATTTCGGTGGATTAAGTCAATTATGGCAATCGCTGTTGGGAGTCTTAGACAGCAGTTAATAAAGAGCGCGAGTCGTTGGTGGATTAAGTCAATGATGTCATTTGAGGTAAGGAGTCTTTAGGTCACAAAAACAACAATATGATATAATAATAGAAATGCTACTAATCGCGTTTTATGGCAAATAAAATAACCCGAGCCTCTCCTTTGTTAAACCTGCATACTATTTATTTGCATTCTGTGTATTGGCTCGCGGAGCACGGGGTCGGAGTGCTCACGCTCGCTTTTGCGACAAAATACAGAATCAGGAATCAAATCACCTCGCCTCAGCAACAAGATTGGACAAGCTGGCAGAGAAGATGAAGATGTCAAGGGCTAGGTCGCGAACCTCCAGTTGGCTGCCTGTGGGCATGTCCTGAAGGTCCCACCTGTGTGCTTCGTTCTTCCGCTGCTGCAATTTATTGATTTCGGCCTAATCGGCCCATGAGTAAGTCTACCATTATATTTACGCTTCCGCTTGATATGTACTTTTGATATTCAGAACTGTAATCTGTGAGCACTATCTACTGATCCAGGGAATAGTGCGGTGGAATCACAGAGGAATCCGGATGGTATAATCTGGGGCCCGACAGCGATGGTATCAGAGCATATCGACTGCAGGTCGTGACCTAGTTAGCCTGGCCGTTAGCTTCATGACTAGAATTATTTCTTTAAAATACTATTTTCACAAATATAAGTTGTATTGCTCATTCTCATCTCTCTTAGATGATTCTCTCTCATCTATATGCTGCTTTAGCCATTTTTACTTCTACACCTCCCTTACCCCGTATTCAAAACCCTAGCACAAGAGTGAATGCTAATATCAATCAAATTACCCCAAATACTTCCCTCTTCTCTCTATTGATTTCAAAAGGAAAATTTTGTTCCTCTTCTCGTACCCTTACTCCAAAGATTTAAGGTTAGAAACGTCGAAGATTGTCATGGAGATAAGGTGGTCTTGTTTTAAATAGACCATACCAATGAACCCTGTGCCCCCTTGTGTGTGCTCCCCGAGTAGACGTTGTATTGTCGCAAGATTTCACTTTGGCCCTGTGCACTGCCTTCTTGCTCTCGGGCGTCCTATTTCGCAGTCATGGGAAAAGCTTGTTTTTGAAAGATTGTGAGATTTTGTACCACCCAGCTCCCTGGGAGCGCCCTTCTAAAAATTAAGCATGGGGTAGATCACCTTATCCCCACGACTCAGTCCTTATCTCATGCTATTCCCTCTCACCCCGTTTGCTACAAACCCAGTCAAGTCTACTAAAGCAAAGTGACAGATCGCTGCAAGACCCATTGTGCCTGGAGTTAGAAGAAATGAATAATGACTAGTGATACCCTTTTAAGGGGGGTAGCACTAAGAGACCAGACGACGTAAAGACCACAATAGCAAAAATAGAGTGCTTGGAAGTCTACGACCTATCCAGGAGAACAAGGTTTCTCTCTTCCCTTTTTAACTTCTTCAAGTTCTAACCCTTGTTGTGCAGATTTTCAACTCTCTGCAAAGCTAAGGAACTATATGTCGGGCAACACCTAGAAGCCAATTGCTAGCCAATATAACCCCGCCTCTAATCTTTCTGCTCTACCGGAATCTCGGGGTCGAGATTCATTTAAGGGGGGTAGGTTTGTAACATCCTGAAATTTTCAGTGTTCAAAAATGTGGAGGTTCTAAGATTTTTCTTGCATTCTGCTAGCACTCAAGTTTCTTCTGAGTATCTATTGAACTCTTTTTGGGTTTTGTGCCATACAAATTAATAATCAAGAGTACTCCTAAATACAAATAATAAAAATGGAACAGATTATGAATTCAAAAATACCAACATCCTGAACTCAAATTCAGGTCAATAAATTGAATCCAAAAAGAATATTAGAATATACCTATAAAAATCTAAACCAAAAACTCTAGGTTGAATATTCAAGTTTATACGTATATATATATATAGTTCATAACAAAAAAAATAGAAGCACCGACATCCGAGGGCAAATTAAATAACATAGAGAATAGGAAAATATTGGGTTTTGGTATCTAAATGATTGAACCAAGATTTGAAATTAAGTTGAAATCAATAATGTTAAACAGGAAACCGTAATTAAGTTAAACATGCAGTTTGGGGATTTTCTAAAGCTTTCTATTCTTCTCATTCTTACATGTGGGCCTCTTTTCTTTCCTCTCTTTCCTCTTTTCCCTCTCTTTCACCCTTTTCCCTCCCGGTTCTCTCACTGGCAGTGGGCCCCACCCCGCTGGTCTCCTTTCCCCCTCCTTTCTTCTGCCGACCAGGCCCGGCTCCTTCCCCTGTCCTCCCTCGCGTCAGCCGGCCCCCACGGTCCCTGTGCGCGCGTCATGCGCCGGCATCGCACGTCGCCGCACCTGCGCCGCGCCACGCTCCTGCGTCACTTACCTGCTCCCGTCGCGTCGCCACTCCTCGCCCCGCCCTGTGCCGCACGTCTCCTGGCCATGTCGCCGTCCCCTCCGCCCATGCCCTGCGGCCAACTCCCGCACGTCGCTGCCGGTTTCACCGCCTATAAAACCCGGCCGGGACACCCAATCGCGCCACCCACGTCCACTCTTCCTTCCCCCGAAAGGGATTGGCCTCCCGGCGCCTCTAGCTCCGCCGACGGCCCTCCTCTCCCAACTCCGGCCGGCGAAGAATCGGCCGATTGAAGGCGTCTCCAGTCGATTCCGCCGCCCTGGAGCTGCACCGTGGCCCCGCCAACCCTTCCCCACCGTCGCTCGGGCCTCCCAACGCCGGTACCTCGCCACCACCGTGAGCCCCTCTACGCCGCCGCCCACACCCGTCGCCGGCCATCCTGGGCCCTCCTCCGGCCCGAAAAATGGCATGGTAAGCATCTATTGATCCATCTCTAGCTCGTGCTCGCCCCAAATTCGTTCCCCCACGTCAGCGCCGCCGTTTCCCCTTTTCCCCTCCATGGCCGGCCGCCACACACCGCTGCCGCCCCCTTGCCGGCGCCACTCCGGCCAATGCGCCAACGCCTCTAGCTTCCCTACCTCCCGAGCAACACGTTTTAGTGATCCCCAGTGCCACCCTGGCCGCCACCCGCCGGCGACGCCGTCGGCCGTGCACCGCCCCAATTTGCTCTGTTTTGCCCCGGGCATCCCTCACCCCTTCACATTTATTTTTCTGCTGTTATCACCAAAGGGGCAATATCCCAGTGGCTAGCCGAGCGAGGCATTGAGGTGCAGGTCCTGGAATCGAGTCTCATACTCTCCCCCTCACACACTCTTTTATTTTTATCCGTTTCAATTAGCAAAATTTGTCAAGCAAACTTGGGAAAATCAGAAATTGTTCATGGAAACTGATAAACTCAATTAGGACATAAATAAGATTGTTAAAAGAATTAATCTTAGATTGATCATCATATAGTTAATGTGCCCTGATTAATGGTTTTAAATCTAATTTTAATTAAGAAGCATGAGTAAAAGATGGTCCTACTTAGTGTCTAAATTTAATCAGGATCCGAATTAAAAATACATTCAAGGCTAAGATCAAGAAAATAAATTGAATAGTGTGTTACCTACAAAAGCGAGTCTTTAAATTAAAAAGATTAACCTTATTTGTAATTAAATGATATGCCAAAGCCATTTAAAATGAAATATTTATTTAAACTGGAAAGTCATGATTTATAAACCCCACCATTAGTACATCGCCGATAAATAATTCTCAAACACTAAATTTAATTAATAATGACAGTTGGTGCTTAGGATTAGTGCTTCACATAAAATAACCCTAGAATGTGTTGTATAAACTACTTGCACAACAAAAGTATCAAATAAACAAGTGGTACACCATTTAACCATCTAAAGTATGACTGTCGCTCCTATGTCTTTAAAAGGTATATAAATTGATAGCAACCTTTAATCAATATGGCCTCTTCAAGTAGGAGTGTCTTGTTAGAAAGATATATATGTATATATGTGGCAATTATAATAAAGTAACCCTAGGTCATCAAATGTTAAAAGTAATCTACCTAATGTAGCGATGTGAATAGTAGTCATCCCTAGCGTGTCATCGACAAATAAATCTCACCCGTAGATTTAGTGGAATATTGATAGTAAAGTATAACCTGGTATAGCATGCTCGGTCCTAGATAAATAAATTTAAATAGCAATAACAATAATAATATACACAGAAAATCTACGATGCCTAAACCGAAGAGCCTCTTTAATGAAGAAAAGTCTTGTTGGCGTATCTACTAAAATCCTACGTCATCGGTAGTTAAGATAATTTTACCACCTTGCATTTTAGTGAACAAGGTAGTATTAGCACAAAAAAAAATACATCTTGAATTGCTAAAAATATAAGATACAAGATTAATTCGACAAACCAGAAGTTATATACATCGCTATATATAACATATGCCCTGAAGAATAACGTTCGACAAAAACAAAGCTCAGCTAAAACTCGTACACCGAATTCTACGTCTAACCTAGCTCATGGAACTTCCTTGATAAATATAAAAATAATAAAAAGAAGTTATTAAATAAAATAGGGTAAGCCATAGTATTCAATGGCCGGCTCCACCTAGCCCTCCTCAAATCTAAAGCAAGATAATCTCATCAATATTTCTGTGTCATAAACCCTCCTTCATTGAGTGTCCTTCCACCAATCATTGCTTCGTTCCAACTAGTTCGGCTCCGACAATACTCCGCGTCCAATCAGCCTCGTCTCAAATCATCTATTTAATCATAATAAAAATTAATCAAGTTCAATTGGGTTTATTTGGATTTACTTGGATCTCTTGAGTTATTTGTTTTTATTTGGATTCAGTCGCTTATCGCATAGTTAGAAACTGGAGTTCCGAAGAGTCGATGGATCAAGCGAGATCAAGATCAAGGAGAAGATAAAGACCAGAAGCCCAAGACCATCAAATGAGATAGCTTCGAGTGAGCTCAAGACCGCGGTAAACCGCGCAAGGCGAGTCAATACTTTGATCATGTTGAACCTACATTTTCTGCAAATTACTTTTGTTTAAATTATCAAAATTGCATGCTGTTAATTTATATGCAAATACATGTTTAATTTAGAATTCTAGTTAAATGCCTATTATCTAACTTGATTAATATTGCCCCTCCTTTGGAATATTTGAATATGAGAACCTTGTTGCCCTAGCAAAATTATAATACTACCTTTTGAAAATAAGTCCATAATTATATGCCACGCTTAGTTTTGCTTAGATACTTGTGGGAGTAAGAACGTCCAAGCATCACTTTAATCATGAGAAAATTTGGTTGGGCAGTCATGGTGGTAATGACTGTTGGGCAGTCATGGTGGTAATGACTGGTATATGTTGGATATGATTATTTTATGCTCCCAAAAACCTCAAATTGCTTATTATCTGGGCGGATGGTTCGGGGGTATGGTGCAGGTGTGCACGAGAGTGTGGTTTGTGGTAGAACCGCCCAGATAACCCTAAGGACTGAATCTCGTCATGACCTCCTGTGTAAAACAAGTGCAACCACAAGTCTGTAAAGTACAACTTGGCCTAGTAAATTTACCGGACCCCGAAAGTCATCATCATCGGTGGAGGAGAAGTGGTGGTGCAAGTAGCGATTCTGGGTGACGGCTTGAATGGGACACTCTTTGTGAGTGAAGTTCCTCTGCGGCGTGCTAGCAGTACGGGGAGTCAGCTGCTAGGCGCATAGGAGGGGAACATCCCGCACAACGTATGGGACCCACCGCAAGTGGGAGTGGCCCATCGGGTGAGATGATGGATGGGGCGAGGTACTTTGAACGGTTACTGTGATGGTTTGCTCAACCGCATGACTAAGGAATCGTGTGGGGCAACGAGTAAACTGTCTCTTGTGGGTAAAGTGTACAAACTCTGCAGAGTCAAAACTATTCGAATAGCCGTGCCCACGGTCAAGGGCGGACATGGGAACTTAACTAGATATAGTTCTATTTCAAAAACTTTGTGGGTGGAAATGGAAAAAGTGGAGGGCAGCGGAAAGCCCTGATTTGAGTTGTCCTGGGTGTCGTCCCAGTGGTAAATTAAGCGGCTATAACGCTGAAAGATGTCAAATGGTGTGATGCCATATGTATGGAAAAATTATGGTGATATTAGGCATATGGTGTGATGCCATATGTATGAAAAATCATGTTAATATTCCTTGAACATTATGTTTTGTTCCAAAACTGCTAGGTCTCAGGAAATTTTATGTATTGTATTTCAAATAGTGGCATTTCTATTCCTACAAAATAAAATACGGAAAGAATAAGCAGGGTTGTGAGTAAAGGAAATAGATGTTTGTAGTGTACACATAAAGGTATTGGTGGATTCATGTCGATCATAAATAGGAAATGATAGTGTGGGTTCTGGGAGAAATAAATAGGTGGAGTCTAGCTGAATAGATAGGCTAAATAGATGATCTAATTGAATTTTTAGGAATTTGGAGGAGTAATTCAAGTATTGGATTATAGTTCCTGATTAGTGATTTACTTGGTGGGAGGATACTAGTGGATTGTAGAATTAATCAATGGTATTCTTGGTGGATATATAATGGTGAATCGTAGAATTGATCAATGATATTCTTGGTGGATATATAATATTGAATCGTAGACTTGATCAATGATATTCTTGGTGGATTTGAATCAATAATAAAAAGGATTGGATTGTTAGAAAATCTTGATGAGAATGTTCGGTGGATTAATTAGGTGATGTCACTCGCTGTTTGGAGATTAGACAACAATCAATTCGGAAAGAGTATGTCTGGTGGAATATCTAAGTAATGTCACACGCTGTTTGGAGTTTTAGACAGCAACCAATATAAAATGTGTGTAGTCGGTGGATCATTTAAATAATGTCACTCGTTGTTTGGAGTCTTAGACAGCAACCATTACAGAAAGAATATGATCGGTGGATTGAATAGAGGATGACACATGCTGTTTGGAGTTTTAGACAGCACTCAATAAAGAGAGAGTGTAATTTCGGTGGATTAAGTCAATTATGGCAATCGCTGTTGGGAGTCTTAGACAGCAGTTAATAAAGAGCGCGAGTCGTTGGTGGATTAAGTCAATGATGTCATTTGAGGTAAGGAGTCTTTAGGTCACAAAAACAACAATATGATATAATAATAGAAATGCTACTAATCGCGTTTTATGGCAAATAAAATAACCCGAGCCTCTCCTTTGTTAAACCTGCATACTATTTATTTGCATTCTGTGTATTGGCTCGCGGAGCACGGGGTCGGAGTGCTCACGCTCGCTTTTGCGACAAAATACAGAATCAGGAATCAAATCACCTCGCCTCAGCAACAAGATTGGACAAGCTGGCAGAGAAGATGAAGATGTCAAGGGCTAGGTCGCGAACCTCCAGTTGGCTGCCTGTGGGCATGTCCTGAAGGTCCCACCTGTGTGCTTCGTTCTTCCGCTGCTGCAATTTATTGATTTCGGTCTAATCGGCCCATGAGTAAGTCTACCATTATATTTACGCTTCCGCTTGATATGTACTTTTGATATTCAGAACTGTAATCTGTGAGCACTATCTACTGATCCAGGGAATAGTGCGGTGGAATCACAGAGGAATCCGGATGGTATAATCTGGGGCCCGACAGAGGCCCCGGCCACTGGCGCGCTGACCTGCTCGGCAGATTCGAGGGAGTCGTTCCACTGGCCGATCACCACCACATCTTCGAGGAGGATCAGACCCATGGGCTGATGCTGAGGTGGCTCGCACAGTACCGGGTACGTGGTATTTACAATCGATCGTGTCTTCGAAGCTCTTATTTGTAGTATTATGTACTAATAACAACTTGTTTGCATTCAGGTGGAGCGCATGGATCCGCAGGCATACGATTACCAGGTCTCGCGCCACTTGGAGGCGTACGTGTTGTGGCTGTTTGGTTGGGTGCTTTTCACCACCAGCCACGGCAACTCAGTGGATGCGCGCCTTATCGCTTATGCGAGGGCGATCGCTGACGGCGAGCCCCTCAGGTCAGCTGGGGATCGACCGTACTTGCCGCGACGTACCGTGCCCTGTGCGATGCGTGCACGAGGATCAAGGCGAACTCGATCCTGACGGGCTGTCCCCTGCTGCTGCAGTTGTGGTCGTTCGAGCGCTTCAGCCTCGGACGACCTGTGCTAGACGACATGGGTCCGTACGGGCCCAAGATGTATCCAGGGGGAGACGTCGACCAACCGACGATGGGTTCTCTCTGGTGCCGTCGACGAGTAAGTATTATCACAGTCAACTATTTCTTTCTTATTGACGATCGTCATACTAAACAACTTGTCTTTCTTACAGGTACAGTTCGCGCACGTGCAGGTCACGCGGGCGTACCAGCCCTTTGTGGAGCAGTTCGATCGCCTCACAGCCGACGACGTGCGCTGGGAGCCTTACGCAGATACGACAGTGCAGGACCGCGCTCCTGACGGGCTGTCCGCACTTTGCTGGCATGACCGGGCTTTCTGGCTCACCCACCGGAAGCTCGTGTACCATATCTACGTGGAGGACTACGCACCCCAGCGAGTCATGCGGCAGTTTGGGCTACGGCAGGCGCTTCCTGTACCAGTCGGACCATCGCTTCCGCGGAACGTGCACGCGTGAGTGATCGTTTCTGCTAAATATGTACATACTTACTACTGTGTTCACAAGTACTCACATTACGTAATGGTTCTATACGCAGGCACAACGCGAAGGGAGTTAAAAGAGGCACGGACTGGTCAACGAAGATGCAGCCCAGGGTCACGCAGTGGGAGGGTGCGCTCGACGACCGCGTGGAGGAGGACCGCCCATACGACAGCAGGGACTACACGGAGTACCTGCGCTGGTACCAGGGGCGGACACGTACCAGGCTCGTACATGTCGTAGACCCGCCTGCCACACGCGTCGTCGCTCCGACAGACACGTACCCCGCGCACCTCGCGCACGACGCTCACATCGCGGTACGTTACATGTAATTTCAAAGATTCCCAAATGGCAATGTCGTTTCGATGATCGACCATTTTATGTCTTTGTGTCCAGGCTGACGTCGGTGCTGTCCTATGGACCGAGTCCGCCTCACTACTGGAGAGGGTCGCCACTGGTGCGGAGCTGACCCACGAGGAGGGCGTCAGCTTTGTGCGTCGGGTGGAGGCCGGGTGTAGACGTATTGTTAGCCTGCTGTCCTGCACGAGACTACCGGCGGTCTCCACACCCACGCCCAGCGCTCCGACTGGTCGTCCACCACTGCCACCCCGACCAGCGTGGCACTACTCCGGAGGTAGTACGTGGACACATCCTACACCACCTCACCCGGAGCAGCCAGGGGGTTCAGCCTGGGCACGGCCTCCTACACCACCTCACTTCACGTCTCCTCCGCACATCCCCGGCTTCCACACGCAGGGGTGTACGCCCCTCCTCCTACCTCGATGGCGCCAGCTACAGGTACGCATCGTCCGATCTCGTTTTTATCCCAAGACGACATGCAACGAACTAACGATATTACTATTGCAGGTACTTACCAGCAGCACGACGTCTCCTCGGGCCAGGACGACGTGGACCAGTTTTTTGCAGACTGGCCCGGGCAGTTCTCCGACGCAGCACCGGAGGTTCTCTCTGGCAGTGCCCTCCCCGATGCACCGGAGGGCACACAGCCAGAGGTGCAGCTGACTCCACCAGCGCAGGGGCGGGATAGGCACCCTCCTGCTCGTTTTACTTTTTCGGAGCATCGTAACCCGTTGCACCGGAGGAGGGCCAAGCAGGGCCGTATGGGAGGACGCGGGCGCGGTGACGGGGCACACCAAGGTGGCGAGTGAGGGGTGCTGCGGATGCTATATGTTATGCATGTAATGAAAAAATACGCGGCATGTTACTCACAGTTATATTATGAAGTTTATTTAAATTCAAACAAGTCTATCATTTCTTCTTTTCGCATTGAATCATTCATATATCAAGTCATCTAAAAAATTAACATACCGGTTCTCCGCACATGAATTATCATCGTATGTCACTTAACAGTGTATGTATCGATCGTTCTCTAGTTAATCTTTAATAAAAAAAAGTTTCTAAAAATTTTTACGCACCTACAATATACAATAAACATAAACTTTTATTACAACTCTACCGCATTTTTTACCAGTTTAAAACTACAAAATTCACAAAATTCACGGGGGATTCATGCAGTCGCCTAATGGGATGGCGACTGCATGAAAGTCGCCTAATGGGATAGCGACTGCATGTAAGTCGCCATACGGAAGAGCGATTGCATGCAGTCGCGCCAGCGTGCGGTGACAGATATTGTGTCGCAGTCTGGTTGGACGAAAGGCTCCAGTCGCCCAACCATTAGGCGACTGGAGCCTATTTTCGCAAAAAATTTTCCCGCGGGTATATTTCTGTAATTTCGAATAAAAAAAGGATTATCCGTACAAAAAAATCTCTTTTTTTTCCGTCTTTGTTTTGCGTTGTCCGTGATGAGATAGCATATTTGTTCTATTTTTAATTTTTTAAAATTTAATTATGCCAAATAAACCACCTTCAGCTACAGTGAAATTTTAGTCGCTATAGTGCAATTTCAGTCATAAGTCACAGCTTTTCAGCCCAACCAAGCGGGGTTGACTAACCAAGTTGGATCCATTATATATGCCATTGAAGTAGTGCCTAATTTCCAGCCCTAACAAAATTAGTTTTAACATAAAAAATAAAAAGGGATTGGGTCCCTAGTCGTTGGCCGAGGTGAGTTTAGATTGAGCTAAATTTAATTATCTCATTTTTATTCAAGTTGGGAGTTCCTTCTATTGGGCCCAGTTAGGCAACTTCCTTACTAGTGTGCAAATTATCTATAGCAGGCTTGCATTTTTCTCTAGATCAGCTACTAAAATGCAAGCCCTGCATATTTATTCATAATATGTCGTGAAATGAAATAATTACAAATACCAAAATAAATGACTACACTCAGCACTGAATCGAGTATGGACGTTGAAGCTTATTTGATAAAACATAAAAGGAAAATTATAAATAATACTGCACCCTTAACTCTTAATTGTTGGATACTAGAGGTTTGGAGTTTGAACAGCTATCCCAATTCCCAATCCAATAGTTGCCTAGTCTACTAATGTTGAAAGGATTAATCGCACCACAAGGACCACTTGCAAACTGCGGTCAACATAGCAGTACGCTATGAAAAGACCAAACCAAATCATTCAAGTGCACCTCTAGCTAAGACTAGCAACGTATATGTTACTACAATTTCTATTGAAAAGAGAGAGAGAATATCTTGATTGGTGTCTGAATTATGTTCCTGGTGTTACGTACCTTTTGTTACCATCTCAAACGCATCTTTCAAATGCATCTTTATGTTATTTTCACATTTGTCATGACAGGGAGACGAGGGCAAGTAGTATACATCCTCGCATGGTTACATGCATGGATCGATCATTAGTGTTCAGCTCAGGTTGCACCAAATGTGGGCTCACGACTCACGATTCATTCCTCAGCTTTACAGTGCATATTTGATCCCATGCATGTGAGGATTCGAGCGAGTGCCCATGTCATTTCTGTTCTTTGGTTTTGTATTTTTTCTATCTCCCCATGTGAGAATACTGTTTCTTTGAATAGTGCTTTTGTACTCTCCAGGAAATGAAAACAATAAATTTCAAAGTATATTAAGAACTTTATTTTAACCACCCACTACTACACCACTAACAACAATACATTGGGATTCATATTTTTTTGGATACTTTAGGATTCATATAGGTGTTTCTTTTTGTGGATCTGTCTCTCTCCCTCTCTCTTGAGGGAACTGTCAACGCTTTTGGCACTATTGCCATTTTTTATTTCAAATTTGGCCTTCAGACACCCTTTTTTTACAAAATAACCCCATCCTTAAGCTCGGAGGTGTGGCAGGCGACACCTATCATCTGCCGCACGTGGGGAGCTCGGCAGGAGCAGACGAACGCAATAGCCGAGCGTGCAGAGTGTAGCAAGGCGGACCTGGGGCGCTGCCGAGCTCCCATTGCTCGGTAGTTGCCTGTCGAGCTTGACTTGCTCGATAGGTACACATTAAGGAATCGTATTATCTAGGCTCTGCTTTGTTCATGTCAATGTATAAAATTTTTAAAAAGATGCAAGGGGATTCGAAGGGGCAAATGAACCATCATCATCAACTCCTTATGTTAAGTAGTAGAGATATATTTTTGCAAACAATTATCGTAATGGACCGTGTGTAGGCCGATTAACACTTCGCAATAAAGGTGTGAATTACATAGCGAGCAGGATTTGGTTAGGTGCATATATTTGGCTCACTACTCGTATGATATAAATAGCAACATACACGAACCATTAACCCCAACTATAGCTAAGATATATATGTGTCCTTTGGAAATCATGCTTGCAGTTATTTATCGTACACATTTGGGTCCATTGGTGCATTTTTCTTCTCTCTTTTGTGGGCTTCAGCCCTCGTGACCTGCACCTAGTACTTGACTTCCACAACTTATAGGTTCGTTTCAGTCGAAATAACCTGACATTCAGCAGGGGCATCGGGGACCATTGACACATTTCCCTTGTCCTCTGCCATCTTGACCTTTCCATTGTCATTCGGGGTGTAAGGTTTTCTGTGTGTGAATATCTCTAGCACCACCAGGTAGTTAAGCATATATTTCTGCTCAATGAATGTTCTCTCATATATCTCCAGGCCATCAATCCATTGGAAGAAGTAGCAATGTCCCATGGTCTGTTGATATCTATGGAGTATGTTAGAGATATGCGAAATGAAACATGCAATGTGAATTATCAATATGTGCTTATGAGTTATGAGATCTTTGATGCACATGTAGTGCACCTGGGCGGTTGTTGTTAAGTGTGTGGACTAAATGATATATGCTAGACTATCGCAGTCGCACTTCAGCCGTGGAAACTCTGGCGGCACGGATGTATCCTTGTAAGAATTATTAGGGTAGGATTTCTTCTTCTTAGCCACCCACTTCTCTCTGTAGTTCGACATCCCTAACAGCAGCACAATGATGGCCTATACCTATGCTCTCTTCTCTCTCTCTCTTCTTCCCCTATTTTGGAGATTAGCTCGAGTAGAGTCTTGGATTCGGTCGTGGGGGCTAGGCAAATTTTATAGGTGGTCGTTGTGCACTGTTCGGAAGTAAAGCTTTTATGTATTATCATTTCACTATAGAAAGCTGGTGCTTGATGTCTAATCATTGAGAAAAGCTATTACGTGTTGTCAACTCGGTGAGAAATGCCGGTACGCATTGTCAAATCACTAGAGAAAGCTGGTGCATGTTGTGAATTCGTTGAGAAAAACTGGTACGTGTTGTTAAATCACTAGGAAAAACTGGTGCGTGCTGTGAACTCACTGAGAAAAACTGGTATATATTGTTAAATCACTCAAAAAACTGATGTGTGTTGTCAAATCACTGACAAAAGCGATTGTGTGCAATAAAATCACTAAGAGAACCTTAGTGTTACAAAATTGCATTATACTCATCGACAAATTCCATATGGAATTGCTATAATGGGGACAAAACATTAACGAGTACATATTTAAGTTTGACACTATCAGACTACTATAACTGGGACAAAGTATTAACGAGTACATATTTAAGTTCGACACTTGGGGCGCAAACGTAGGGTCAGTGAAATAGATTTTTGACTTGCTCGAACTAAAGAGCTGACACCGTATGCAGTACCAGGTCAAGGGTTGCCTGATGCCCGCTTCATCTGGTGGTGAAGCTAGTCCTGAGGGAAGGTCAACCTGTCTAGGGAGCATCATACGTCATGCAAGTTGTATTATGGTGGTGGTCAAGTAGGAACCGATGTATCGAACAATTGACTGGGCTCAATCTTTTAAGTGTTGAACATCTGCTACCATTATTTTAAATAGCCCGATATAGCCCTGTTGTAGCCCTGATATAGCGATCAGAGGGTAGTGGCCACTATGCAATAACTGTCTGTAGCATTTTGTACAATTGCGACACTGCAATGGCCCGCTATGGCTTGCTACAACCCACTATGGCCATTATAGTGTGTGGTGTATAGCGGCAATTCAGTACAAATACATTTAAAGTTTTCATACGATTCACTTATTGCATACACTTGCCATTTGCCATTTTAAATCATTACTCCAAAACTTGAGATATGCACAAACAAAAAGCGCAAATATAAGATAAGTCATTTCACTTCAAAAATGATTTATTTAACTTTGCATTTCTCCAAATATAGCTAAGCATGTTGCGCCCAATAAGTCATGTTACTTCAAAACTAAATTATTTAACTTTATATTTCTACAAATATAGCTGAGCATGTTGTACCCACTATATCATTGATATATGCTATAAAAACACTTAGCCACTATGCTCCCGTTACATGCTATTTAAAACAATATCTGCTGCACCTAGTCATCCGTGTAATTGCTGGCATTCTGTGGAGGAGAGCACATTTTGTTAGTCCATGGTACTTGTGTCGCCCTCCAGTCGTTGCTCTTCCGTCCCTTCTTCATTTGCCTACGGAAAAATGGTAATCATACGTCATGTCATTCCCCCATGCTTAAATGGTCTGTGCCCGTTGTAAGTTTAAGCTCTATTAAGTTAGTTTTAGTGATAATGATAAATGCAATTGTGAGACTAACTTATTTATTATCTATGATATTGCCTAGTTTTATTTGGATGTGATTAATGATAAATGCAAATACGAGACTAACTTATTTATTAACTATGATATTGCCTAGTCTCATTCGGATGTGATTAATGACAAATGCAAATGTGGGACTAACTCGTTTATTAATTATGATATTATTTAGTCTTATTTGGATGAAAAGATGAAAATCATGAAGGTATGCCTTCGACATCTTATTGTTATATCCTGTTGCACTCCTCACATCTAAATATATAATTAAATAACAAATCTGTATATGAGACTAATTTGTTTGTCGAAGTATTATATTGTTTAGTCTCATTTGAATGTAATGATAAAGATCATAGAGGCATGCATTCAATATCATATTTCTTATATGTCTCATCACATTCCTTAGATCCTAAATATAGATTGAACTCCACCAAAAGATTAATTTGAATATATGCATATGTTTTTATTACATATTCTTGTATGCACACATTTAGGGGAGTTCACTCTATATTTTATGGTTTCGTTAGTATTGATTCATGTTTTCTTTTCAATACATATTAACGATTTTTACTTTGAAACATATCCCTTAAGTATATAAAACTTGTGTAGTTCATATATACTCATGATTAGTTTAAATTAAATCAATTGTAATCGGGTTTTCATAATCATCAAAGGAAAGGATTGAAGAATCTCGTTCCTCCGGTATGTGTTAAATGGTTGGATGATTAATAATGATCGAACGAGTAAGCTTTGCTAGCAATTAATCTCAAAGATAAACACTCGCATTCAAATAAGTTAATTGCAAAGAAAGCTTATCCTAGAGTATACAATTATTGTGTACATGTTATATACTCGCAAATGATTTTCTATCTTATTATTTGTTGAGATTGTCATAAATTACCAAAAAGAGAAGATTGTAGAATCTAGTCCCTTCATTATGAGTTAATGGCGAAGTTTTGGTAATTAATGATAATTGATTTATGGACTAACATTTTTCATGAGTTGAATGAATATGTTAGGTTATACAAATAAGGATGACTTGGCATGACTTCATGTATTGAAGATCATCAAGTCAAGATAAGGGATAGAAGATGGCTTCATGTGTTGAAGGCCATATCGAAGAGAAGTTGATCAAGATTCCCAAGAGGAGATGATCATGAGTTGATTATCAAGTTAAGAGAAGACACATTATATGTTGATAGAATTCAAGTGAAGGATGCATCATGAGTTGATGCATATCAAGACAATAACTCGGACTTGACGTGAATATATGCGTTATCAAGATTCAAGAGAATGCTCAAAGCAAAGGTACGACTAGCTAGGGCTAAGAGTATGTTTTTAATCTTTTATCGATCTTGGTATTTGGTTGAAAGATTGGATTACTAGTATAGGATTGTCGTACTATTAAGAGGGGTCTTGCCTAGTAGCTTGAGTCTTATCATGTGTTAATAGCTCAAGCTCACTTGCTCTAGATCTCCGTGGCATGGTGCCATTATTCGTAGATGTATTTTGCAAA
Source organism: Dendrocalamus latiflorus (assembly GCA_017311315.1). Taxonomy (NCBI): domain Eukaryota; kingdom Viridiplantae; phylum Streptophyta; class Magnoliopsida; order Poales; family Poaceae; genus Dendrocalamus; species Dendrocalamus latiflorus. The sequence goes on from CM029678.1 coordinate 16,835,291, forward strand.
TAGTTAAGACTCATGTGTTGAATCCTTGTAACATGAGACTATATATTGCGAATTTGTTTACAAGTATTTGAAGTCCACGTTTCCTACTACTTGTGGTATGAGGGTTATATTTGCAAATGTGTTTTGTAAATAGTTGAAACTCATACATAATACTTGTAGCATGTGATTTAGGTTTGCAAATATGTTTTACAAACATGTTGAGTCCATATACCTATATCTTGTATCATGATTCTAAAAGGGGAGATTGGATCATATACCCTCCCTTTAGTTGGGAAATTGAGGATTTACCCTTCACATCTCAATGGCATGTGGGATCATCATAAGTCACTGACACGTGGGTCAGGAGGGTAAATCCTCAATTTCCATCTAAATGGAGGGTATATGATCAATTTTTTCTTCTAAAAGTGTACAAATGTGTTTTGCAACTTGTTGGGAATCATGATTGATTCTTGTGTGCATCATAGTATAATTTGCATATGTGTTTTGCAAAATGTGTTGAAGTATATGCACTTTTTAGAAAAATTAGAACTACCACTATGTATCGTGTGGTACTACCGTTGCGCGAAACTACCGACGTTGAGATCACAGTACTACCACATCGGTTGGTCGAAGACTAGCATGATTAAAGTCCTATGTGGTCGAAGATCGACATAGTTGAAGACCTGTGTGGTCGAAAATTGACGCGGTTAAAGATCAACCACCCGACGTGGTCGATAACCTATGTGGTCGAAGATCGATGCGGTCAAAAATCGACCATTCGACGTGGTTAAAGACCTATGTGGTCGAAGATCGACCACCCAACATAGTTGAAGACTGGTACTACTGACTTTGTGTGAGCGGTTAGACCGTCCTATTGTACTATCGACCTGTGTGGTGTGGTATGACCGGAGTTGTAGTACGACCATTTGGAAGATTTGTTCTCCCCAGAAAACGGTAGTTCCGCAGTATGGAGCAGACAATGGTTAGTGGTACTACCGATTTCAGTCTGTAACGACTACCTTATAACAGCGGTACTATCAATTGTCCTGATTTTTATCTCTAACAGCTAGTTTCGTTGTGTGAGGTACAAATACCCCATTGTGGCCGATTTGAGACAAGGTTGCTTGACTCCATTTCATTCCTTTGAGCTAATGTGAGATTTTCCTTTCAATTGTGCTTGTGTTGTACCTTGTGAGCAAAGAGAAAGGCTCTAGATTGCATGTGTTACATCTAGAGGTAGATTTTGTATCCACTTGAGCTTGTGTATTTGTTACATGTGGTGAGAGTACAGCAAGGGGTTTAACTTGTTACTTTGGAGGTTGCCAACTCCTAGACGGTGTTGGAGATGTCACGTGCGGTGATCTTCTCAAGGAAGGTTGTGAGAAGACCCGATATATTGTGAAGGTTGGAACTCACCTACTCAAAGCGGGAAAGAGTTACCACTAGTAGAATTGAGATGTTTAGCTTAATTCGTGGATCCGGTCAAATAAGTTTAGACTTACCTCAACGTGGATTAGGGGAGACCGGTAAGTTTCCGAACACCAAGATAAAAAGGAACCGTGTCATTGTGGTTTGTTCTCTTATGCTCACTATACATTCAAGCATTTTACATTCATAGAATTAAATTGATTGCTTGTCAATCTATGATTGCAAACTTTTGACATAGATTCAAGTTGTTGGTGCACTTAGATGAACCTAGTTGATTTAGGCCTTATTCGTGCTAAATCGAATTGATTTACGCTTCCACATTATAAACTTGGTTTTAGCCAAAAAAAAATTTAAAATCGCCTATTCACCCCTCTTGTCAGTCTCCTCGATCTTACACCCATGCCGTGCGTGCTGTGGTAGGCTAGCCTGTTGGGCCACGACGCCAATCCAAACACGTACGGCCAGTTGGGCTGGGTAGACACGACTCATTTAGGTTGTGGGCCATGTCTAGGGTGTACCAACAGTACCATGCTTCAGCCGACACGCACGGTCCATTTGGCCAGTACTACTAAATGCCACCAATTTGCTACAGCATCATCAGCTAATTGGGCACCCGAGACCTGCTACCACCACCACTGTTGTCGCCATGACTAGCCACACGTGCAAGGTGCCATATGTCAACCAACGTACTTGTGCGGCTCGATCAGCACGGCATACACGCCCATAGGTTTTTTAGAGATAGATTCGCTGCAACAAAAACCCCTCATAGATACACTTTTCTAGAGGTGTTTTTCAGCTCGTCTCTAAATTTATGAGTTCTATAGTCTAGAGACACTTTATAAATCACCCTAAAATTTTGTACTCTAGACGATTTTGAGCATATGCATAATTTTATTTTGTAGAGATGTTTTTTAGATGCTCTTAATCTGCCTAAAGTTTTTGTTATGTGAAGATATTTTTTGAGACGCTTTTCAACACTCTAGAGACGTCTTTTAGGAGTTTGATACGTGTTAAAAAAACAAGAAATAAATATTGCAAGACACAAGTCAACAAGTGAGGTTGTGAGGTTTGCGTGGTTAGTGCGACAAGTTTGAAAGAATTTTTCCTTGAGGTCTAGAGTTTAATTACTAACCTTTTAGCAAGAGTCCATACATTTTTAATATTTTTACTCTATGTGATTCGCTGTACTGAAGTCTCTTATATTGCGTTTTAAAAACGTCTCTAAGATAATGTAGACATACGGGAAGACGTCTATTAAGGAAATGCCTTCGGACGGGGTTTGTGCGGCAGTGCTTATATGGGACTCACCACGAGCAGGCGAAGCTTGTTTTGCTAGAGGAGCGAGCAACGCTTTGTTAATGCCGTTACTTGCCCGAGAGTGCATTCCACCCCACGCGTCACTCAGATGCTAGCCGCACCCTCGCCCCACGGAAGCCCACGGCAAGTCTTGTTCGGCCCACGATGCTGGATTCGCATGGTCACGTCTTTCTGTCCCGCAGCTATTTGATAGAAAATAAAAGAACAACTTTAGATTTGCCCTAGGCAATCACTAGCACCTTTTTTTAAGTGTTGATATTTTAAGTACGTCCGTGTGTGTGTGTATATATATATATATATATATATATATATATATATATATATATATATATATATATATATATATATATATATATATATATATATATATATATATATATATATATATATATATATATATATATATGCTAACGACTTTAACACTCCTAACGACAGCACGTGAAATTTGACGTAAGTACATTCGATCTTGACAAACTCACCAAAATTGAAAAAAATCTCTCCAAATTCTTGATAGCGGAGGTCATAAACAAGACTGGAGAATTCTACCCTAGCGATGAAGATTAGATGTTGAAATATTTGATACAATTGTAATCATTCAATTGTGCTTAATCAAACAATTGAAATGTATTTCATTTAGTTGCTTAATCAATCAAACAAAATTGGAGAGCATGGTTAGCATTTCCTGAGGCTAGCTGAAAAACACGAAATAATATAGATATTCAAATAGCTATCGCAGACGATTTGTAGCAATAAATCGTCTGTGCTATATGAATATCACAGACTATTTTTGGTATTAGCTGTCTGTAATATGTAAGATATCATAGATGACTATATTTGAGAACGGTCTGTGATATATGATATATCACAGATGGTTTTGGCATTAACTATCTGTGATAATTAGCATATCACAGACGACTATATTTAAGAACTGTCTGTGATACCTGATATATTACAGACAATTTTTTGTGAAAAACCGTCTGTGTTGTAATTATCACAGATGGTTTGAAAACCGTTTGTGACAACCACCTATTATCATAGACACATAAATTCAGATGGTTTGATAACCGTTTGTGATGACCTTTTCTGTCATAGTGATGGCTTCTCCACTACTACAAGGTGTTTTGCTAAGCAATCATTCCTGAAATTTAATTTTGCATGGTTGATTTACATAGGTTTTATCTTGGAATCTGTTTCCTACAAGTAATCCCTAAACGTACAAAAACCACAGTGGTGTACATTCCAAAATTCATCGTCTCAAAATTATGTAAATTGTCAAAGATTGAGGGGAGGAGCTTGCATGATATTTTCAAAAAGCATGCAAGGCCATATGGATGCATGCATACTACATAAAGCCATACACAAAATATTAATAACCACTATTGTTTTACCATCTAAATAAATTTCCATGCATAACATGTCTCAGTTCCAACAGCCTGTTCTTCGGTCCTTCGTTCCTCACAGTGAAAATGACACCAAGTGCAGAAAAATAGAGATTAAGCATAGCACACCGGCTCGGGTATATTCATATTGGTTTTTGCTAATGAATTTTGGCTTTAACTTATGAATAGTAATAGTTTGTATAAAGCCGTATAAAGAGAGAGAAACTCGAATGCGATTTTGATCGATATAAATAAAGTCACTACAGTGTATACTACAATCAACTAGTAAATTCCGTCTTAAAAAGATACCCTGTTTGAAAGGTAGATACTGTAGAAAAATAGCTTTTAGAAGTTAATATAAACATAGTAGATCCTTGATGAGAACAAAGAAAGGAAATTTTAAACAAACTAAACTCTCACTCTCAACCCTCTCATGACCTAATTAAAGATGACTCCTGCACGGTGTACTTGCTCCATGGCCAACTTCACCGGCCACCCTTTGTCGCCGTCGCCGTCGCAGTTGCAGTGGGAGATGTGCATGGATGCACCCTCCCGGTGGTCCATGAGTAGGAAGCCTTCTTCTCTTTCTTCTCCTCTTTAGTCATGGACTTCTTGTTCTTCGCTTCTTCAGCCATAACATTCCTGTCCTTCTCTTCTTCTTCAGCCATCGGCATCTTCATCATCGTCTCCTTTTCACTGATCCTCCTCCGGCACCTCTCTTGCCGCACATGAATCTGTGCATAGCTGAACCCCATGGAAGTCATGTTGATCAGAGGAACTAGAAAGAGGCAGGATGCTTCTTCAAGTGTATTGGATATAGAGGTTTGTGTGTGCATACATCTGTGTATTTATAGGTGGGAGTTGGAATTATTGGGGGTGTACCGAGTTCTTGATATTTCTATGGACTTATCTTCTTTGGTGGCAGCCGCTAGGTGTCATGATGGGGAGGTTTTGGAGGCATCAATGATTAAAAGTGTGAGCTGGGGATGGTTGTGGAATACCTGTGGACGAAGTATAGGGTTCGTTCTTTGGGTTCGAGAGGGATTTAGGACACACGGCCTTTGGCTTACCTGGAGTGGCTGCCTACCTAACCTAGTACGTGGAGATATTGAGCTATCATTTTCTATTTAAAGAGCTATTGTTGGCAACAAAATAATTCTGTTCCGAATGAAATGGAATCGTGTCATTTCTACGAAAAGAAAACGTGATGCGTGATTCTATGGGTAATATCACTGTACAACAGCAGGTTTGGATTCCATACGTAACTCTCTTGAGGGCTTGTTTAGACCGTGGAAATATTTGATAGAACCTAAGTTCCAAATTGGGGATAATGATATTCTGCTTGCAGGCCAAGAAATATGCTGTGCCCCTCGCTACGTCCAATAATTGACTGAAAAGCAGTGCCACGGTTAGCCACAAAATAGTTATGAATCAGATAGTGTGATTCTGAATCCTGTCCTGATCTGAATGAACCCTTTTCGAACGCAATTTGAATACATGTTCATGGATCATATGCAAAAGAGAGTTCGACTTAGCATGGTTCCATTTAGTTTCAGTTACGTTACATCCATCCACGGAATTTTCTAATCCAAGAGCAGTGCCTTAGAGAACCTTATGCACTTTTGATGCAGACATGTCATGCCGAAATTGGGAGAGAATATTCTCTCAGTTCCCCAGAGCAAGCAAGAGATAAGCTTTAGCTTCTTGAAATGGTTTAATTATTGAAGAGCTTGGAAGTGGATACCATATCAATCTATCCATGAGTTTGCCTTTGTGTTGCTTTGGCAAAGCGAAGCCGCTGAACTTTTTCCAAGTGGAGGGTGAAAAAGCAGTACATAGTGGTGCGCCAGCAGGGTGAGCAAAAACGACATCCACTGGGGTTTTGGATGCGTTGGGATCAGAATTCAGATGATTGATTCCGCAATTATTTGATGCATTTTGGATGCCTATCTGCATCTACTTCTGCAGTGTATGAGCAGTGAAGTCAGGTCAACTTGAACAGTGTGCCAGTGTGGTTCTATAATTGTACTAAAATGAATGAATCAATCTTGCTAGACACTGGTGATGATGATAATGACAGTGTTATCTGCACCTGTTTCAAGTGTGAGGTGTAGTTGGATGTACAATGATGCATTGATGATAAGACAGAACAGAACAAGTTAGCAACGATCAGATTCAACTGGCTCCATCTTACAGACGCAGACTGAGGCTAAAACTTCATTGAACTTGCAACTGTTTTATATATTTCATTTATTTCGTTAAGAAAGTTCTCTATGTCATTCAGCAGACTTAACAAGAACGCCGGACAGATAGAACTAGTAAATTTTGTTGATAAACAAACACATAGCTATTATATCTTCGTTAAGCTTGTCACAAACTGTATCTACGCAAAGAACACTAGAAGTACAAATTTCGGTGCATCCGTTATGGCACCAGAACCATAGTTGAGCAAGTTCATCACCAAAACGCAGCTACATAACTGATCAGAAATTCAGGATGCTAAAGGGAGCAAATATAGATAAAACTACGGAGCTAGCTTTTCTTGGTGATCTGTCTCCAGCACAGACTAGTGCTTAGGCTTGAGCAAGGCCTGGCAGCATGAAGCTAGAGCATCCGAAGCATCCAGAAGTGGCGGAAGGGTGAACGGCGGGAGAACACCCTCCTGATGTTTGATGGTTGAAGGATTCCCAGTAAGTGTGTGCGCCATGGCAGCCTGCTGCTTGTTGAGCCCATCCATTATGCAGGAGAACGCCGCGAAGGTGACACAGCTATGGAACATTGCTTGTGGCGCACCTGGTTTATGAGAAAGATCAAAGAATATGATAAATAATATGCATATTACATTTGATGGTTCCAGATAACAGGGTTTGTAAAATAGATCCATAAGCTGCTAACAGCCTGGGCTTAAGAGAACCAGGAAAGGACTAAAACAGACGAAGTGTGGACTGTGGAAGAAGAAATAAGACTGGGTATACCCTTTAATGATAGCTTATGATTCTGCAACGAGGGACTATGACCATCACGCCTATCATACTAAGAGCTAAAAGTACGACATGGTTAGCACAAGTTTTGTGGTCATATTGATAACATGTACAGGAGGATTCGCCATATGATGATGCAATTGAGAAAAAGGAAAGAATAAACATGCCCTTGTGGAAGTTAGTAAGATCCAAAGGTCGCAATAAAACTTGGCACCAGCGCAAAGAATATAAATGAAGGTAGGTTTATTGCACTGCAGACACCGATGCTGCCTAACCACTTGCAACCCAAAATAAAAAAAGAATGTGACCCAGAACATGTGCAAAATCCAAAATAGTCTGATGTTGACTACCTTGAAACGTGTTAAGTATATTTAACATTTTCTTAAGAATAATTCCTTTACAAAATAAAATTACAAATTTGGCAACAACTGCCAGCTTTTGAATTGGTGGCCTTCAGTCACCCCGTGGGAGAGCAACGGAACAAATCTTGCCATGTTCCCTAAAGTTACATACTTACACCCCCTCATCTGGAGAACAAGTGTTAACTCATTTATTCTCCAGATGAGAATAAATGAATTACCTACATAGGAACAGTGGAAGTACCATTGCATTCTAGATGAACAATTCAACAATATGAAAGCACCACAACACAGAAGGCAAGCTAATTTTACTTCAGTGGCTATTAGCTATACCAATCTCATAGAAATATGCTTCTTTGAGTAGTAATGGTTTTTCCTAAGAGTCAAGTCAAGAACAACAACATTGCCATCAATCAGGTCGTCTGGAGACACAATTTATAATTCCTTAATGGATTGCAAGGCTTTATTAAAAATCAAAAGAGCTCTTGCATATCGTTGTAATGTCAAAATTTGGAATGATGCATTCAGCATATGAAGAACAAGGGCACCCAGTATGGAAAGTTCATATGAGCAAATTTAGAGCCCCTGATCCAACAAGAAACTCTGCTAAATTTACAGAGGTATAAGATGCAAGCATTGTAGACATGTACCTCAGGTGAGTGGCTTTACAAGCTTACAACTATTGCACAATTATGTGACCTAACAGTGTAACACCCTGACCTTTAGTACCAGATTACCCGTTTACATTGAGTTACACTAGCATATAATGACCGTTCACCCAATGTAGCACTCCTGTGTTTGTTCAAAGTCAATCCCAGAAGACCACGCTAGAGACATCGTAAACGTGCAGGCGTGCACACACACAGAGCACTCTTAACAAAATACTTTATTACTCTGTACTAAAGCTGCATTAGCATTAACAATTATCTAGATAATCTTTTCTGTAAGCCATAAGAACATAAAAGACAATTGACTATAATGAGATTAAGCATTCAATGGATATTCTTAAAACTATGCAGTTTTCTAAACAAGGAATTAAAAGAAGCATTCTAGAAAAATCTACCCCACATGTAATACACAAAGAATTCAAAGTAATTGAAGTAATATTTTTCTAGAGACCAAGATAGACAGCAAAGCGTGCATAGCAACAAGATCTCAAAAGATTTACTGAACAGCAGATAATAGAGTAACTAGACAAAATTAAAGAGATTTCCTAGAAATACCACCAAGTATCATGTGTACCATTTTTGCAAAAGCTACCAAGAAATAACCATGTAATGGTGTTGGAGATACTATTCCAAACAATACTAAACGCTACAATAAGCTACTCAATAACAGTAGTTCCATGTAGTTGTACCTGGAAAGCTCAAAGCAAGCCCTGTGCAACAACCAGCCACGGCAGCATTTATCACTGCCACAAAAAGTGTTTAGTGATACTACACAGTTCTTCTTTATACGCTAACAGAGTAGTGAAACTAAAGAAATGCACATACTATCATCTTTCTCTCGCAGCCTTCTCAACAAGCACAGGATGAAACTTTGGACACCAGACAGTGCTGCAAAAGTCTAATACCAAAAAGAAAAATCTATTATGAGCGAGCTTTCCTATGAAGATAGCACATTTTATCTATCCAAAATATTAAATGAACATTACGATCAACTGACCTTGGCAGAAGATCCTGCATTGCTGAGCGAACCCTTCATACCTTTGTTGGTGATTAAACCTTGTCCTGGAAAAAATAAAAAAATGCAATGTAAGTGAACCTTTGGATAATAAAAATTAGATGTCCAAGCATATTCTAATATCCTAATAAAAAAGTGATTTAAAGAATCCTTGCCCAATAGCATTTTACAGAATTTCATCATTTTATTACCAGTAAGGACTAATTTATCTCCAGTTTTACAACTAAAGGGATCTACAAACCTTCCAGACTATCATACTCAGTTTGAATTCATAAATTGATCACCAAAGTTCATGTTTTAACTTGGTTCTACAATTTGGAATCATAATCTCAGCCTAATTCACCTTATCCTCGAGACAAACGTTAATCAATGCTCTCACACTCTTAACTCCTACCAGATTGAAGAAAAACCAACAAAGTTGCTCATTTTCATCCACCCATCCAGCGGTAGGAGAACTCCAGAATGGAGGTGGGGTGAACCCACCTTTCTGACAACACTCCTCTTCCAACGAACCTTTCTCTTCTGGTGACTTATTTCTTCATCAATCTCAAGTCATATTAACCTCTTGTTCAACAGGATATTCTCCTCTGGCACGAGTTAACAATATGCCCTAATTTCTTCCTAGCTTGCTCAATCCATTATGACTTACATGTCACCTTAACTTGTTTTGGATCCAATAGGATTCTCTCAGGGTCAGGTTTGTCAAGATAAACGTATTCCAAGCGCTCGCTACCCCTTAACAACTCAGACAGATCCTCACATGACAATGTTCTTGAAGAATTAAAATTCCGTGGATAAGTTCCACAATATCCTGGTAAATACATTTTCCTCCCATCCAATCATACACTCGATCCGTTTATCGAGGCAGCATCCTGAACGATGGTTCACCCAAGAACTTCCCAAAAAAGAAGCCCAAATTTGTCATACGACGCGCGAGCTAACACCCAGAGAGCTACACACCGAAAACCAAAGAAAGCAAGGGGCAAAATGAACTTGGGGAAGAGGGGGGGACCGTATCCGACGAAGGAGCCGACGAAGGCGCCGGCGGCGAAGTCCCCGGCGGAGCGCACGAGGCAGATGACGGGCGCGGCGAGGGGTGGAGGCGGCGCGCCGAGCTCGTCCCCGTCCCACTCGCGCCCGCGTTTCGCCGCCATCTTTCTTCTTCTTCTTCTTCTGCTCCGTCTCCACCCTTTCTCGCTCGCTTTTGCTTTGGCTGCTCTCTTCGTTATCTCGAGTTCCCTCTCTCCCAGGGCAGTCTGGGATAATGGGTAAACGGGAGGCGGCGATGGGACGAATTTTTTTAAAATAATCTACTTTTTTTATTTGAAATTACATAAATATATCTACATAAAAAAATTTACAGGGATAAACTCCAGCCGCCTAATAGTTAGGCAATTGAAACTATCGCCCAACAGCCACACGCCACAAATGTAATCGGTGGGCCGTTAGGCGACATATGGATGACTGCAGTATCCAGTCACCTAATCGTTCGGCGACTGGACATTATATATATTTGACCGCTTAGTCGAGGCTCTGGTCGAGCGGCCGATTACAGTATAGCGCACGAGGAGAGAAGAGAAGAGAGGAAAGGAGAGGAGAGGAAAAAGGAGAGGTTCTGCTACTATTGTGAGGTAAATATTTTTTATATTTTAGTCAATATTTTTGTATGAAGTAAATAATTCACTTAGTGTAAAATTAGAATACATAGAAAATTATAGTTGTAGCACATTACTGTGAAATAAATAGTTGTAAAAAATTTAATCGACATAGTGATGGAAAATTAGCATCCGTAAAAATTATAATTGTAGAAAATTTAGTAAATATTATAGTTATAAAAAAATTAGTCAATATAGTTATAGAAATCTAGCATCCGTAGAAAAATTATGGTTGTAGGGTTTAGCATCCGTAGAAAATTATAGTTGTAGAAAAATTAGCAATATTGTATACAAAATTAGCATCCGTAGAAAATTAGTATCCATATATAATTATAGTCATAGAAAAATTTAGTCAATATTTTTGTACGAAGTAAATAGTTGCTTCATACAAAACATTATTAGATAACATTTACGATTTATTATGAACGAACGTAATGTCATTAGTACATTGAAAATGCACGTGTATGTTAGAACTGGCATATTGGCTTTTAAATCATTATATTATGTAAATTGTCAAAACCCATTAGGAATAATTTACAGTAGGAGAGAGCTCGAGCAGCGAGAGAAGAGCAATGTCGGTGTTCGTGAGAGCAGATAAGGAGTTGATGCGTATTGGGACAGAGAATAGAGAGCGGTGGCGGTGCGAATGAGGAGGGGTTATGCTATGAGTATACTGTAGTAGTTTAAGATAGGCGAACGATCAAAGAAATGTAAATTACAGTATAGTAGTAGTTCCATATTGTGCAATGCGATTTGATCAATAGCAACATTGAAAATGTTTGTAGGAAAACATCAGCAATGCCGATACCCATTACATTGAAAGTGCATTACGGTGTCAGCATCGTTTGTGAAGATCTGAATGGTGTTGACTTGAGTAGTTTTGCATAAGCTACTCTAGTACACCCGAACGGTGAGAATGTTCGAATTGTAGATATGATGTACTAACTCATCCGCAGCTTCTCCTTGGATCCTAAGGTGTGTAGCGTCATCATATAAGGGCTTGGAGCTGGTCTCCCACGCACATTAGATGGGAGTTGAGACCATTGATGTGCACTACTATGTGGAAGGGTGTCGGGATCCCGGATTTCCGAACCCGGACCCTCTGTGTATTACAGCACTAGTCCCAGATCAAAGCTAGTGCACACAGTTAAACAGAAATGATTACATAACCAACAATGCTTTATTACAATAATAGAGAGTACTGACCGAAAGGTCTCATTATTACAAATGAGGTTTCAAGACCTCACACACACGAAACACAGCGGAAGCAAAAGATAAATCCGGCGAAGACCCATCAATACGCCACAGGCAATTGACTGGGGAAGCGCGACCTAGTACTCCGGGAATCCTTCGTCGAATCCGCAAGCGAAGTAATCATAGTCTCCCTCTTGAGCTTCATATCCGTCTGAGTTTATTTTAAGTGCAGCATGTGAGTACATAAAAGTACTCCGCAAGTCTTGGAAAAATGCAATAGATGCAGGGCTTAACAAAGGAAGCCTATATGGTTCTTTTGCACAAAGCAATGTTTTGTTTTAAATAACAGTAAATATTTTTGAAGGCATTAATTTAACAAAGTAATTGTTTTAACTGAAATTAGTAAACTTTCTATAGTGAAGGTTCTATCCACCAACACTACATAACCAGCTCTAGCCGATAAAGTTTAAAATTGCGGGTTACATCCACCCACACTGGCTCCAACCGCCAGGACAACCATCCGAGAGTTCCCTCCACTCTCGGAATACCAAAACTTTGATTTTAAAAACCAAAACCAAAGATCTACCATGTGAATGCATTCCTTGCCCGCCCTTGACCGTGGGCACGGCTATTCGAATAGTTTGACACTCTGCAGAGGTTGTACAACTTTACCCCCAAGAGATAAATTATCTTAATAGTCACCACGCTTCCTTTGGCATGAGACACAGATAAAATATCACAAAGCCTTTACCTCACTCTAGTCTAGCTAGACACCACCCGCTGAGGTTTCACCGCAGAAGGGTTCCATCCACCCAGTCCGAAGCCCCCTCTTGCGCCATATGAGTACAGTAAATCCCTGTCCCTCACTGTGAATAACTAGTAAATCTCTGGCACCTATTTTCCACTGGTGGCACCTAAACTAGACTATCGTAAGTTAATTAGCTAGGTCGTACCCATATAGACTTGGAGTTGTACGGTAGTGCTCAGTCTGGACAAACACAAGAGTCGGTCCTTAATCGACTAGGGCGGAACAGACACTTTACAAAGTCTCGTGCTAACAGCACCAAACCAATCCAACCATCCGCCCTGGTCTAAAACAATTTTCACATTTTATTTTATTTTAAAAGAACAGTGGCAACTCCAATCGCCACTAATTTCCAGATACAAAGACTAGTTAAAAGAATTATAATTTCTCATTTCCAAGGCTACAAAGGTTAAATAGCATGACTAAGAATTTTACTACCGTTCTAATATTTATCAAAGATTTAATAATAATCTCATTATTGAGACAAAGGAAATCCTAAGGTTACAAAGGTACATGGCATTCAACTTCAATTGGGGGCATAACAATAATTGGTTTAACTAACTTGCTAAAACAAAATTAAGATTCTATGTAAATAGCGATGCACATAAATTTAAAATAATTAAAATATTTCACAAACATAGGTTCAAAATGATCAAAGGAGACTTACCTTCTTGTGCACTGATTGGTCCCTCTTGCTGCGGTTCGACAAACTCTTCGGCGACGTCGGGTTCGGAGGCGACGAATCGATGTCGGGAAATGATCTTGACCTAGATTGGGGAAAACTCGATTCCGGGAGACTGGCGAATAGCTCGAGACGCGACGAGCAAATTCGGGACCGAAGGGCCTCGATGCCGATGGCATCCTGACCTTTGAGGGGACTTGCCACGGCTTGGGATAGGTTTAGAGGGGTCAAGGGGTCGTATTTATAGGCTTGGAAGAGATAGAAACCGACTCCAATTCGCGGATTTTGGTTTAGAGTCCGTTTCAGAAAATAGGAGATACAAGGCAAACGGATGAACGAAATGGAAAGAGGCCAATTGGGATGGATTTCTTGCGTGATTTGGCACAACTTTCCTTTTGGGAAGATATTGAAATAAGGTCCGGATTGGAAGTTATGAAGAGAGAGAAAAACGGAAGGAAACGTGTACAGAACGAACTGGATCGATCGCGCGCTGGAGGTTGAAGATGCATAAACAGTACCATGCGGATACTGTTCATTCTCTCTCCTCTTTCTTTTTTTTTTGAAAATTTAAAATTGAGCTCAAACAAACTCTGAAAAATCCAAGAAAATACAGAAAAATTTCTTGTGACACAAAGAACACAAATAAAATACTTTTGGCAAATGTTAATGTTTAATTTAATCATATTAAATATTTTTATTTAATAAAAATTTCAATTAAGCTTTAATTAATTCCGAAAAAATTCAAATGGTGAATTTTATTTTTAAAAGTTTCAAAAAGGCTCTGAAAATCAGGATGTTACAAAGGGCTTTGTGGAAGGCTGTTGGCACCGTTATAAGATTGAGAAGGCCGACTAGAGGGGTGAATAGGCAGTCTTAAAAATCTCTTATGATTATTATTAACAATTCAAGACCTATTCTATTTGTCTAAACCAAGTATACAATGCGGAAACTTAAATCAATTTGGTTTAGCACAAATAGCGTCTAGATCAAATAAGTTCACCTAAGTGCACCAACACCTTAAGGCTATGACAAGGTTCGTAATCCTAGGATGACAAGCAATCAATTTAATTCTATGTATGTAAGTTGCTTGAATATAAATTGAGCACAAGGAAACAAACCACAATTGACATGGTTTCTTTTTATCGTGGTGATCGGAGACTTGCCAGTCTCCCCTATTCCACATTGGGGTAAGCCCAAACTAATTGGACAGGCCCTACGAATTAAGCCTTCTATCTCAAATCCACTAGTGGTAGTTCTTTTTCGCTCTGGGTAGGTGTGCTCCAACCTTCACACTTCACCGGGTCTTCTCGCAACCTTTTTTGAGAAGATCACCATGCACGATGCCTCTAACGTCGTCTAGGAGTCGGCAAACTCCAAGAGTAATAAGTCAAGCCTCTCGCTTGACTCTCATCACATGCAACGAATGCACAAACTCAAATGGGTACTAAGTCCACCTCTAGATGCAACACATGAAATCTAGATCTCTTCTCCTTGCTCACAAAGTGCAACACATGCACAATTGAGTGGAGAGCCTCACACTAGCACAAGAGAATAGAAACGGGTCCATCAATCTTGTCTCCAACCGGCCATAAGGGGGTATATATACCCCACACAAGAAAGCTAGCCGTTGGAGCCAAAACTCCTGAAAAACAGGATTATCGGAAGTACCACTGACTTAGGGCCGGTACTTCTGCTCCCCTCACGAACGGTCAGAAAACTAACCATTGCAATCAGAATCAGAAGTTTCACCGTTCATTTTTTGGTACTTCCGATCATCAAAAGTACCGCGCTACACATGCGGAACTACCGATCTCTCCAAGGATGAGAAGACTCCACACAGGTGTCTCTATAGAAAAAATGTGCCACTACACAAGCCCATCGCTTGCCGGTAATACCGCTCACACAAAGCCGGTACTTCCACTCACCGGTAGTACCACTCACACAGAGCTGGTACTTCTGCTCACCGATCGGACCACTCACACAGAGCCGATCGGACCACTTACATAGAGCCGATCGGAAACTCCGATCATTGACTACCCTGGTCCACGACCATGTTGGTCTCCGACCATATTGTTCGGATCAACTACACAGGTCTCCGACTATACTAGTCTCCGACCACATTAGTTTTGACCACTTAGGTCTCGACCACGTCGACCATGTCGATCTTCGACCACGTCAATCTTCCATCACACAGATGTTTTGACTATGTTGTTTTAATCACGTTGTTTCGACCATGTCAATTTAGGACCATATAGGTCTCGACTACATAAGTTTGATCACTCTGGTTTACGCCACGAAGGCCTATGACCACGTCGATTCCAACCATACTGGTTTACGACCACGAAGGCCTACGGCCACGTCGATTCACAATACTGATTTACGACTACGAAGGCCTACAACCACGTCGATTATACTAGTTTCGATCACACAGATCTCGATCACATCAGTTTCGACCACGTTGGTTCGACCAAGTCAATTCGACCACCCTTGTCTTCGACCACTTGGGCTCAACTGTTCTGGTCTTCGACCACCTGGGCTCGACTGCTCTGGTTCTTGACCCTTGATCTTTGACCACACAGGTCTTTGACCACCAACGCATGTGGTAGTTCCATCATTACAATACCAGTTATTTCGGTCCATGGTAGTACCACAGGTTATACTGCGGTAGTTCCGATTGTCCTAAGGAATGCAGATACTTCACCAAATTTTGCAAAACACATTTGCAAATTTTAGTATCATGCATACAAGTACCAAACATGCTTCCCAACAAATTGCAAAACACATTTGCACACTTTTGGAATTATGACACAAGGATTAAATATGAGCTTCAACCATTTGCAAAACACATTTGTAAATATAAGCCTCATATCACATAGAATGGAAACATGGACTTCAAGTACATGCAAAACACATTTGCAATGCATAGTCCCATGTTACAAGGATTCAACACATGAGTTTCAACTATTTGCAAAACACATTTGCAAATATGAGCTTCATGCCAATATGAGTTATAAGAGGTGAGGTTGAGCTACTAACATATGATGAGACTCAAACTACTAGATATGACCCCTCTTAATAATACGACAACATATACTAGCAATTCGATCTTCTAACCAAACACCAATACCGGTAAAAGACGATGAACACATCCTTAGCCCTAGCTAGTCATACCTTTGCCTTAGGCCTTTGTCTTGACATGCATCAACTCATGATGCATCCTTTTCTTCAACTCCATTAACACATGATAGTCTTTACTTGACTTAATGATCAATACATGATCATCTCTTGGATACTTCAACACATGAAGCCATCCCAAGTCATCCTCATTTGTGGAACCTAACCTATTCATCCAACTCAAGAAAAATGTTAGTCCACAAATCAATTGCTGTCAATTATCAAATTTCACCATTAACTTATAATGGAGGGACTAGATTTTACAATCTTCCCTTTTTGGTAATTCATGACAATCTCAACAAATAATGAGATAAAAATATTGAGTTGCGAGTATACAACATGTACGCAATACTTATATGCTCTAAGATAAGCATTAAGCAAAGCTTATTTATCTGGTTGTCATTAATCATCTAACCATTAACACATAATGGAAGAACTAGATGATAACCCGATTATGAGCATATATAAACTACACAAGCTATATATATACTCAAGGAATATGTTTCAATGTAAAGATCCTTTATATGAGGAAAGATGAATATGGATCAATATTAAGGAAACCACAAAACATAAAGTGAACTCCCCCTAAATGTGTGCATACAAGTATGTATAATGAAGACATATGCACATATTCATTTTAGACTATTTGTGGAGTTCAATCTATATTTTAGATCCAAGTAATACACTAATATATGAGAATGTGATTTTGAATGCATACCTCAATGATTTCACATTTTCATCAAAATGAGACTAAGTGATATCATAATCAATAAACAAGGTTAGTATCACAAATGCATTTGTCATTATCATCAAAATCTCATAATAGTATTTGTCATTATCACCAAAACCAACTTAAATGGAGCTTGATCTTTCAACCGTGGATACGAGTGCGCACTGCTCGTAAAACCATGCCGAATAGAAGCTGTATAAGGCCCTGCCGGTGGCTATCATGTGGGTGGTGTGAGTAGCTCGGACGCCCAGCATGTTGGTGAACAGGCGGACCTAGAGGCTGGTGTCAAAGAGGTTGCGGAGGAAGTTGTTTGTGATGGGGTACCTCGACCACACTTGATCCTGAAAAGGATGGTGAACTCCATATGTCTGTGCACTCAATTTTAGGCTTCTCTTCGCCTCTCTCACTGTCAGGCAATGAATCACATCTTTATGTACCTTCGAGCTACTCTACATTATGGCATCTAGCAATCATCTGCTTCCTGTCTTTCTCTTATAGGCTACTCCAATGTAGACTTTGCTGACTGTAGGATAGATAGGAAGAGCACTTCTAGACTTGCTAATTCATTGATACTTCTCTTACTTCTTGGCCTTCTAGGAAACAATCAGGTGTTGCAGAGGTCGAGTATGTTGCAGTCGCTAGTTGTTGTAATTAGGTGCTTTAGATAGTTTCAACCTTGCGGGACTTTGGATTAGCCATAGATAGTGTTCCACTCTTCTGTGATGACACTTCTACCATTAACGTTACCAAGAACCCAATGCAAGACTCTAGGACCAAGCATGTGGAGAAGGGTGACATAGTGCTTCAGTTTATGGTGAGTGACCACCAGTTAGCTGATATTTTCACTAAGCCTTTAAATAGCTCAAGGTTTATGGCTTTGCGGTGAGAGGTTGGGTGGTTTGTCCTTATGGCATAATCTGAGGGGAGCATCATATACTTTCTATATCATATGCTTATTTATTGTCGTTTGCACCATACTTATGAGTGCTTTTGGGATAGTCTTTCTAGCATAGACTAGAATTATTATCATACTATGCTATTTAGATTTCTTTCTCTCATCTTGTAACCTTAGGATGCTGTTTATTAGTTGCTTCGCTTCTCACTAGGTTGAGTTCACTCGCTTTTTTCAAGTCTAGCAGGGTTTGGGCCCTCTGAGTAGACAGGGAACGTGTTTACTACCCTTGTGTTTAAGTGATCAACTAATAGTCCTAAAGTCATATGGGGTAGATGAGAGCAAGAGCTAAACCATAGTAATCCCTCTATCTTGTCTATGCTTTAAGGACTACCATTTCTTCATTTTCGCAAACTTCATTTTTCTTACTTATTGCTTTGGTTCAAGGAGAGTTGATTTGAGATTTACTTGAGCTTAATGTTGACATAACTCAACTTGAACCAAAATATTTCTAAAATTGACTCACTTGCTGAGGGAGAGCTGGGATATTTATTGCATCATGTTGCATTTTAAATTCAGTAACGTGCATTGTAATATAAATACATAGAGTTTTGACTATTATCCTTATGTAACATGATATGTTACTTTATATCTTGCCATGTCTTATATTAGTTTGCTAGATTTATCATGCATTTCTATGTATAGTTTAACTTTTGCCATGTTAGCTCTATTAAATGTGCAAAACTTGAATTAAATCATGTCTTATTGGATCTTGACTAGTTTTGCTCTAGTGATCCCCTTATGATTCATGCCATGTTAAATAAGCTAAGTTGAGTTTTGAACCTAAATTGAACTTTAGATTGGGTTATACTAGTTCTTTATTAAAGTATGAGTTAGTATTAGCTCTTTATTCTTGAACTAAGTTCAGAAAATACAAAATGATCTCTTTTGTGCGAAAAAACTGATCTCACCAAGTCTTTCTCATGAGACGGCTTACCATTGCACTAGACATTAACTTAGGAGTAGTTTGGATGAACAAGATGACCTCTTTAAGCATCATACTTGAGGTAGCCGCATAAGGCTTGAAATCTAGTATATGGCTAAGAAAATAAAAATTATGAAAAATGACTGAAGCTTAGGAGGCAGTTGTGGATGGCTCCTAGTTCAAGACTTTCTTTGTTAAGATAAAACATAAAATGAATTTCAAAAAATGCCAAATGTACTAAATTTGCTTAACTACAAGCGGTATCATGTACTTTAACAAAATACTTCAACCTTGAACTTGTAAAATTCTAAATTGACTCAATTATAGCTTTCTAGTTTCATTTAGCATATTGACATGGCTTGGCTTATTTTTTGATACCTTTAGCTAAACTATGATCTTGAGTGACTTGACATATTAAAAATCCATTTAATTCATATTATTGCTCATTTGGATTTAGCTTTGCTATATATGGTTTGCCATTATCTTGATAGCTCTTTCACATAATATGGTTTGGTGTAATACTAGTAGAGTCACTTTGGATAACTTTCATGGCTTCTAATGCTAAAACTGAATAAAATGCAGCCACTTTATTTCATTTATATTCTATCTTCTTCTATGCATCTTGATGACTACTTTGTCAAAGTGAAAGAAAGATCAATAAAAATGCATATCTAGAGCATGATTTGGAGTTTTTGTGCAAATTTTTGCTAAATATTTTCCTGTGATTCTCTTAATCATTTGATCTCTTCTCACCATGATCAAGGTTAAATCGAATAATTGATTTTTTCATATAGACCTAAAGTGAGATTTTGTGACTCATTTGGTGAATTTGAAGCATTTGGTGAAATTTCTGCCATTTTTAGTAGTTTCTATTCATCTCTGCCTCAAAAGGTTATTTTCATCTTATTACACTCTTCTTTTGACCATTTGAAGCTCTCTTTGCATAATTCTTCTTCTTTGTCTAAAATCACCTCCTTTTACATTTTTGAAGAATTGCCAATGGGTTCATCAAGGGAAGATTGAAAAATCATGTAAGAAGGTCTAGGATAATGTTGCGATGAACCATTGCAAGTTTCGTGGAGTGATTAAGTGTTTTTCCAAAGATCACATTTTGTCTAGATTGTCTTCTGAATTCTTCAGGGAAATCGATCATACCGACGTTGTGCCAGCGGTCAAACCGCAGGGCGTTAGTATCAGTTTTGGGTTCCGGTCATATCGTAGGTCGGTAGTTCTGATTTCTAGTTGATGGTACATTATTTCCAGAGAGGTCCAGTTTTAATGTGCAAGGTACGGTAGTATTGATCCAGGGGAGCAGTAGTACCACGGTTTGGTAGTACCAGCTTAATGGAAGTAGTAGTATCGTATTGGGCAGAAATTGAGCATTTTGGGTTTTGAGACTTGGATTGAGTTGAGGTGACCTAGGTCATTGCAGTAAGGTTGCATGATGTGTGTTTTGGCTATCGTGGGTCAAGTTATGAAGAATTTATATTTGAAAATAATTTATTTGTCTTTGGATGTGTAGGGTCACTTAGAGTCAACCATGGTGAACAACGAGGATCAGGCCTATGCTCATAGAGGTGCTGAGGCCTAGAATGATCAAGGATGCCAGGTAAGATGGTGAGCTCAAGCATGTCACGAGAAAGGTGAGAAATTGGAAGGTGAGTTCGAACGGCGGGATTACACCATGTGGCTTGGATGAGCCAAGCGAGTTGTGGTTTGGCGGAACTAGAATAGAAGAGACTTGGCGACGCGTAGCAAGATAGTGGTACACCTACACGTGGCAAGCATGGTGATCGCTTGCAATGGATGGCGATGACCGGGTCAATGAAGGGTATTTTGGTAGTTTGGCCACAATACCAGAAACTACTTTTGATCAAAACCGCGACGCATGAGTGACACTAGGTAGAGCGGTTTAGGTCAAAGTGAAGCTGGGTTGATCAAGATGTATCAAGCCTAAGAATTTAATGGATTTGAGATTATGCGCTTTAAAAGCGTGCATAAGTGAACATGTGTGAGTGAAACCCATGTGTGGGAGTTCTCAGGTTACCCTATTGTGCTAAGTGGATAGTATCCACTAAGCGATAGATGTGGCTGGTTAGCCTATCTATAAAAGGGGGTTGGGATGGAGGCTTGTTGCTAACCATCCAACTCCTCTCTCATGTGCTCTCTTTTTTAGGGTTACGGTTTGAGAGTGGAGTACTTAGTGTGCTCTTTGTCCTCTAAGATGAAGTGGCTGTAAAACATATCTCCTCAAGTCGCAATACATCAATCTTTGATCATCACCATGTCTATCTCTTGTTTTGATTGAATTTTTTATTTGGTTGGTTTTGATCTCTTCTCTTCCCTCTGCTTGATCTTGCTGTGTCAAGGATGTGTAATAGATAAAGGTAATATTAGAAAATCAATCTCCACCCATTTAGACACTTCAATAGCAAGTTCGTCAGGAAACTCGGTTTTTGCTTTTTTTTATCCTTCATGTGATTTCTTGATCTAAGGGTATTTGACTTGATTTCATTGGTGTTTTAGCTTACTGTGATATGTAAAAATACATCTAGAGCTATCGTGGCCATCATCTACCCACGAGCAAGTGGTGTTTACCATTTTTGGTTTTTGCATGGTTTCTGTGCAACCTTCCTTCAAACCGAAAACGGTCCCAATTTTTGTCATGATTTTTACGATCGTTTGTTTGATCGGTTACTGATATTCTAGAGAAGATCCTGTAAATTTTCATGTCATTTGGATCTACGGATAAAAAATTCCATCGATTTTAGTTTTTAAAATCGTGCTGATTTTACTGTTCATTCTGATTTTATTGTAGCAGGGGTAGTACTGCGATTATTATAGTGGTACTTTCGATTTTGTTGATTTTTCTTGGTAGGTCATTTTCTTGATTTTCTCGGATGGTCCGATATATCATCAAGCATTGCAATAACATTGCATAGAGAGATTGGCCTGTATTGGGTGGTTATATTTTTCTGCAGTATTGCTTACAGATATTTCTTACATCAGAAATATTCTGCCGTAATATTGCACAGAGATATTCCTTACACTACAGTAATATTGCATAGAGATGTTTCTTACATTAGAGATGTTTCTTCCATCAGAGAGATTTCTGCAGCATTGCACAGAGATATTTTGCAGTAACATTGCCTAGAGATATTTCTTACATCAGAAATGTTCAAGACATGCATGGAGATATTGGCATGTATTGGGTTCCCTATATTCTTCAGGTTACGAGTCTTGGGAATTAAAACTGTCATCGTTATATTCTGTGGGTTACCTGTATTGCGCTGCTAAGAAGGATGTAAGTGGCCGCGGTCGGCCGGCGAGCCCGCTTAAGTGACCGGACCAGCAAAGAGCCAGCCAGCGGCAACCCACAATTCTCAGCTATACGGGCAAAGTCGCTCCTTGCCTCGCTCGCTGCTCACGGCTCACCTCGAGTCACCGAAGTCGCCACCACCTGCTCCCCGGCTCTCTCCGCGGCGGCCAGGCGCCGTCTCCCCGTTCAACATTGAGAGACCATATGGTTATGACCCCATATTTGTGATGAGTAATTGACATCGATTTAGGAAAGCGAGTTTGGTTTGTGTTGTTCGAACCATGTTGTTGCGTGGTGCAATCGGTCTCGGTCAGACTTGGTCAAACCTGGTCAAAGTGATTAGGATGCATATTCTCTTGATTTGACAAGTTTTGGGCTCTTTCATGCGTAAGTTGGTTCATTGATGCTATTTATGCTTACATGTATCGAGCGGTGCTATGTGATGTGTTTGTTGTCTGTGATGGCTGCAGGACGTCGAGGCGGAGTCGTGGCGAGACACGAGGTGACCGAACTAGACACAGGCGGTGTCGAGGCCAGAACGGTCAGATGTGTCGAAGACGGCGGAGACTCGAGGTGGTTGCGAGGCTTGCACGACAAGGAACGCGGAAGCTTCCCGGAAGGTGCAGGAGGGGCGTTTCGGTAAAAAACGCAAAGCTGCATAGGTGGAAGCAGTTCCGTTCGGGATTTAGCGGGCATAACGGGTTGGAGACCCGTTAGCCAAAGGGCTATAAATAGGAGAGGGATTCTCAAGTGCATGCATATCTTGCGAGAGGGAGTGCATGGCTTTAGGGTTTTACTCTAGTCAAAATGGCCTTTGGAGAGGTTGTTTTGCTTTGAGGCTTTAGTTGGTGAGGAGTTGTTGAGAACAGGAGAGATGGACGGAGGGTGTTCTGTTGCTTGTCTCCCGTAGCTTCTCTGTGTACGTGTGTTCTTGAGGTTGGGAGAGGGAGGAGATGAGTTGATCTACCATGTAATCTTTCCCTTGAATGTACATGCGTATGAGGACATCTCTGTGATCCTCAATATCAATCTGAGATGGCTTTGTTCGAGTTTGATTGAGTTCTTGAGCTCCTTCTGTTATTTCTGTTCTTCGTTGCCCTCTCTGTTGATTTCTTGATTTTTTGAGTTTTGAGTTGTTTCTTGCTGGGAAGGCCCAAAATGGGTTGCTCTGTGATGGGAATAGGTCTCAAGATCATTTGATTGGTTTCTCCCTAGAGCAAAGTGGATGAATCAAGGATTTTATTTTCTTGCCTCCTGCATTCATGTGTTTTCTCTGTTCATCTTTTCAAGGGTTTGGAGTCTTCTTCAGTTTCCCTTGAAAGCTTGTGCCCAAATTTGAGTCTCAGGATCCCAAGGCTATTTCTCTTCTAATCCTTGAGTTTCATGATCAAAGAATCAAAAGTTAGATGGTAATTTGGTTTTTGGGGGAACTCTCTGTACGTTTTCAATTTTGGGTTCAAATATGAAATTCTTGAGTTTCAGTTGAATTCCCTTGTTGTTTGGTGCCTCAGTGATGTTTAGAATAGTCCTTTGATGTCTTGCTCTGAAAAGATTAGAGGCATTTCTCTCATTCCCATGATTTCGGCAAAAATCTGAATTTTTAGAAGGTCTGCGCTGCTGTCCTGACAGTGGAATCGGTCTGACCGGGCTTGTCAAGGCAGTCTGACCGGCCAGACCAAGGCGGTCTGACCGACCGTGTTTAACCGGTCTGACCGATGGCTGATCGGCGGTCTGACCGCCCAGACCATTGCGGTCAGACCGGCCTGTGGGTCTCGGCTCTATTTCACTAAGGTGTTCTTTTGCAGCTAGCCTCTTTTGATCTTTTTGATTGCCGTTTCTTCTTGTGGTTGTTCAGTAGATCTCCAGTGAACTTGTACTTCATCTTTATAGCTTCTTATAGCTATCGGAGATAAAAGTTGAGTGTAGGTACTTGTGGGGGACAAAATTTTGAAAGTCGACATTCACCCCCCTCTGTCGCCGATTCCGGTCCAACAATTGGTATCAGAGCCGGTTAACTCTTCCTCGTAGATCTTAAACGGTCTCTAGAGCCATGACGACAGACAAGTACTCGACCAAGCCCCGGTCTTTGATGGGATCGACTATCCCTTCTGGAAGAGCCGGATGGAGACCTACATCCTGGCCCAGGGCTACGCTATCTGGCGTAAGGTCAAAGTACGATATGTTGTTCCTGCCGATGAGAACATCAACGCTGGAAACATGCTTGATGTTGAGGCGAATGCAAAGGCAAGAAACATCATAATCCAGGGGTTGAGCAGAAGCGAGTTCGATCGCATCTCTCATCTGTCGTCGGCCTTCGACATCTGGGAGACCCTCGATGCATACCATGAGGGCACCACCCAGATTAAGACGGTTCGACATGACCAGTTCAAGCGAGATTACAACAAGTTTGAAATGCTCGCTGGTGAGTCCTTGGATGAGTGCTTTGCGCGTTTTCACAAGATTCTGAGCAATCTCCGAGCGGTCGGTCTCACATACCCCGACTTGGATAATGCTTGACAGATGTTGTCTGCTCTTGATTTGCGCGTTTGGGAGATGAAGGTGACCACGATTAAAGACACAACCGACCTCTCGACCCTGACTCTTGACGTGTTGTACTCACGCCTCAAGACTCACGAGATTGACATAGTCTCTCGTAGGTCGAAGTCGCAGTCGATGGCCTTAGTCACCGATCCCGTCTCTGCTTCTGGTTCTTCCGACTTTTCTTCTGGATTCTCTCTTGCTGCTCTCTGTGACATAACTCATGATCAGTTAGAGCAGCTTGCAGATGAGCAGTTAGCCCTCTTAGCTAGAAAGTGTTCTCATGCTTACAAGAGAAGGAGGGACAGAAAGAGAGGAGGACCCGTGATCTGCTTCGAGTGTGGTGGCCCCAACCACATTCGGGCAAACTGCCCTAAGCTGGAGAAGGGCAAGAGTGACTACGGCGGCGTGAGCAAGAATGACTACATCGACAAGAACCGCAACAAGAAGCCCTCAGCTCACGCCCAAGGCAAGAAGAAGTTCCGCGACCTTGGCAAAGCTAAGAGGCTCTTCCATCGCGTCCTCACCGCCTTCGACGACCTCGATCTCAGCGAGGTGGAGGGGTGGAGCGACGATGATGGGAAAGACGAGCAAGACCCCAATGATGGCGACGACTTCTCCGGCATGTGCTTCATGGCCCTTGAGGGCGAAGTGAGTGACAACGAGCTGTACTCCGACTCCGATGAGGTATACCCTTCCTACGACCAGCTTAATGATGCTTTTCTTAAGCTAGGTAAATTCCATGCTAGATCTAGAGCTAGGGTTAGCAAGTTGGAGAAGGAAGTAGAGAGCTTGTCACGGAAGCTTATTTCACTTAGATCTGCTCCCTCCCGTGACGATTGCGATGTTTGTACTGCTTTGCTCGGTGACATGGAGAAATTAAGGACCTCTCATGATGGTTTGTCTTCTGAGCTTGACATGCTTAAGGTGGAGAATGTTAGTCTTTTGACTGAACTAGAGATGAGTAGGATTGTCACTCCTGCATCTACTATTGTTGAGACTACATCTTGCACCTCATGTGAGGATAAGGATAATGCGTTTAGAGGTCTTTATACCATGTTACTCGATCTGCCTGAGACTTGTGAAAGTTGTAATAAATTGAAGATGAACCTAAAACGGGCAGATCATAAAATTGCTGAATTACAAGCTTTTCTACTTGAGCCCATTGCGTCATGTGTGAACTGTCCTAAGCTGACTACTGAGCTTAAATCTGTTTCTAAGAAGTTTCAAAAATTAGTTGATGATAATAACAGATTGGCTCAATTTGCTTCTAAGGACCCTGTTAGCTCACCATGCATTAATTGTAACAAACTAAAATATGACTTGATTGCTTTGGATGAAAAATGTGTGAAACTAACTAAGGACCTTCTAGAGAAGCCACCTTCTGCTTGTAATGTGTGTGCTGCTGTGGGGGAGAAGCCCAAGGTAAGGTAGAGACGCCTAGCGACGTGAACCACTTGACTAGCAGTAGGATTATCCCTTCCGAGTCGGCTGTGCATGCACAAGCCATTTACTCTTCTGCTATTGGTTCTTCTTCTGCTCCCTTACCTTCTGCTATCTCTCCTTCCCCCTGCTCTTCTTGCACCTATCTCTTTCGGGAGTGTCAGTATCTTATGAACACTCTCGAGAGATTTGTAGGAGGCAAGAAGAAGCTTAATCTTATTCTAGACCAATCTAAGATTTGCAGATTCAATCAGGGTCTAGGATACGATTTTTCTGAGGATATGAGGAAGCATCCACCTGCCGTGCTTAGACCCATAGCCGCAGGTGTGATTGAGGTCGAGCCCAGAACTGAGAAAGTTCAATTTAAGTCAGCGGGCTTTGTCCAATGGGTTTCTGACAGCAAGGTGAGTTCACCTGTTACTTCGGCCTCTCAGAAGGCGAAGCCTCTTCGTGCTACTTCTACCTCTTAGAAGGTGAAGTATCATTGCACCTTCTGTTAGAAGGATGGACACTTGATCGAGCGATGCTTCAGGCGCGCCAAGATCGCGTGTAGAAACCGTGTTGCAGCTCTTAGGCGTATTCAGGGTCAGCTCCAGACCTTGAGTGCACCTAAGACCAACACGAGGTCAGGTCTGCTTCAGGTGTTTCTGATAGGTTTGGGCAGCATCGAGGACTTGGTTTTTCCGAGTTTCCTGGTTTTCGTCCTCATGCTCTCTTTGGTCATGACTTCCGCCGTTCTGAGGGTAGATCTCGTTTCCCCCGTCAAGATGGATACCCGCGGCGTGATCAGCATGTTGCTGGTGCTCCGACTCGCTATTCTGTAGCAGTCGGACCCAACAATAGCTTCAGGTCTGCTCGTGGACCTTCAGACTTGTTGAGTGACAGAGAGCGTAGGGTAGATAGAGGTCAGTCATGTGTGGCTACTTCTTCTACTCGACGTGTTACTCAGTATTGGGTGCTAAAATCACTCTTGATTTACCCCAGTACTGAGACTTTACTCTCTCGTTGACTCAGGTTCGCCGGGCAGGGAAGAGAGAGGTTTGGCTCGTTGACTCCGGATGTTCTCGACACATGACCGGATACTCCCGTTGGTTCTCTTCCCTAGCTCGTGCTCCAAGTGATGAGACGATCACCTTCGGAGACGCTTTGTCTGGACACGTCATCACCAAAGGTACAGTGCGCATTAATGAGTCTTTTATTTTGAAAGATGTTGCCTTGGTTAGTAAGCTGCAGTATAATTTGCTTTCTGTTTCTCAGCTTACCGATGGCGGCTCTGAGGTGAGCTTTAAGAAAAATGCTTGCAAAATTCTTGATTCTTCGGGTAGTCTGGTTTGCGGGATTTCTCGTTATGGGAGGATCATTCGTGCTGATTTTTCTGAGTCTTCTGGTGATCCTCTCCGGTATTTGGCTGCTTCTGAGTCCCGTGACCTTACTTTCTGGCATAGAAGACTTGGTCATATTGGATTTGACCATTTGACCCGAGTTAGCGGCCACGATCTCATTTGTGGTCTGCCGAAACTCAAGATGGTCAAAGATATTGTTTGTGCTCCTTGCCGGCACGGCAAGATAGTTGTCGCTTCTCATCCTCCGGTCACAATGACTATGACCGATGCACCAGGACAACTGCTTCATATGGACACAGTTGGACCAGCTCGAGTGTAGTCAGCAGGAGGGAAGCGGTATGTTCTTGTCGTGGTCGATGACATCTCGAGGTACTCTACGGTGTTTTTATTAGCCTCGAAGGATGAGACGTTTACACATTTCTGAGGTCTTTTCAGTAGGCTTTCTATTGAGCTCCCGGGTGCCTTACGAGTGATCCGCAGAGACAATGGCACAGAGTTCAAGAATTCATACTTTGAGAGGTTCTGCGATGATACAGGTGTAAAGCACCAGTTCTCTTCTCCGCACGTCCCACAGCAGAATGGCTTCGCGGAGAGGAAGAACCGTACCTTGGTTGAGATGGCCAGGACGATGCTTGATTAGTATTCTACACCTAGGAAGTTTTGGGCTGAGGCTATTGCGACCGTGTGCCATGTTTCGAATAGAGTTTTTCTTCGGGCAAACTTGCATCGCACTACTTATGAGTTGAGATATGGGCGAAAACCCAGCGTCTCGCATTTTCGTGTGTTTGGTTGCAAGTATTTTATTCTGAAGTCCGGGAACCTAGACAAGTTCGAGTCACGTTCTTGTGATGGTATCTTCCTAGGTTACTCAACTTCTTCGCGGGCGTATAGGGTTTGGAACTGCGAGTCTAATAAGTTGGTAGAGACCTGTGAGGTGACCTTCAACGAGGCCAGTCCGGGGACTAGGCCTGATATCTCAGGTTCTTTAGAGCAGTCCGAGCCCATCTTTGTGGATGATGAGGATGATGGAGATGAGGGTTGTCTACCTGATCCAGTCCCTCATCCTCCCCTTGAGGTGCCTTCCTCCACTGCACCTCCAGGCGATCAACCTATGCCTTCTGCTTCCTCTGGAGCTAGTGGCTCTATTCCTACCTCTTCAGCTCATGAGGTAGAGGCCACTTCTTCATCTCATCCAGGACCTCCCCGATATATCCAGAAAGACCATCCTTCCGAGCAGATGATTGGAGACCGTTTTGAGCGAGTCACTCGCTCAAAATCTGGCATGTCACATTTCTATCTCCATTCTGCCTCTGTTGCTTCTTTCGAGCCCAAGGATGTTTGTCATGCTCTATCTGATGAGTCCTGGGTCAATGCCATGCATGAGGAGCTAGAGAATTTCGAAAGAAACAAGGTCTAGTCGCTTGTTGAGCCCCCTCGAGGTCACAATATCATTGGGACTAAGTGGGTGTTCAAGAGCAAGTAGAGTGAGAATGGGGTTGTCATTCGAAACAAGGCTAGACTGGTAGCTCAGGGCTTCTCCCAGGTTGAGGGTCTAGATTTTGAGGAGACCTTTGCCCCTATAGCTAGACTTGAGGCCATTAGAATCCTGCATGCTTTTGCAGCTTCTAAGGGTTTCAAGCTTTACCAGATGGATGTCAAGAGTGTCTTCCTCAATGGCTTTATTGAGGAAGAGGTCTATGTGAGACAGCCTCCAGGTTTCGAGAACCCCAAATACTCAAACCATGTCTATAAGCTTTCCAAAGCCTTGTATGGACTTAAGCAGGCCCCTAGAGCTTGGTATGAGAGGCTTAAGTCCTATTTGTTGAGTCATGGTTTTGATATGGGTAAGGTGGATAAGACCTTGTTCATTCGCCGGCGTGGCGCTGACTTTCTGCTCGTCCAGATTTATGTGGATGACATCATCTTTGGCAGCTCTTCTCATATTCTTGTTTCACAGTTCTCGAATGTCATGAGCACCGAGTTTGAGATGAGTATGATGGGTGAGTTGACTTTCTTCCTTGGCTTCCAAATCAAGCAGACTCGGGAGGGTACCTTCTTGCATCAAGGCAAGTACACTCGTGACCTCCTGAGACGCTTCGACATGAGTGATGGTAAGCCCGTGTCAACCCCTATGGCATCCACATCTTCACTTGACCCAGATGAGGACGACGAGCCAGTTGATCAGAAGGAGTATCGCAGCATGATTGGCTCCGTCTTATACCTCACTGCCTCGAGACCGGACATACACTTTGCCGTGTGTCTTTGTGCTCGGTTCCAAGCTTCTCCTCGCGTATCTCACCGCCAGGCGGTGAAGCGCATCCTTCGGTACCTTCGAGCTACCATAGACTATGGTATCTGGTACTCTTCCTCGTCCTGTCTTTCCTTGAGAGCCTACTCGGATGCAGACTTTGCTGGCTGTAGGATAGATAGAAAAAGCACTTCTGGCACCTACCAATTCATTGGCACTTCTCTCGTTTCTTGGTCTTCGAGGAAGCAGTCCGGTGTTGCACAGTCCACCGCAGAGGCCGAATACGTTGCTGCAGCCAGTTGCTGTAGCCAGGTGCTTTGGATGGTCTCGACCCTGCGGGACTTTGGGTTAGTTATCGACAGTGTTCCACTCTTTTGTGATAACACTTCTGCGATTAACATTGCTAAGAACCCAGTGCAGCATTCTTGGACTAAGCACATTGATATCAGATATCACTTCCTTCGAGACCATGTGGAGAAGGGTGACATAGTGCTCCAGTTTGTAGAGAGTGACCACCAGTTGGCTGACATCTTTACCAAGCCTTTGGATAGCTCTAGGTTTTCAGCCTTGCGGGAGAGCTTGGGGTGGTGTGTCCTTATGGACTGTTGTGAGGGGGAGTTTTGTGCTTCATGCTTTATCATGTTAATTATGCTCTTACTCCTTTCTGTTGCATTGCATAAGGGTGCATTGGGTTTAGTCCTTCTAACATAGATTAGAGTGCTTCTCTCGTCTAGCTGTTTAGACTTCTTACTCTTATCTTGTGATTCTAGGATGCTGCTTATTAGCTATTTCTCTTCTCACTAGGTTGAGCTTACTCACTTCTTATAGATTCTAGCAAGGGTTGGGCCACCCTTGGGTAGACAGGGTACATATTTGCTCCTTAGTGTGTTAGATGATCAGTTGATAGTCCTAGAGTCTCATGGGGTAGTTGATCAGTTGAGGGGGAGCTGGTTTTTCTTGCATGTCATTCTGCATTGTCATATAATTACATGGAGTCTTGATTATTATCCTTTTATGACATGTTTACCATGCTTTACATCTTGCCATGATTTGTGCTAAATTGCTAGATTTATCATGACTTTATATGTGTAGTCAAGTCTTTGCCATGATAGGATGATTAAAATGCTCAACTTGAACTAATTTATGTCATGTTGGCTTTTGACACTAGTCTTTCTTTAGTTATCTTTTTATGATTCATGCCATGTCAAATGAGCTGAGTTGAGTCTTGAATCTATATTGAGCTTTAGATTGAGCTATGTTAGTTCCTTGATGAAACATGAGTTAGTATAACCTTTTAAGAAAGCAAAAAGATCTCTTTTGTGCGAAACAACTGATCTCACCAATTCTTTCTCATGAGACGGCTTGCCATTGCACTAGGCATGAACTCAGGGGGAGTTTTGGATGACCAAGACTATTTTCTTAAGCTTCTCGCTTGAAGTAGTCGCATAAGGCTTGAGATCTAGCACATAGCTAAAAATGTTGGTTGGGACAATCATGAGCTCTAAAAGGAAAATTTATGACAAATGTGCTTCATTTGCTTAATTATACAAAAAGATCAAGTACTTGAACAATTGTTTCTCTCTTGAACTAATAGCACTCTAAAATGATTCAATACTAGCTTCTTGGTTCCACTTCGCTTATTGACATGGCCTGCATCATCTATGGATACCTCTAGTAAGACTAGAATCATGATTGACTTGACATGCTAAGGAATTCTACTAAATTTTCAGATTGTGACTTATTTGGCTTAGCTTGCTTATACATGTTTTGTCATGATCTTCTTTGCGTTCTTATTGATTATGGCTTGATGTAATAATCCACGGTCATTTTGGATAATCTTCATGGCTCTAAACGCTTAGAATAAACCAACTTCAGCCATTTCATCTATTTTTGTGACCTTATTCTCTCTTTTGCATCCTTCATGTGTTTATTGCCAAAAGGGGGGAGAATAGTGGAGAAAAAGCCATTTGGGAACCTTCTTGAGCTTTGGAGAACAATTTGCTCTTTCTTTTGTAGCTCTAGTGTTCCTTTGTCGACATGGTCATAGCTTCTTTGATTTCTCTTGGACCATGTTTGACTCTTGTTTCTTTTCAAACTCAACTTCGCTTTTTCTGGGTTTGTCAATATACTCATCAAGGGGGAGATTGAGAGACCATGTGGTTATGACCCCATGTTTGTGATGAGTAATTGACATCGGTTTAGGAAAGTCGAGTTTGGTTTGTGTGGTTCGAACCATGTTGTTGCGTGGTGCAATCGATCTCGGTCGGACTTGGTCAAACCTGGTCAAAGTGATTGGGATGCATATTCTCTTGATTTGACAGGTTTTAGGCTCTTTCATGCGTAAGTTGGTTCATTGACGCCATTTATGCTTACATGTATCGAGTGGTGCTATGTGATGTGTTTGTTGTCTGTGATGGCTGCAGGACGTCGAGGCGAAGTCGTGGTGACACACGAGGTGACCGAACTAGACACAGGCGGTGTCGAGGTCAGAACGGTCGGATGTGTCGAAGACGGCAGAGACTCGAGGTGGTTACGAGGCTTGGACGACAAGGAACGCGGAAGCTTTATTGTTGCAGTGGTAGCACTGCGATTATTATAGTGGTACTTTCGATTTTGTTGATTTTTCTTGGTAGGTCATTTTCTTGATTTTCTCGGATGGTCCGATATATCATCAAGCATTGCAATAACATTGCATAGAGAGATTGGCCTGTATTGGGTGGTTATATTTTTCTGCAGTATTGCTTACAGATATTTCTTACATCAGAAATATTCTGCCGTAATATTGCACAGAGATATTCCTTACACTACAGTAATATTGCATAGAGATGTTTCTTACATTAGAGATGTTTCTTCCATCAGAGAGATTTCTGCAGCATTGCACAGAGATATTTTGCAGTAACATTGCCTAGAGATATTTCTTACATCAGAAATGTTCAAGACATGCATGGAGATATTGGCATGTATTGGGTTCCCTATATTCTTCAGGTTACGAGTCTTGGGAATTAAAACTGTCATCGTTATATTCTGTGGGTTACCTGTATTGCGCTGCTAAGAAGGATGTAAGTGGCCGCGGTCGGCCGGCGAGCCCGCTTAAGTGACCGGACCAGCAAAGAGCCAGCCAGCGGCAACCCACAATTCTCAGCTATACGGGCAAAGTCGCTCCTTGCCTCGCTCGCTGCTCACGGCTCACCTCGAGTCACCGAAGTCGCCACCACCTGCTCCCCGGCTCTCTCCGCGGCGGCCAGGCGCCGTCTCCCCGTTCAACATTGAGAGACCATATGGTTATGACCCCATATTTGTGATGAGTAATTGACATCGATTTAGGAAAGCGAGTTTGGTTTGTGTTGTTCGAACCATGTTGTTGCGTGGTGCAATCGGTCTCGGTCAGACTTGGTCAAACCTGGTCAAAGTGATTAGGATGCATATTCTCTTGATTTGACAAGTTTTGGGCTCTTTCATGCGTAAGTTGGTTCATTGATGCTATTTATGCTTACATGTATCGAGCGGTGCTATGTGATGTGTTTGTTGTCTGTGATGGCTGCAGGACGTCGAGGCGGAGTCGTGGCGAGACACGAGGTGACCGAACTAGACACAGGCGGTGTCGAGGTCAGAACGGTCAGATGTGTCGAAGACGGCGGAGACTCGAGGTGGTTGCGAGGCTTGCACGACAAGGAACGCGGAAGCTTCCCGGAAGGTGCAGGAGGGGCGTTTCGGTAAAAAACGCAAAGCTGCATAGGTGGAAGCAGTTCCGTTCGGGATTTAGCGGGCATAACGGGTCGGAGACCCGTTAGCCAAAGGGCTATAAATAGGAGAGGGATTCTCAAGTGCATGCATATCTTGCGAGAGGGAGTGCATGGCTTTAGGGTTTTACTTTAGTCAAAATGGCCTTTGGAGAGGTTGTTTTGCTTTGAGGCTTTAGTTGGTGAGGAGTTGTTGAGAGCAGGAGAGATGGACGGAGGGTGTTCTGTTGCTTGTCTCCCGTAGCTTCTCTGTGTACGTGTGTTCTTGAGGTTGGGAGAGGGAGGAGATGAGTTGATCTACCATGTAATCTTTCCCTTGAATGTACATGCGTATGAGGACATCTCTGTGATCCTCAATATCAATCTGAGATGGCTTTGTTCGAGTTTGATTGAGTTCTTGAGCTCCTTCTGTTATTTCTGTTCTTCGTTGCCCTCTCTGTTGATTTCTTGATTTTTTGAGTTTTGAGTTGTTTCTTGCTGGGAAGGCCCAAAATGGGTTGCTCTGTGATGGGAATAGGTCTCAAGATCATTTGATTGGTTTCTCCCTAGAGCAAAGTGGATGAATCAAGGATTTTATTTTCTTGCCTCCTGCGTTCATGTGTTTTCTCTGTTCATCTTTTCATGGGTTGGGAGTCTTTTTCAGTTTCCCTTGAAAGCTTGTGCCCAAATTTGTGTCTCAAGATCCCAGGGCTATTTCTCTTCTAATCCTTGAGTTTCATGATCAAAGAATCAAAAGTTAGATGGTAATTTGGTTTTTGGGGGAACTCTCTGTACTTTTTCAATTTTGGGTTCAAATATGAAATTCTTGAGTTTCAGTTGAATTCCCTTGTTGTTTGGTGCCTCACTGATGTTTAGAATAGTCCTTTGATGTCTTGCTCTGAAAAGATTAGAGGCATTTCTCTCATTCCCATGATTTCGGCAAAAATCTGAATTTTCAGAAGGTCTGCGCTACTGTCCTGACAGTGGAATCGGTCTGACCGGGCTTGTCAAGGCAGTCTGACCGGCCAGACCAAGGCGGTTTGACCGACCGTGTTTAACTGGTCTGACCGGTGGCTGATCGGCGGTCTAACCGCCCAGACCATTGCGGTCAGACCGGCCTATGGGTCTCGGCTCTATTTCACTAAGGTGTTCTTCTGCAGCTAGCCTCTTTTGATCTTTTTGATTGCCGTTTCTTCTGGTGGTTGTTCAGTAGATCTCCAGTGAACTTCTACTTCATCTTCATAGCTTCTTATAGCTATCGGAGATAAAAGTTGAGTGTAGGTACTTGTGGGGGACAAAATTTTGAAAGTCGACATTCACCCCCCTCTGTCGCCGATTCCGATCCAACAAACATCCATCCTCTGATCCCCATCCACGCCTCCCTCATTCGACTTGTCATCCTCTGATCCCCATCCATGGCACCCAAGCGCGTGTTGCAATCTTTACAACTGCTCCAGGACCTTTTCGACCGCTTATGACCGCCTCCCGCTACCGTTTGACCACTCAAACAGTCGTTCGACCGCATTGTAGCTCCTCCGATCGCTTTGCCTTTATGGTCGGAACCTTCTACTGAAGTTTCGACCATGTTCTTCTGCCGCTACGCTGCCCTTCCTTCGACCTCACTTGAATTCCCGTAGTCGCAGCTCTCTACGACCACGCAGTGATTCTACCGATCGCTGTTCACCATGGTCGAAACAACGTGGTCGGAGTCCCTTCTAACCACGTTCAAGACTTCACAGTCTGGTCGAAACCCTTTCTGACCACTTTCAACGTGGTCGAAGCGCCTTCCGACCACGTCACCTCGTTACAACGTGGTCGAAGCGCCTTCCGACTACGTTCAACTGCACAACGTGGTCGAAGCGCCTTCTGACCACGTTCAACTGCACAACGTGGTCGAAGCCTCTTCCGACCACGTTCAACTTCGTTACAACGTGGCCGTAACTCCTTCCGACCATGTTCGATCACTTCTGCCGTGGTCGTATCACCCTTCCGACCACGTCTACAGATGTTTTGCCGTGGTCGTAATACCTTCCGACCACGTCTGCGAGATCACATGAAGTTGATACTCAGGGTTTTTCTTTTCTCTTCTTTACTTCTCGCATTACGGTACAACTCTGGTTACATGACTCCTCTCCTTTTATACCCGGCTCTATGACTTTTGCTCGGGTTCCGACTACGAACACAAACTCGTTCCGACTCCGACTTTAACTCGACTTTTACTACGACTTTTGACTGTGATTATAACTTGACTTCAATCACGACCAAAATTTGCACACGATTTTTAAACAAGATTATTTACAACAGCGCGAAGCAGCACTGCGTGGGGCACGGCAGGCGGCAAGGTCTCATCACCAGGTACGGCGGCCCTCGCGGAGAAACTGGTGAGGCTCTCCTCTGGCGGTGGGGGAGAGCCGCGGCATCCGACTGACGACGGGGTGCAGTGGCAGCCGGGCGACGGTGAGGAGCTGCAACTCTCCAAGAAGTGCGCCCCTCTCCTTCCCTCTTGCGTTCTTGACTCCCTGCTTCAGATTTTGTTACATTTTTTTCTGATGTGGTTGGCCTGTTGGGTGCAGATCTAGGAAGGAACAGAAGAGGAAGAGGTTGGATAAGAAAAGGGAGAGGCTAGAGAAGGAGAAGAGGAAGAAGATGAGGAGGAGTGCCGGCTCAGGGAGGAAGCGAAGAGGAAGAAGACATCTCCTATTGCTCAGGTAGTTGTTCGCACTTACCCCTAGGGCTGTAAAAAAAGCTCGAGGCTCGCGAACTGCTCGAGTTTGGCTCGCTCTAGACTCGATTCGAGCTTGGCTCGAGCCCCAAACGAGCCGAATTCGAGCTTCATCCTAAACTCGCGAGCTTTAACGAGCCGAGCTCGAATAGCTCGCGAGCTTAGGATTTTTTACCCCTTCCGCATTTCCCCACACCCCTCCGGCCCTCCTGACTCCGAGTCCCGCCTCTCCTCTCAAATCATGCCCCCCGGGCCCCACACCCCCTCCCTCCTCAGTCCTCTCCCCCACCCGCCTGACCGCCTCCGCCTGCCCCCCGAGGCGGCGAGGCCCCGCAGCCGCCCATCCTCGCGCCGTCGCGCGCCCCCCGCTGGCTCGTTGCCACCGCCCCTAGTCGCCTTCGCCGCCGGCCGCCCCCACTCCCGTCCCCCTCGGCCCTCGTCGCCCCCTCCTCTCCCCCGCCACTGCCCCTCCTCGCCCCCCCGCCCCTCCTCGTCGCCCCCCGCTGGCCTGCCGCCACCGCCCCTCGTCACCTCCGCCGTCGGCCGCCCCCACCCCCATCCCCCTCGTCGCCCCCTCCTCTCCCCCGCCGCCGCCCCTTCTCGCCCCCACCCCTCCTCACCGCCACCGCCCCTCGTCGCCCCCGCCGCCGGCCGCCGGCCGCCCCTGTCCCCCTCGTCGTCCCCCTCCTCTCCCTGTCGCCGCCCCTCCTCGCCCCCGCCACCGACCACCTCTCCCGCTCCCGCCCCCCCGCCCCCTCCTCGCCCCTCCCCTCCTCGGCTCCTCCCCCGTCCCCCTTCCTCTCCCCTACGCCGCCCCACCCCCGTCCCCTCCTCGCCCCCGCCGCCTCTCCTCGCCTCCCGCCGCCGCCTCTCGTGGCCTCGTCCCCCCTCCTCCAGTCCCCCCCCCGCCGTCGCCCCTCCTCCGGTCCTCCCCTCGCCGCCGCCCCGGGATCGCTGGCGCTGAGCATCCGATGGTCGCGCCCCTCGTCCGCCCTGCCGCCGCTCGTCCCCCCGCCGCCGCCCCTCCTCGACCCGGCCACAGCTCCCGTCGTTGCAGGCTGCAGCTCGGCCACGGCTCCGCACTCCGCAGGTACTCCCTCAGTCCACACCGAGCCTACACGAGCCGAGCTCGAGCGAGCTCGAGTTTTGTCCGAGCCGAGCTCGAGCCCAGCTTGAAGTTCGATGTCGATCTCAGGCTCGCTCGAGCTCGGCTCGAGTTTCTACCGAGCTCGAGCTTGCCAGGTCAAGCTCGCTCGAGCTCGGCTCGTTTACAGCCCTACTTACCCCGGTTTCCGAGGTGTAATAGCACTTGGCATCGTCAGAGAAGGAGACATGATAGTACAAAGCAGTAAGATGCACACTCACCCCTGTTTCCGTTCCCTTGTTAAAATGTTGCCTTGGCTGAGTTGCTATCCAAGTGCAAATTATGAACAACTTAGCTGCCCAATTTCAACTTCAATTTCAAGAGTAGTGGGCTCAAATCATGAGATTTCTGTTCGGTGTCAGCTGCTGTGAAAAGACAAGAGATAGAGATACTGCAAGTCACATAATCTCACGGCTTATAATTATATCCCATCTGATGCAACCACACATGTTCTTACATTACTAAACACCATCGTACAGAAGACTCGAAAAAGGAAGAATACAAATGCAGAACTTCAGGCTGAAACTAATCGCAGGCGATCTATGAATGCGGGAAGTTTACTGCCGCAGGGGACGCGAGACCCTTGTGGTAGAGCAGCTCGCTCAAGACATTGTACGCACGCTGTGTCAAGTGGACACCGTCCCAGCTGATGTACTCGTCCGGCCTCGCACACACCGTCGTCCCCGGTGCGGCGCACATCCTGTCCATGTCGAAATTGTAGGCGCCGTAGCACGCCTTGGTCAGGGCCGCCCCATCGAAGCCCATCTTGGGCACACCCTCGAGCATCTGCACGTAGGCAGAGAAGTAATCGGCATACGCGATCGTCGCTGCTGGGTAAAGCCGACGCAGCTCCCGGATGCCCTGCTGCAATAGCACATTGTGCATCTGCGCGAAGAGGTTGAGGCCAATGAGGCAGCTGTTGCCATCGTACGCCGCCGAGTCCTTGTCGTTCACCGCGCTTAGGTAGCTCGGGACGCACCCTATGTTGGAATTAGAACATTTGGGCTTTTTTATGGCTTATGGTTGAAAAGCATTGTAGCTGACAGAGGCTTATTTAGCATAATTAAATTTAAAAATTAAAAAATATAAAAAATATGTTAGCCCATTACGTTTAATACAAACAAATACGGGAAAAAAGAACCGGCAAAAAAGCTCAACAAAAAGCCAAAAGTTCAGAAAAAGTCAAAATTTATGAATAGTAAAAAATAAGCCAGAAGCCAGAAACTGAAGCTCTTTTGATCACCACCTTAAGAATCTTGATAATTTATACATGACCGTCGGTGTCATGATTGAAGCTACACACAAGAAGGCATGGTCGGAGTGGCTGTGGTCAGAGTGACCATGGTCAGAGAGACCGTGGTTGGAGTGGCCAGGTTAGAGAGACCGTAGTCGGAGTGGATGTGGTTAGAGTGGCCGTGGTCCGAGAGACCGTGGTCGGAGTGGCCGTGGTCCGAGAGACCGTGGTCGTTGTGGCCGTGATCATAGTGGCCATGGTCGTGGCTCTTGTGAGTGGTCGGTTACGACCACGTTGTGTGTGGTCGTAACGACCAGCGTCGTAGCGCTTGTGTGAGAGATCGGTTATGACCACGTTGTGTGTGGTCGTAATGACCAGCGTCGTAGCATTTGTGTGTATGGTCAGTTATGACCACTTGTGTATGGTCATAACGACTAGTGCCGAAGTCGTTGGTGCCGTGGTCGTGGCGCCTGTCGTAGCACCATGGTCGACAGTACAGTGGTCGGTGCTTAGATGACCTGTGTGGTCGGAGATACTGTCAAAGACAAGCTGTGGTTGAAGATACGGTCAAAGCACTGGTCACTGTAGCAGACGTGGGCGACTGAAAGCGAGAGCGGTCGTTCACTGTAGCAGACGTGTGCGGTCGAAGATGACTAACTTGTGTGTAGTCGATGTGGGCAGTAGTTGCGGTTGGTACACACTGTAGCAGTCATCAGTAGAGCATGGGCAGATGGTGGAGCATGGCCGAGCGGTGGAGCAGTTGAGTGCTCTACAGTGATGCCTGGTTGTATATATATACTACGTAATCTGTGAGAGCTGAGTAAGTCAAATAACCAGAGAAAGAGGAAAAGGGACGCAAGTTGAGTTCGCGTCGGAAAAATTCCCTTCGTATCTGTTCGTTCAAATTTCCCGTGTAGTATGTGTCCATGGGTAACTCGACCAGCTCTGTTCCCTATCTGACAACAGAGTGGTCATGAGCGATTTGGTCTTCCTATCCTCTGTTTTCACCACATAGTCGTAGGAACTACGGAGCGGTTGTATTGAGTTTGGGCGTGCAGAACCTATGGTTCTTCCCCTACACTTGGTATTAGAGAACGGTGTGTGCCCAAACACATACGGCACAAGGTTGATGGCGACCAGCGCGCAGCAGGCGGTGAAGGAGAGCAGCGGCGAGCCCTTTCAGGCACTGACGGATGCCTAGGGGATCTGGGAGACCATCGATTCGACGACCGGAGTGCTCATAGATGCAAAGGACAAGTTGGCGGATGGCTCAGGTGGCACGGTGCAGGGCTGACGACTGTGTTAGCCCGGGTGATGAAGGCCTTGCCCGGGCCGTCATCGGTGCGCAGCGGCACGCATCGGGCAGAGGTGTGCAGGTGCTGGCCACGAGTTGGCTGCAGTACCGTGTGCTCAAGAGCAGGGCAGTGAAGCCTGGTCGGTGCCATGGTCGAAGCCTCCATTGTAGGGTGAAGTCTGTGTGAAGCTGACGACCACGCCTTGGTGTGAGGCCGAGCAATAGCGGTGTGATGCCGCTACAAGATGAATTCGGTGTGAAGCTGATAACCGTACCTCGGTGTGCGGTCATACAGTAGTAGTGTGAGACCACTGCGGGGAGAAGTCAGTGTGATATCGACACCAACTGCAGTGTGATGCTGCTACGAGGAAAAGTCGGTGTGAGACCAACAATGACTGTGGCGCAAAGCTTCTGTGCGAAGTTTTGACTTGTGGTCAAAGACGGAGGTGTGAAGCCATTGTCGCTAGAGAAGCGGTGTGATGCCACTGCAATGAGAAGTCAGTGTGAGACCGACAACAATGATGTCAAGAAGACGTTGGTGAGAGGCTGTAGCATACGACAAGAAGCTTCTACGTGTGGCAAGAAGATGCGGTGATCCGTATCGATGAGTCAAACCATCAAGATTAAGGGGGATAATGTTGCAATTAATCTTGATGATTTGTTCGTGCCATGGTCGAAGCCACACGCGAGAAGGCATGGTCAGAGTGGCCGTGGTCGGAGTGACCGTGGTCAAAGTGGTTGTGGTCGGAGAGATTGTGGTCGGAATGGCCGTGGTCAGAGTGACCATGGTAGGAGAGACCGTGGTCTGAGTGGGTGTGGTTGAAGTGACCGTGGTCATAGTGGCTGTGGTCGTGGCTCTTGCGAGTGATCGGTTACGACCATGTTGTGTATGGTTGTAATGACCAGCGTCGTGGCGCTTGTGTGAGTGGTCGGTTACGACCACATTGTGTGTGGTCGTAATGACCAGCATCGTAGCATTTGTGTGTGTGGTCGTAATGACCAGTGCCAAAGTCGCTGGCGCTGTGGTCATGGTGCCTGTATGAGGTCGTAGTCGTGGCGACCGTGGTTATTGTCGTAGCATCATGGTCGACAGTATAGTGGTTGGTGCTTAGACGATCTGTGTGGTCAGAGACACAGTCGAAGACAAGTTGTGGTCGGAGATGCGGTTAAAGACAAGCTGTGGTCAAAGCACCGATCACTGTAGCAGACGTGTGCGGCCGAATGCGAGAGCGGTCGGTCACTCTAGCAGACGTGTGTGGTCGGTGTGGGCAGCAGGTGCGGTTGGTACGCTCTGTAGCAGTCGTCAGCAGAGCAGTGGTCAAAGCAACCTAAGAACGATATTGATGTGTACCTAGCACCATTGGTGGAAGATCTTGTAATACTGTGGAACGAAGGGGTACATGTATGGGATGCGGACAAATGAGAGAACTTCACTCTACGTGCCATGTTGTTCTGCACCATTAATGATTTCCCTGCCCATGTTAACCTGTCAGGGTTGAGTACAAAAGGAGCCAAGCCTGTCCTCACTGCTTAGATTATACAGAGAGTGTGTGG
The DNA here is from genome assembly GCA_017311315.1 of Dendrocalamus latiflorus. Taxonomy (NCBI): domain Eukaryota; kingdom Viridiplantae; phylum Streptophyta; class Magnoliopsida; order Poales; family Poaceae; genus Dendrocalamus; species Dendrocalamus latiflorus. The sequence goes on from CM029678.1 coordinate 16,877,092, forward strand.
TTGAATAACTTGTGTAAAACTGTGTACATACGTCACCGTAGGTTCCTTCCAAAGTATCACCCATACCGCAAGATGAATAAACAATTTGATGAAAAAAAAGAGGATGACTCAGTATCAAGGCCTTTTAGCGGGAAATAGGTCTATGATATGGTCAATGATATCGATGTTGTGCTTGGAAAGGGATGTAAATTGAGGACATGTCGGAAGAACATGTGGAAGAAGAGGTCAATATTTTGGAACTTGTCTTATTGGGAGCACTTAAAAATTTGCAATTGCATCAATATTATGCACGTAGAGAAGAATGTATGTGACAGTTTGATTGGTCTCTTACTGAACATTCCTGATAAAACAAAGGATGGTGTCAACGCAAGGCGTGACTTGATAGCTATGAACATTAGGACTGAGTTAGTACTGATAGAGATAGATAAGGCTGGACATACTTTCTCCAGCTTGCTACACTCAGTCTAAGTCCGAGAGAACTCAACTGTGCTAGTCCTTGCATGGTGTGAAAGTTCCATCCGATCACTCCACCAAGCATGAAGAAACTTGTTTCCATGGAACATTTGAAATTAATTGGCATGAAGTCTCATGACTGTCATGTGCTAATAACACAAATGCTACATGTTGCAATTAGAAGTATTTTACCGAACAAGATTTGAGTGACAATCATAAGACTATGTAATTTCTTTAATGCAATTGCTCAGAAGGCCATCGATCTCGATGGACTAAATGCTATGCAGATTGAGGTGGTGACAACTATATGTCATTTAGAGATGTATTTTCCTCCGTTATTTTTTGATATCATGGTCCATCTCATTGTCCACCTTGTGAAAGAGATAAAGATATGCGGCCCCGTGTTTCTACGTCATATGTACCCGTTCAAGAGGTACATGGGAATTCTCAAGTCTTATGTACGCAATCGATCTCGACTGGATGATAGCATCATCGAAGATTATACAACCGAAGATGTCATTGAATTCTGCATCGGCTACATGGCTCAGGTCTAACCGATAAGTGTACCTCTATCTCGTCACGAGGGGAGGCTAGATGGTATTGAGACTATCGGAAGGAAAGCAATAACTCCAGATCGAGATACGTATGCTCAAGCCCATTTCACGATTTTACAACACATGGCTAAAGTGACCTCATGTATTGAAGAGCACAAGGACATGCTATGCCAAGAGAATGCCAACCAGTCAGAGGTTTGGATCACGAGACAACATAACCGTCAATTCAATGAATAGTTGAAGGTATAATTGACTGGAAGGTCATCAAGTGAAACACTACAATGGTTGGCAAAAGGGCCAAAATTTACAATGGTGACATGGCAAGGATACAACATTAATGGCTACACATTTTATATAACAAATCAGGATAGAAAGAGCACAGTGCAGAACTCAGGTGTCCGCATAGATGCCTATGATGCGCACATGGTACTGCTGGCCAAAGCTCGTACTACGGGCTTGTAGAGGAGATTTGGGAACTTAACTATGTAATTTTCAAGATTCCTCTATTTCGGTGCCGTTAGGTCCAATCCCACGGGGTGTAAAAGTCGACAAGTATGGCGTCACTACTGTGGACCTCGAATGTGTAGGATACGAAAATGAACCATCATACTCACGAGGCAAGCTGTTCAAGTATTTTATGTAATTGACCCAGCAAATAAGAAGCGCCATGTAGTTCTTCATGAAAAAAGAATGATTGTCGGAGTTGAGAATGTCGTGGATAAGGAAGAGTACAATCAACTTGATGAGTTGCCTCCATTCAGAGATGGCATCAGGCTCTAGGAAGAGCAAGGCGATGAAGCAAGCTATATGCCTATCGATCATCGTGAAGGATTTATTTAAAAGGAAATAGCCAAGTGTAATAAATGATCCCACACAGCCAACACCTATTTGGAAATTGTTACTATGTAATCAAAATTAGCAAACTCGACATGTAATTATGGAACTATATTCCATTGTAATTGTAATTGATTCAGCAACTAAGAAATAGTTATATTTATGATTATGCTTGCGTTTTTCATATTGCATGGCTAGCATGATTTTTTGTGGATAGATGGAGCGAACTATCACAGGCGATTTATTGGAACAAACCGTCTGTGATAGCGTCTGTGATATGTTAAATAGCACAGATGGTTCTTATGGAACATTCCATAAAAGAACCATCTGTGATAGTATTATCACAGATGGTTCCATAAATGAACCATTTGTGACAGTTTTCCTATAAATATACCCCAAGGTTAGATTCTACTCGCAGTGTCCTCATTCACGCACTCCGTCTCCACCGCCCCTGCTAGGTTTTGCTAGATCTGATTACTCACTCGCGCGCTCCACCGCCTCTCACTCCTAAGGCCACCTCTCCCTCCTGATGCTGCCTCTCCCTCCTGACGCCTCCTCTCCCTCCCGACGCGTCGTCGCCTCTCCCTCACGACGCCGGCTGCTTCTCCCTCCCGACGTCGGCTGCCTCTCCCTCATGCCACAGCCACTCCTTCCCGACGCCGGCCGCCTCTCGCTCACGCTGCCTCCTCTCCTTCCTGACACCGTTCGCCTCTCCCTCATTTGTCTATCTTGTGGTCTGTCTCAATAGTTGGCTAATTTATTTTGTAATCTTCAGTATTGGCTAATACGTTTTATGACCTGTAGTACTTCATGATATATGCTTCACTTGTTAGCTACAAGATCTAATACTAAAATTGGATATTCAAGTTTAAGATCTAAATTTTTACTATTACTATCATTTGTTATTCTTGTGGTCTGTCACAATAGTTGGCTAATTTGTTTTATGACGTTTAGTACTTCATGATATATGCTTCACTTGTTAGCTACAAGATCTATTTGGAATGGCATGTTATTGTTCCAAAGGGACCTTGTAGCAATAATATATGCCACATAGACCTTCAAAGGGCATGAAGCAAGTTACACACTTCAGTGTGTCAGGTTCAATGAACTTGAGACACTGGTGTGTGTAATTTGATTCATAGAACTTTGTTTACGCCCATAGCTCACTGTAGTTAGTTCTTTCTTACAAGAGATATGACGTCCACATAGTCATCGTCGTCGTCATCTAGGTCTCATGCTCCCAAGATCAGGTTAACTAAGCGTGGCCGAGGAGTATCGAAATGGCCAGAGGGCCGCATGACCATCACAGTGGTCTCTCCGGATGGGGTCCCCCTACAATCGAAGAAAGCAGTGGTAGTATTTCGATCTACCTACAGGATAATTGGAAGGCAACAGGTCCCTATCACCATAGTAAGCTAGAGAGATTTGGCAAAAGATGAGAAAAATCTACTATGGGAGGAAATAACAAATTTGTTCAAGATCCCAATAGAAGTACAAGGATTCCTCGCAATGGGAAAAGCGCAGAAGAACTTTAAGAGCACCCTTGTCATACAGTACGTGGCTAAGGATCTCACACCCTTCACAAGGTATCCTTTCATGTCGCCGGAAACATGGGAGGCCTTTGTGCAGATGAAGACAATGACCAAATTTGAACAACAAAGTGCGGCACACAAGGCTCTCCAGTCATAAAACACTCACCCTCACAGACTTGGCACCGCTGGGTACGCAGGTAAAATTCCGCAATGGAGGATGCAGGACGAGGTTGCAGTCCAATCGGAAGCCTCCCTGCCATTTGTCGGGATTGCAAACGAGCGCGTCCGAAACTAGTTAAGAGTGAGGTCATCAACCACGTCTTCAGGTATCTCCTCTTTCAAAAACCCCGCAGACGATGAAGTGTCCCAATGCCTGGTAAGATATGTTAAACTACATAGTTGTAATACCTTTTGAACTTCATGGGTTCAAAAATAACATGATTGCCTCTTGTAGCAATCATTGACTACCAAATCATCCCGAGGCTCCTTTCAAGAATATAGGGAGAAAGATATACTATCACAGGCCATAGGAAACAAGGAGCACCCAGGTTGCATACGAGGTCTAGGGTTTATGTATCTTGGAGGCACGGATTCCCAATTGACTGAGACATATAGGAGTAGGAAGAGATTCAAGGCCTATCACAACGAACAAATAAAATAAGAGCTTCATGCACAACTTGAGGAACAACTATCTACCTCACTTCAAGAGAAGACTGCCTCACTTCGTGGAGAGATAGATTCATTGTGGGAAGAACTGAGACAAGTCCGCAACCAATCGCAACTCACACTCGTTAATGCGGTACCCAGTCCCCCTCAACGTCGGAGTAGCTTTGCGTCCACGCCAATTACTGAACATAGCAACAACCACTTACCTATCGATGACATCCAAGTAATGCACCTCTTTAGAATGCTACATAGATAGATCTCCCTGCTGGACACCTTAGCTCATCTTGTATCGTTATGTAGGAGCCCACGCATTGCATCCTCAGGTTAGGTTTGTTGGCTCCATTCCCATTGACGCTGGGCGAAGAATGGCGTATCCATGGCTGTGAGGGATACTGGTGCACGGTGTACAAGTAGAGACCGGTTTCGTGAAGGTTCAGGTAGACATGATTAATGATGTTTTTAGGACCGTTCCTCTTGAGAAGCCCCTAAATGAGAGATTATGACATTAGGGGATGCCGTCCACACATTCATCCAATGGCCTAAGAGGGACATCGCCCTTGACTCGTCTGTGCCACATCTCCACATCCAATGGCCCAAGAGGGACATCGCCCTGGACCTGTCACATCGGCTCCGGTGGCTCCACCTCCAGCTCTGGTTCTGAAGCCTGTTGCATCGGCTCCCGTAGAGACACCGCCGAAAATATATCATAAGTGAGGCTCTAAGACCCAACCGAAGGAGATTAAGGCGCGTCCCAAGCAATGGAAGTTCATTCTCGGAGTGTCGTTAGTCCCAGAGTTACAATTACCCCGGCTTAGTCTGGTTTGCAATACATTGCATACATGATACATGCAGAGGTCCAACATGAAGCCAAATCGCGCAGTGGATTCACTGTGAGATACACGGAGTTGCATTTCCTCCATGACTCGGGCTACTTCATCGTGACCTCCAAAGACTTATTTTTACTATTCAACCTCAACGAACTTGATGGCCCACTTGTACGATGCTGGACATTGTAAATGTACTATACAATGAAGTTCTACATTCACGTTATACCGATAAATTTCATTACTCTTTGCTTATGTATAGATACATGATCCAACAAGTCCGGTGACGGTGACAACCGGTGGGTTTCCTCACCCATACTTGGTCTCTGAGTAATCCATCAACGAAAATGCATCCTTCGTCCAACATTACATAACGAACGGATTGATTGCTCATAGTGAAAAGGAGTACATCATGGTACCCTTCAACCAAGGATAAGTGCTTCACTAGTTACCACACAAATTTTATTTGTACTTTATACGCAACATGAACTTAGGATTAATCACTATGGTGACGCACATGACTAGGTCTCACTGAATTCTGATTGTGATTGTACCAAAGTGGAGCAAGGTAATATACCTTGATTCCCTACTTAGGAGCAACCATGACTTCACTTGTGTGCAATAAGCAATTGACAGGTAAACTTATTTCCTCCATACATAACTCTATTGTAATCTTTCCTTCGTTTGCAATGGCCGAGGCTAACTTTTTTTAAAATCACGTAGGTCGTTTACCGCTTATGTTGCCCAGGGAGGGAGACATAAAGAATCCAGTGACACGCTGTGACATAGGACATGGTTTTCGGTATTCGCTGCAGCACAACAATCCTATATCACACTTTGTTATAATACCTCTAGAATTGACAATACCTATGTGTGTAATTCTATTTTTGCAATGCCACCAGCAGCTACAAGGCAACGTATGTGAATTTTACGTTTGCCGTCATATGAAGGAAATCATAGATACTAAGATGAATGATCCAGAAGTTTGTCAAGCTTCCAATAATTATTATTTTCTGATTATATATATGTGTATATATATACACACACACATGCTAATTAATGACTTAACATTGCTCCTAGCGACAGCGTGTGGACTTCGACAAAAGTGCATTTGATCTTGACAAACTCGTCGAAATTTATGGAAACCTCTCCCAATTCTTGCTAGCAAAGGTTATAAACAAGACTGTAGAATTCCACCCCATCAATGGTGATTATATATTGAAACATTAGATTCAATTGTAATTACTCGGTTGTGCTTAATCAAACAATTCATTCAATTTAATTCATTTGTGAGATTTGTGTAACGAATGTCATGCTATATATGTGATTTACTTGTGGTGTTTCATTCATCTATGTGATTTATGTAATGATTGTCCTGTGCTATATATACACGATCTTGCTTGTTTTCAGAGGGCATG